>VWZO01012088.1:0-11651 GCA_013396975.1 Bucco capensis
TGGAAGTATTGTGTATATAGTGTTTAGATTATGCAAATGAAAGTGTTCGTGGCCTGAATGTTTGTGTTGTTGTGGAATATGTAAGATGAGTTCTTCTGCTCAAGATCCCAAAAAGTCTCCTGAAGAGACCATGGGATTGTAAAATTGGTTTATTGTAATGTTGTATTTTGTAGACTTAGTTGAGTTAGAATTGGTTGTATAGTTTGTTTGTATAATTGATTAGGTTGGTTCGCGAAATGTGTTGGTTCTGTAAGCTGCCACAGAATTGGGTTAATTGCAAAATTGTTTTAAAATGTTTGTTAAAGCATGTCGGTGGGGACAAGGAGAAGAAAGAGGATACAAGGGTGGAATGTTACAGGGTATGTAAATAACCAGAGATATCTGTCTTTTCCCCTTTAACCCCCCAACCGTAATGTGTTTGTTTGTAAACTCTCAGTGGGGGGTAGCCCTTTCCACCAGCTGAGCCATGCAGGCAGGAGCCAAGCTGTGCAGGCAGGAGCCAGGCAGGCTGCGGCAGGTTGGCATGGTGGCCCATGCCCCTGCCCTGGCAGTGCCCACCCGGCACAGAGCAGCGCTGGCTGCAGCAGGTGCCAGGAGGAGCAAGCCCCGGCAAGCCCCAGCAAGCAACAGAGACAGGGGACAACTGCCGGAAATGGTGCACACCCTGCCAGGTGCTGGGCAGCAGTGGTGGCAGCCCCCAGAGCAGCTGCAAGCGGCGGAAGCAGAAGTAGCAATGAAGCTGCAACGCAGCCATGGTTTGTAAGGCAGAAGAGTGAATGGCCTGCCAGGATGAGGGGCTTCCACTGAGGGACTGCCGGGAGATCCTTGTTCTTCCATGAAGATGGCAAGAGGGAGAAAGCATGTTCTCCTCCATCTTGCTCCAACGCACTTGGGCACCTGGACCATGTCTTCATATCCAGTCCACTCACCCACCCATCACCACCATCCACCATCTGGGTTTCTTCCATACTCCATCTCACCTGCCACCTCATCTTAATCGGACTTCACCCGAGCAGGTTTTACTGTGAGTGGGGGGGCAGCCATTGGTGTGAGGGGGGAACCAGGAGGGTTTGTATCATTCTGTATTTTCATTGTTATATATATTTCTTTCTGTTAAAAAGTTATTCTTTATAACTCACTCCCAGTGTGCAGCAGTTTCTTTGCTTTTTGGAGAAGAGGGAGGCTTCCTAATGGGGTCATCTCCCAGATTTGTCCTTTCAAACCAGGACACAGGGCAGCACCGATATGAAGGGCATAATCTAGGCTTTCTCTGGTCATTGTCTTGCCTAAAGGCCTCTTGTATCATACAGAGAAAAGGGAGATTGTGTAGGTCACAATTTTTATATTCCTTCTTATCATTAGCTGGAATTAAGCGTTGTTATCAATCACAACAGATAGCAATATATAAAATAAGTAAAATTTGTCAAAACAAAGATATTTAAAAAATAGGGGGAGAGAAAAGAGATACAAGTACATGTTCATGTTTTCTCTATGTGCAGCTGGAAAAAAATAGACAAATTTTAATGAATAGATACATGAAATCTGAACAGAAGGAAACAAGATATTCCATGAGAAGGAGACAGAAAACAAATATGCATAAACATTTGATGCAGACTTTCAAGGCCAAAAAAGAATTTAATATCCTTTTGGAACAGAAACTATGATGAAATTTGATCTTTAACCACACTAAACCTTAGGAGTGCCTTTCTACACTAGGAGCAAGAAAATGCAAATGAAATTAAGTCAGATGAAAATCTTTGATTATACAATGCATTAGTCAGTTCTACACTTAGATTATAACAATCAGTTCTGGTCATCACATTACAACCTAAAATATTGAAGCACTTGACAATGTAAAGAGACGGGAGATGAGTTTGATCTTAGTCTGTGATTATATTGTATTAATGACTTCCTACAGTATTACTGGTTTCTCTACCTTATTAGAAAAACACCACTTCCTAATTAAGTAAGAAGACAGGCAACAGACACAGGATTTTAGGTATTGTTGCCTTTTTATCATTTATTTTCATCAACTGTACACTCCGTCATTATTTAAAGAAAATGACACTACATTAGACTATATATTTCAATTGGGATAGCGTAATTCACTTATCAATAAACGTAAACAAGAGCAGGGCATTACATATGCAAGACTTTCAGTCAAAATATACAACACTGCATCCCATGAAGAAGAAGCCATACACAAATGAAATAGAAGGCAGCCTTTAGAAAGGAAGGCAGTGTGCCAAAAATATAATTTCATACCCTGATAGAGGAAGACTGAATGACTTGGTTATTGAAGTCTAGCTAAGTCACCATATGAAATGTGTAGTAGCTGAACTGTTCTTATCTGTGATCCTGCCACATTGTCATTCCTCTAAAATTCACCTATCAAGAGAAAATAAATGGATCATAGGGACAGTGAAAGCATAACCCAAGTCAAAGGTAGATGAAAATATCTTTAGTGCCATAAGCAGTTTTTACTGCTAATAGAATTGGCGTAACCCTATAAGAGAATAGGCAGCATGGGACAGCCTTGTGTTAGCAGAGTTGCTCAGTCTCTCTTGGAGAATTTGTATTACACTAAAGTTCCACGTGATATGTTTTTTTCTTACTTGCAGAAGCTGTATGTAAGAAAAATCTCAGCACTAAACCAGCTACATAACATAGAGGGCCTTCAGCTTCTAGCCTCTTTCTGTGGGCAGTATCTCGCTCCTTCTAGCCCTTAACGTTGCAAGATCCTGGCAGCACTAATACATGCTTTGCAAATATGCTGGTCAGAGAAATAAATCATCATCATCATCATGGCTAGGCTTCGTGAACGAAGATCCAGGGAGGGTTCCATCCATGCTTTTCATCAGCGCTTTTTACAGGCACGCTGATGACTGAAAAGGCCAATGCGGGACAGACAAGAGGGGTTGTAAAAGGCACAGCAGAAGGACTCCCCAGGAGGTATAACCTGAAAGACACAATTCTTTCTATGCTGTCTTTTCTCCTCATGAGAGAGAGAAATAAATACAAAGGAAGAATTCATCAGCAGCAATTTCTGCACCTCTCTGGGACTTCCACAGCCCAGGAAGGTCTGTGTAGACCCAGCTCTAGGTCTCTGCCAAAATGGTGGGCACTTATTGAAGAGCTACAATAACCAATCCTACAAAGAAAGCCCCTGAGAAGTCCAACACACACACACAGATGGACCTGGATAGGAAGCTTACTTCAGCGCAGGCAGTAGGCTGCAGCAAGTGCCCAGACCCTTCTCCTGGTATAAGTAGTTGCAAAATGTGCAGGCTGATGATCTGTTATGTGAGGTGGCTGAGTTGAAAGAAATGGTTGCAAGGCTAATTTGCATTAGGAGTCAAGATGGAGATTGCTAGGTAGTTTAAAAACCACTTTTCTGTTGTGGACATCCCTGAGAAAGCAGCACCTTGGACACTGGTGACCCAAAAAAGGACGACTCTACTCCCTGAGAAAGCAGCACCTTGGACACTGGTGACCCAAAAAAGGACGACTCTACTTCATCCTCCACCATCTAATGTCACTACCAAAACCAGATATGGAAGCTTTAATACCTACAGTCACCCACAAGCAAGCTCTTCATGGAGAAACTTCACCAGAAGCACATAGCGGATACTGTAAAAAGAAATGACATATGCTGGTAGTGGGTAACTTTCTGTTAAAGAGCACTGAGGCTCCCATCTACAGACCTGACAGTGAGTCACAAGAGGTCTGCCTCCCCCTAGGAGCTAAGATAAAAGGCATTGATGAGAGGGTGCCACAACCTGTCAAGGCCATCAGCAACTACTCACTATTACTCTCCCATATGGACATGAATGAGACTGTGAGCCAGAACATGGGCAGAATCAAGGAAGCTTATAAAGTCCCAGGAGTGCAAATGAAAAATACTGGTGCCCAAGCTAACTTTTTCTCCATTCTACCAGTTAGAAGAAAGGAGACAATCAGGGGAATAATTATAATAATATATAATAAATAGAGGAATAATGAATTTCAATTTCTGACTATATGGCTGATGCTGTTGTGAGGAGTTTGGTTTTTATGACGATGGGACATCCTTTGATGACTATAACCTGTTAGGGAGGAATGGAACCCACCTGTCTCAAGGAGTCAGCAGCAGGCTGGCCAACTAAGTGAAATGGCCTTTAAACTGTAGAACTCAGACTGCGGGTTCCAAGATGGTGATGCTTATGTCATCCTATCCAACTAAGGAATAAGACAGGCCAACCAGAGCAGTGACAAATGTTTCTTAGCTACTGTCTAAGATGAAAGCCAGAAGTCTAACCATCTCAAGGGTATGTGTCGTTATGGTGGACCTTTTTGCACCTCTCCAGAAAAACCTGATTACTTCCTTAACTCTTCTGAAATGCCTGTATACCAACATACACAGCATGGTGAATAAAACAGGAAGAAGTAGAATTGTGCATGTGGTCAAAGGGCCATGATTTCATCACAGTTACAGAGACATGGTGGGATGGCTTGCATGACTGTTATGCTATCGTGGATGGCTATGTACTTTTTAGGAAAGTCAGACCAGCAAGGTGAGGTGGTGCAGTTGCTCTTTATGTGACAGAGCAATTGGAAGGTGTGGAGCTCTGCCTAACAGGGAATGCAGAACATGTAGAAAACTTATGGGTATGAATTAAGGGGCAGTCTAATACTGGTGATACTGTAGTACAAGCCACCTGAGCAGAGGAAGTTAATGAGGCATTTTACGTGCCCTGATTCTCATGGGGGACTTCAATCACCCTGAAATTTTTGGGAAAGGCAACATAGCTAGGCACAAAGAGTTCAGGAGTTTCCTGACACTAGTGGTGGAGGAATCAAGGAGAAGTGTGCTGCTAGACCTTGTGCTAATGGACAAAGAGGATCTCTTTGGGGATGTGAAGGCTGGGGATGTGAAGGTTGAGGATAGCCTTCCTGCCAACCTTGACTTCAGCAAGGCTTTTGACACTGCCTCCCATAACACAGGCAAGCTGAGGAAGTGTGGATTGGATGAAGTGGATTGAGGACTGTCTGAATGGCAGAGCTCAGTGTTGTGATAAGCGGTGTGAAGTCTAACAGGAATCTTGTAGCTAGCAGTGTTCCCCAGGGGTCAGTACTGGGTCCAGTCTTATTAAACATCTTCATCAATGACCTGGATGAAGGGATGGAGTCTACCCTCAGAAAGGCTGCTGATGATACAATACTGGGAGGAGTAGCTGACACACCAGATGATTGCTGCCATTCAGTAAGACCTGGATAGGTTGGAGAGTTGGCTAGAGGCAAACCTAATGAAGTTCAAAAAAGTAAGTGTAGAGTCCTGCACCTGGGGAAGAATAACTTCACACACCAGTACAGATTAGGGGTTGGGTTGCTGGGAAGCAGCACCATACAGAAGGACTTGGGAATCCTGTTGGACTGCAAGTTAACTACGAGTCAGCAGTGAGTTCTTGTGGCCAAGAAGGCCAACGGTACCCTGGGGCATATTAAGACGAGTGTGACCAGCAGGTCAAGGGACGTTGTCCTTGCCCTCTACTCTGCCCTAATGAGGTTACATCTAGAGTATTCAGCTTGGAGAAGAAAAGTCTGAGAGAGAATCTTATTACTGCTTATTAACTACCCAAGATAATAAGCTTATTATTGTTGTTGCCAAGATGGCCAACAACATCCTGGTCTATATCTGAAATAGCGAAGCCAGTAGGAATAGGGAAGTGATTATCCCCCTATGCTTGGCACTGAGGCTATACCTTGAACACTTTGTTCACTTCTGGGCCGCTCACTACAAGACAGATACTGAGTTGCTAGAGCATGTCCAAAGAAGGGCAACAAAGCTGGTGCTGGGTCTAGAGCACAAGTGTTTTGAGGAGTGGCTGAGGGTGCTGGAGTTGTTTAACCTGGAGAGGAGGAAGCTGAGGGGATACCTTCTTTCTACAATTACCTAAAAGGAGGTTCTAACAAGGTGGGGATCATTCTCTTCTCCCAAGAAACAGGTGCACAGGATGAAAGGAAAAAGCCCCAAGTTGCACCATGGGAAGTTTAGAAATAAACATAGAGATTTGGATATTACTGACTAGAGATGGTTTCTAACTGATAGAGCCAGCTAAAGCTTAGCTTTTTGTAGCAATGGGGAGATGGGGATTTTCTAGGACCTCTTGATGAAATAGAGTAACTACTGGCTAAAATAAGTTTTTCTTTAGTTCTGAAATACATTGTTAAGAGTGCCATGACAGACAATGGTCAGTGAGATAGTGAAACACAAATGAAAATCAGTGTTATGTGTAAGAGTGACAGATTAATTCCTTATAACCAAAGATGGTCCATGTGATCAAAATGGTAGTGCACAGGCCCAGGTTTACCAAGAGGTTAAGAGTGCTGTAGCTTTTCACGTTGGAACCTCCTTCAAAAAGCTCATAGTATCAGAGAATTGTCAGGGTTGGAAGGGACCTTAAAGATCATCTAGTTCCAACCCCACCTGCCATGGGCAGGGATACCTCCCACTAGCGCAGGTTGTTCAGAGCCCCATCCAGCCTAGCCTTAAAAACTTCCAGGGATGGGGCTTCCACCTCCTCTCTGGGCAACCTCTTCCAGTGTCTCACCACCCTCATGGTGAAGTACTTCCTCCTAACATCCAACCGAGATCTACCCTCCTCAAGGTTATATGCATTCCCCTTAGCCCTATTGCCATCTGACACCCTAAAAAGTCCCTCATTAGCTTTCTTGTAGACCCCCTTCAGATACTGGAAGGCCACCATAAGGTCTCCTCTGAGCCTTCTGTTCTCCAGACTGAATAATCTCAATTCTCTCAGCCTGTCCTCATAGAAGAAGTGCTCCAGCCCTCTGACCATCCTCGTGGCCCTTCTCTGGACGTAGTCCAGCACATCATTGCAACTCTATCAAACCTTTGTCTTCTCAGCATCAATGTACTCATTTTGTTGCTTTTTTTTTCTTTGTTTCTTCTCTGTGAATCATTTACTGAACCACAGTAGATTTTTAAAAAAACAGCTGGAAAAAATTCTGCTTTGGAAATGTTGTATTTCATATTAATTTCTTAAAGTCTTATATTTTTCAGATTACTTTTCTAGGAAAAAATAATAATTTGTTGTCTTCCAGGGAAAGAGAGATCAAATTCCCACAAACGCAGTTTGTAATCATTCCCCCTTGTCATATTACAATTAGACCAGCTGAAAAGTCTCTCCCCTTCTATCTTGTAATACCCCTTTAGATACTGAAAGACTGCTATAAGATCCCTTCAAAGCCTTCTCTTTTCCAGGTTGAACAAACCCAACTCCTTCAGTCTGTCCTCATAGGGGAGGTGTTCTAGTCCTTTGATCATCCCTGTGGCCCTCCTCTGGACCCACTCCAACAGGTCCACATCTTTTTTATGCTGAGGAGCCCAGAAGTGGATGTAGTACTCCAGGTGGGGTCTCACGAGGGCAGAGTAGAGAGGCAGAATCACCTCCCTAGACCTGCTGCTCATGCCTCCCCTGATTCAGCCCAGGATGCTGTTGGCTCTCTGGGCTTCAAGTATACATTGTTGGCTCATATCCAGCTATTCATCAATCGCTACCCCCAAGTCCTTCTCTGCACGGCTGCTTTCAATGAGTTCCTCTCCCGGTCTGTACTCATATCTAGGATTGCCCCTATCGAGATGCTAGGGACCCACTTTTCGAGTTTGTCCAGATCTGTTTAATGTTGCTGCATTTGTGTATGGGATTACAGCAAGTACTCACCCAATATTACACCCAGTGAGGAGCCATCTTGGCTGACGCCTTAAAATATTCATCATCCAAAAAAAGCTGTGCAAGCACAAAGCAATAATTAAGCTCTATGAGGTAACTTTCTGCCTCAAAGTTGTAGACAATAAGAAAGGATGATGCCCAGCCCTCCTTCAAAGATTTCTCTATTTTTTTCATAGATCATGCATCTGTGGTGGTGTGATTGTCCCTCACTGATGGGCCACCTGAGTACAGGGTGTAACTCCCCTCCCTGGATCACACAGCCATCCATAGGAAAAATCAAACATGGACTGTGAAAGGCAGTGTACCAGAGCATTAAGGCACCCCTTAACATACTTAACTCCTGCTTACCCTATTCTCTGAGGACAATAGGAACAACTACCTCTTTCAGTGGACCACTGTTGAGATGCCTCCTTGGAGCACCTGGTCCTACCTCGCCTCCTTATCACCTGGGAATAATTGCAACAATCATTTGACCTTCTTGTGACCTGGTATGCTTGTACAGAGTTCATGGCCCAAAGTGGGACACCAAGAACCCAAGATCCGACAAGTTCTAAGCGAGTGCAGCTAATGGAAAACCCTACAACGTAGCAAGTTCTGCACCCAGGTAAATTAAAATATCACCTCACTTGAGTTAGGCTGAAGTGGAAAAGCACCTGGCAAAAGTCAATTATCTTGACCCTTGTAAAAAGCGATCCAAAATGAGATCATTTGAGCTCTCCTGGATTGCAGTATGTTGCATATAGCATATCCTCTTAGCTGAGGTGCCTCTCAGGACTGTCTGCTGCCGAAGTTAATATAAAGCCTGGATGAGACCATCTGCTTGAGACTCAACTCCTGTGTGATGAGAAATGCTGATGCTTTTTGAGTATTTACTCTAAATTCAAAGGGGAAAACTTTGGCTACAGGCTAACGTCTTTTACCCACCTTTCTACCTATCTAGGTGTGTGATTTTATGTGTTTACTTTTGTTAGTGTGGACATCTATATATTTCACTGACAAAGTATTTCTGTGTCTGTTCTTTTCATGTTTATACATATACACATACCTTGATTTAAGATACGTTGTAGTAAGTCAGCATGAATGTTGTCATTCTCAGACCTGTAATTAAGCCACTATTTTACCAGATCACTTATTAAATCATTAAGTGCTGCTAAAATCAACCTCTGATTTATCTCATTTTATTAATAAAACTTAAATTGCTGATAAATCAAAGAGTGTGAAATATGTTTATCCTCAACAGCAGTGACATGTTGCCATGCAGAACAGAGAGTTGCAGGTCCCTAAAATTTTGAGTCAGCCTGTAGCACATACATTCTGTACCTGTGAGCTGTCTCCTGTTGCTTGATTTCTGCCAGGAGTCCTATTACAGGCATTTGACTCGTGCATAGATGCTGCAAGGCACAACTGAATAGAATATAATCCAATAAAATAACAAAAGAAGCAAAGAATATAACAGTGGGAGAATAAATATTCCATGGAATTCATTCCAAGGTTATATGTTTAACAGTTTTCCACTTTACTGTCGATCACTTGAATCTTTTAGAGTGAGAGCAGACATTTTTATAGCCCTTTCTGTTTAGCATTGCATATTTGAAGTGGCAAGGCAGAAAGGAAAAGGAATTTTTAGCTATAAATCCGCAGTGCAATGTGGAGGCTGCATAATAATGAAAGATATACTTTTTTTTTTATTTCCACTTTTCTTCTTTACCTAAGAAAGGACCAAATCATTCTGAAGATACATTAGAGGTCAATGACAAAGTAATAGAAAATGCTGACATTTGGAAATTTCTAAGGAAGTTCTCTAGGTGCTAGTTTTCAGAATCTATTCTACCCACATAGAAAAACCTGGAGACAAGGAGCACAGATGATGTCCTTCATAGTGACTGAAAAATTCAATCTCATTAATATGAAAAGAGCAGCGGCTGAATATTCTTTTCATACCAGAATACTAGTTTATTTACAGTATTATTATTATTATTGATAATAACTGTCAGTGACATAGTTAATTCTATAGAGTGCCTTTTTGCTCAGAATGTCTCAGTGCCTAGGCACCAAAATCACTTCCCTAATCATGAGGATGCAGTCTTGATTTTTATCTGTGACCTATGATGCTACACAGCAAACAAGGAGGCAAATCCCATGAATACTAAAGCATTTTGTGCAATTCAGTTTGCTATTTTGAGCAAAATCTTCATTTTTAAGCTTTGGTGGAAAGAACTAGAACAGCACAGTCTAACCTGGATTTCAGAGAGCTTCAGAAACATCATGATAGCAGTGGTATATTTTTCCCCTTAAAAGTTAAACTTATACTTAAATATACATTTAATTGATAGCTTTGACATAAAAAAATAAGCGATCTAGCTAAATCATTCATCTATGTCCTTTCCACATCTTGGAATGAAGGAAGGCTCTTCAGGACATCCATACTCTCAATCTGAGGTCAGATCTGGCTTGAAGAACCCTCTATATAGTCACTTTCCACTGAATCTACAGCAAGACAAGCCAAATGAATTTTTCAAACAGTCAGCTTGTAGAGGTATTAAATTAGTTGAATTAGGTCTTACTTTAGTCAACAATATAATGCTCAGCATCCTTGTTTATTGACTTCAGGTCACATATTTTACATGGATAATGCACGTGTGTGTGTATGCCTATCTATTTATGCAGAGTTTTATAGTGGTAATATGTGTAAGGCTAAGTATTTACAAAAGTACTTAAGAAGAGGGCTTCACACATGACTAAATTTGGGAAACCTGATACCCTCATTTCCTATCCAACAGAAAAAATGTATGCATGTAACCAACTCAGCTAACTATCATCACTAAATGTTTTTTTAATACTGTATAGTTACTATAAGGGGCAAGTGGAAAATTCCTATACAGGCAGTTCTTTAGTGACTAAAAAAGACAATTTGAAAAAAAAACCCAACAAAAAACCTCACTCACAGCAAAGGTGAGGCTGAAACCAAGGCAGGATGGTAATTATATATATGTTTATATACTGTCCCGCGTTGGCCTTTTCAGCCATCAGTGCACTTGTAAAAAGCGCTGATGAAGAGCGTGGATGGAGCCCTCCCCGGATCTTTGTTTGCGAAGCCTAGCCATGATGATTATATATATTTATATATATTTATTATATATTGATGTTATACTCTGACAGTATCTTAAGATAGCCTTTTTGAGGCTACCATAGATGGGCTGCCTGAATCTCTACTATGAGCATCCTGTAATATCACAAAAGTAACAGTTCAAAATGTTTCTACAGTACACCAGCGCTACTAGTGTAAGCACATCCAGGATTGCTCTTAGGCACTGATGCGAGCAGGAATGGAGCAATCATCATGTGAAAGGCTCCATAATGTTTCAGAGCCAGGTGTCATGTTGAAATTGCTTGCTGAGAGGAAAGTGTTTGGAGGAAACCGTTTGGAGGAAACCATCTCATGAACATTGATTAAATTGACTGGTTAATTTACTGTTGTAGACTTAGGCTTTAAGACTGTGGTAGTAATGCATCAGAAATGACAATGATTAGGCCTCATGCTTAAATTATTACCTGGACAAAACTATTGAGGAAGGATTCTTAATGTGAGAAGTTGGTACGAGAAATGTTGATGGGACTTGTTTAGATTGTTGAGGGAGTGATAAAAAGGGAACCACATGTTCCAGACATTTATCTCATTATTAGCAAACTTCTCAAAGTAACATCAGGTATGATGAGTGCTATGTAGAAGAGCAGCAAAAGTAGATGTTTGAAGCTCTAGGGCTTTTTTGGTGTTCAAAGCAAGCTGTGAGAGAGAACAGCAAAGCCAGTAGGAAAATCAGGAAGTACAGAGGGGAGGAACTTGATCTGAGGAAGCTGAGTTTAGCCATAGTGGGACATTTCCTGATTACAACTGAGGCTGCTAAGAATAAGGCCAGA
>VWZO01012089.1:750-16096 GCA_013396975.1 Bucco capensis
CATGAGCGTATCCCTCCGCCAGACCCCATCATGTGTGGGATATCCCTCCGCCAGGCCAAATCACTCATGGGTGTAACCCTCCGCCAGGACCAATCACTCATGGGCGTATCCCTCCGCCAGGCCCCATCACTCATGAGCGGATCCTTCCACTAGGGCACATTACTAATGGGCATATCCCTCCGCCAGGCCCCATCACGAGTGGGCGTATCCCTCCGCCAGTATGCATCACTCATGAAAGGATCCCTCTGCCAGGCTCCATCACTCATGAGCGGATCCTTCCACCAGGCCCCTCCTCATCACTCATGGGCGTATCCATCCTCCAGGCCCCATCACTCATTAGCGGATCCCTCCGCCAGGCCCCGTCACTCATGGGCGTATCCCTCGCCAGGCCCCATCACTCATGAGCGTATCCCTCACCAGGCCCCATCACTCATGAGCGGATCCCTCTGCCACTCTGCATCACTCATGAGGGTATCAGTCTGCAGCCACATCACTCAGTATCAGATCCCTCCGCCTGACCACATCACTCAGGAGCAGATCACTACACCACTACTTCACTCTTTATCAGATAACTCCGCTGCCACATCACTCAGGAGTGTTTCACTCCACTGTCACATCTCTCACGAGCGGATTACTCCGCAGTCAAATTACTCTTGATTGGGTCACTCCATTGCCAGCATTGATGAGTGAGGCATTGATGAGTGAGGCAGTCTGATTTGTTCTGTGGTGACTCATTCTGATTTTCATAAGACCCCTGAACTATTAGCTTCCTGGTGTTTACTTTAGGTGTAACAGCACATTAACAACTTTCTTCTGGTTCAAAACCTGTCAATATGTCTTTTTGCTCTGCTTTCATGCCCCCATGCTTCAACCCAAATTTAGCTATGGCATCCAGTCTGTTTTGAATCCTCTGTGAGTTTTCAGACTATTTGAGGCAGAAAGTGCCCCCAAATTCATGGCATATTAATCTCATGAGATGGCACTGCAATTATAATGTTTCTTAGTTTTTTTTGTTTGCCTAGGCTCCTAAGAACTGAAGTGTTGCTGCATGAACTTGCAGAGTACTAAAAAATCCCAGCTGTAACTGGATTTTATTAAGGAGTTTTATATTTCTATTTTATATATTATCTTGTAGGTGCCACATTTTCCTCTGACTATCCTACAGGTTATCTGTCCAAAAGAATTTCATCCAGCAGTACTGAAGGTTATACATATGGATGGGTAATACAAGGTAAAACGTATTGAACAGAGCATTTTCCCCTGACATCAAGCAGAGTTCATTCCTCTCTCCTTCCCTGGCACAGAGCAGAGTCTCTTGCCACTCTGCAGCACACGTGAAGCTAATGGCAATGGACATTTTTTCACTCAGTGTGAGTGTTGGAGAATATGGTTCATCAGTGCTCTTTTCAAGGACCACTACTGGTGAAGGGGGTGAGGCTGCACAAGAGATGGATTCTGTGGGTGAAAATACTGTTTAGCCTTAACACTCAGTCTCCGATATTTCCTGCATAATGCTCTGCTCTGTGATGAATCACTCAGGCCCTGGCTTTCAGAAGATCTACACTGCTTCAAAGAAGATCTACACTGTTTCATTGTCACAAATGTTCTATATCCATTCAATTTCATTTAGACACTTTCTTCCCCAAAATGCTTATAATCTAAACATGCAGGCACATGAAATGCAGGGTAAAGTAGTAAAGTGGTCTCGCCCAAGGCCTGTTCCAAGAAAATACCTTTTGTTACTAGCTTCAACCAGTCATTTAGCTACCTGAGACTAGCTCTGAGGAATGGCATTTCAAATTTTTTCAAGTACCATAGCTAGTAAAGTGACAAAAAGATTTACACAGCTCCTTCACTTATCTGTCTTATCACTAGTTATTTATATATGAAAAGCATATGCACTTTGTTAAAATAATTATATACTCTTTAATGTTGTCTTCTGATCTCAAGAGTTATCAGTAAAAATGCCTGAAAAACTGAGAAAAGGTCAAAAAAAAAATACTGGAAATGATACCATTAACCATAACCATCCATTAAGACGAGTCACTACTACTTAGGACTCTTCATGTATACACCTCTGCAAACGCTTTAAGATTACTTAGATTTGTAATAAATAATTTATTTCATTAACATAACAATGTCTTCTACTAAAAATGTATTCTATTCTAACAAAAAAACCTATAATATGAAACATTGTTTGGTATCCCCTTCCAGAAAAACTCAGAAGGGCACAGACAAGCACTTAAAATACATTATTCCTTCAACATACCTTTCTCTTTAAACAAACCAAATTAAAAAGATGCCTTATTGCACAATCATGATACTTTGCAGGAAGAATATCTTCTGATCACTTCTACACTTATTAAGAGGCAACATGTACATATGGTCAAGCACATTTTGAAAAAAAAAACCCTCTTGATGAGCTGCATAGCAGGAGAGCAGAGGTTGTTGGCATGTTCTCAGCCATCCTAATTAGACTGGCAGATTGACTGGTGAAATGCTGTTGCATACACTGTGTAGAACTGCCCCTTACATGGTGTAGAACACTCAACCCTTTTTCTGCATCCTAACAGACAAATCTCTAAACAACCAGTTCTGTAACACTCTTTATTTATCAAGCATATGCTAACAATAAAAATGAACCTATTACACTGCCTGAGGTAAGTTATATCATGTTACATAGCTGTTTTAGCCTGCCACCCTAGATGACTTTTTTCTTTCTTCTGAACTAAGTCTGAAATAACTTCCTCCTAGACCACTGAGGTCCAACATAATAAGAAAATAAAATAAGACCCAATTAACAAACAATACAACACAATACAATAAAATACTTCGTAACCCATGAACAGGTAAGATATGGTTCATTTAAACAAATCTTATTTCTCCCCAGTAAGGCAGAAGCTGAGCGATGCAAATGTCAAGTAATTTCATGTAAATGAATATGTAAATTAGTTGTAGTCCTCTGGTTCCTGAAAAGTTGCCAGTGTGGCCTTTTGTGTTGTAAAGGTTGTAATCCATTGCACTAGACAAGGGGAGCAGACCGCAGTATAAATGAAAGCTAGAAAGAGCTATTTAAGGGATTAAAACCAAATAAATTGGAGAAACAGCAGCACCATGAATGTTCTCTAGATACACAGATTTTTCATTCATTATACTCCTTAGTTGTTTCTAAAACACCTAAGTGATTCTAGTGTTACGTATTGGCACACCTTTCCATAACTACTTTCAGATCTTTGTGCATGCTGAGAGAAGTCTCTTATGCAGTAATCAGTGTGATTACTTTCCTTTCACTACATTAGTGTATTTTGGCAAGACAAGCAGCATGTCTTGTTTCTTTTTCCAACAAATATTGAACTTTTTTTACCCAAGACTATATTCATCAACTATTGCCAGCTATTTCAATTATATCCAGCCCTTTACATCCCTTTTTTAAAGTCCTACATCAGAAAATTATCTAAAAGAAAATGTATATATATATTTCTGTCTCCTTCTTCCTTTTATGCTTCAAAATCATATTGTAAATAAATTAAGAAACCTTCTAACTGGAGTTTAACTCACCTCAACCTACTTCTCCCTTATACAGGTGCATGTAGGCACACAGCCATTTGCTAGCCTCTCTTCAGCTGGACTTAGATAAGAGTGAGCCAGGGCAGAAAAGAGGACAAGGGTGAACATGTGAAGCTGGAATGAGTGACTGGAAAGTGAGTGACCACCAGAACTCACTCAAAATGAGTGACCACTGGAAAATCCACACAAATTGTGGTCTTTTCCCCAGATTTTCATGGTATAAAACCAAAGGAGTAACTACAAAAAAAGATAGTTTGTGCCTCAGGAATGTGGATGTGGGAAAGAGATGTGGCAGAAAATCTAAACCATGAGAAAAGAGTATGGCTAAAAGAACCTGGGTGAAGCTAGCTAGAGCTCCAATCACAAAGGAAAGGCAAAGGTTGTGCGGAAAACAAGAAGTAATCCTGATAGGGTTGATTCACAATAGGAGTTAACTAACAATAGCTGATGCAGTGGACCCTTCACCTCAGTATGTCTACTCTGGACTACAGTTAGCCTTGACTCCTAACCTGAACATTCTCACTACATACATGGCTCAAAGCAACAGAAAATACAGCTACTCCACCAATGTTTGTTTTCTGGACTGTGGGTCCTTTAATGATCTACATCATGCTATTCATTCATTTAACATTTTTACTGATACTTGTACTCATGTAATGTTTTACACGTGGAAGCAAACCTTATTTATCTTTCTATATCTATTAGCAGCTTACTGCTGTCTCTACTCACTTCTAAGTTATGTCACTGATTCTGCTACCTGAATCTCCTTCTACCTCTGAGAACCATCGTTATCAAAACAAACTTTCATTGTGTATGCATGAATTTCTATGTGAGTGAAAGGGACATGAAATAATGACGTTGCTGTTGTGGTTATGGCAGCTACTGCATGTCCCCCTTGGATGATTTGTCTTGGTCTTCCTGAATGTATTTTTGATGGAAGAGAAAGAATCAGATAGTGATTTTTTTGAGAGCCTTGGCTTCACAGACAGGTTTAGCCCTTGGAGGGGCTCTGATCCCTGGAGACAACTTCATCAGAAGGCTGATGTGATTTCATCCTTTTTGGAAAAGACACAGCCTGCACCAGTTGCAGAACCTTCAAATGCAGTAGGGCATAGCTGAAGCCTTCTGCTAGAGCTATTTTCATACAATTTTGCACAACATTACTTTTCAACAGTTTTTAACTGTGGAGAAGACAATGCCTCAGTGGAGCTCATAATCATAGAATCATACATGTCAATTAACAGCTGATTAGTTAGAGAGGACACCTTCCAAGTTCTCTTTCTGATAACAGACAGGAAAAATAGTGATGAGACCATCCAGATAGGAGAAACATAGGAATCTCTCTTCTCCATACTTTCCTGGTGTAATCTTTGTTATAAAGTACTTTCAAACCTTAATACCAACAAGAGTAGTCCTGTACTCACTGGAGTTCAGAGTGCTTTATGTGACACCTCCCATAAATGTTGATCAGAGACTATCAAAACATAATTTATCTCAGAAGAAAAACAGATGTCACCTCTCATAGCACGCTGTGATCCTAGCAACCTTCCACAAAACCGTTCCTCAGATTAAGGAAAGATACACAAAAAGTAGAAATGTACCACTTACACAATGCTCACCCTTGTCTAAACAAATGTCAAAGATCAAACCCATTTAATCAGGTAGATATCCTACTGTTTGATCCCTGAAAATGACCAGTGACAGGCATGTAAGGAAAACAGCAGGTGCATAAGAAAAGAGCAAGCATGCAGGTCTGATTCCTGGCATAGTCTCTCCCCTTTCAGAGGTTTGTAGCTCAGAGACATGAACCACAAAAAGAACCTGTCTCATAAGTAGTCCACAACAGATTTATTCCTTATATGGTTATCAATTTGCTTCCTCAGTCCCTTTGAACTTCAGAGGGATTTCCTGCAGACTCCATTTCCTTCCCTTCTCTTGTTGCTGTCCCTCCTTCTCCATGAGACATGCCAGTCTTTGAGACCACCCTGACAAACCCTGCACTCTTTTGAGCCCTCTCCCTATTTCCCACAACCATAATTCATATATCCATGTTTATAATATTTTCACACATTTATAATATTTTCTACTACCTTTTGACATTTTTTTGTGATTTATCTGTGAATTAGGGTTAGTGCTTGCAATTTCTCTTTGTACAATTGTGGTGAATAAAACATCTATTTCTTATTCATTTTTTCTTAAGGAGTAAAAGGAAGGTGGAATATGTAAAACTTTGAATATATCTGGTTTTCATTTCAAGTTTTGATTAAAACACTTTATAGCTCCTCTCATGTTGGTCTTCCACTACGTATTTAACAAAATAATGCATTTCTCTTCCTTATTAAAATGGACACAATAAGACTGAGGAAACTAGATTATAAATGCGAACAAAAAGAAAAAAATACTTGCAACTGCCTTGCAAAATCTTTTGTATTTTTCCAAGGAAAACCTTGCAAATTTTTTTCCTTGCCAGCTTGAATGGTGTTTATGCTGCAGTGCAGATCTTGCTGCTGGAGGCCCAGGAAAAACAGATGAGTTCACAAAACACTGAGGGGCACATGAGGCAGTAGTGCCTGCTCAAACCTGGCTGACCTCTCCCTAAGAGCTTTACTGTGATTCAGCTACCTAAGAGGCTGTTGCTGCATGCAGTAACATCCTCTGTATTTCAGAACAAATGAGAACAGCAGAGCAGAATAAATCAGAGCATTTTGGTATCTGAGTTTCCAGAAGAACACTGAAATTTTAAACAATCTTTGGAATGAACGAACGTGTAGAGGTTGAAACAAAATGATCCCTGTGATACTCAGATTTGCTAAATTACCCTTCACTCTTCCACTAAGATATCTATGAGAAGAATGCCCAGAGATTTGCTTTAGAAGCACAATATTTTATTTACTTGTTTATTAAATATGTCATTTCTCAAAGATATTTCTGTCTAAATTTCTGGTGAAACAGCGAGCCTATCTTGTAACATTTTCCCCCAACATACAAATATGACAAGATTATTTATGTTTGCATGAAAACAAAAACCTGTGTGCAGTGTTGCCACCATTTGTAATGAATGATTTCAAAACTTACCTACAAAATGTCAGAGACAGAAAAATGAAAGGTTATGCAAATGTTAGATGGTACAGTAGAGAGTGCAGCTGGGTTGTCAGAGGCCTCAATCTGCACATTCCATCTCACCTGCACTCTTCTGTTTGGAATGTGATTATTCCTGTCAAGAATGCACTGCAATATTATGCAAAAGGAGCAGCAGCATTTCAAGGATGTATATGACTTAAATGGTTTTGGCTGTGATAATTTACTTAAAGCTGTGCTATATCCAAGCTAGTCTGTGGGCATTCTAAAATCCTCAGTGATACAGTGCTGGTGTCAAACAGGTGTGAGGCTTGCTCAGGAATTCTAAACATGATATACTCCACAGAATCCTGCAAGAGCTAGAGAAACAATATCCATCAAGTTTTGCTGTAACAGAGCAATTTTATGATAGAACCTAAATTCATTCTGATTCCTGAAAATAGAAATTTCATAAATACAATAATAGAAAGTTAAATGATGTTTTTAGATGTTCAAGGAGAAAGATCTTTAAATGAAACATCAGTGCTGATCTCAAGAAAATAAGTAGAAGTTCCAGTTTCCAGCAGGAACTAGTAAGCATACTCAGAAGCTTAGAGAAATACTTCTCTAAAGATCATTTTATATATTTAGACCTTTAAAAGGGGTCAAGGATTTTTTATTTAAAGTAGCAGGGTTTTATCAGTTTCATTCTGAATTTAAAACTTTAGAAGAATCTTCTTTCTTAAATTTAATTTAGGTATGCATTTTGACATTGTAACATATCCAAAGGGTAAGGTTACTACACTTTTAGATTCTATTTGAGTATCAAAGGATATAATAAACAAACAGCAGCTGTACCATAAAAAAAATGCAGAGGAAAATCTATCACTTATGACATTGACAATGACCAGGTGTCTTTTAAAAGCACTTCTTTTTAATGCTTTTGCAGGAATTCAGTGAGTTTTCTACTTGAATGCTTCCTAAATACGGAGATCAGAGCAGCCCAAGTGTTGATTTCATTATGTGCTCTGCATAAATAGCCTATAAGTAACAAATCCATTTAAAAGCTTGTTATAAATGTACAGATTGATACAGAATATATTTTATACTGACAGGTATAGCATGAGTAACTTATGAAGGCTCACCTATAGAGTCAAGGAATTGTTAAATTGTTAAATCTGAATGGTAGGAAATGATGTAGTGCTTTCCTGATATCAGACCTCTAGCTGTCATAGACAAATCTAAGAAATAAGAGAAATGACAAACTTATAAGAATTTAGATGACAGTTTATCTCTAGTAGCATTATCAGAAATATTTGCAGGACATCTGGGGCATCAGAGGCAGATACAGTGGGATGAAGTCTCAAATGTTGAATGAATGAAGAATTTAGATTTATTAGGCCTATGAAACATATGCTGGATAGATGGGCACTGGAACAAGTAGCCCAAAGAAGTTATGGATCATCATTGGAAGTATTCAAGGTTGATTTGGACAGGATTTAAACAACCCAGTCTTAGATGATCTTTGAAGGTCCTTTCCAACCCAAATCATTCAGTGACTTACTACATAAGTATCACTACCTAACTACAATGTTTCATAATCTTATCAGCATATATTTATGTTGTGGAGAGGAGAGAATAAGATTGCTATGACTTACATTTCCTTGTCTCTCCTCAGAGATTACTTTCATATATCAACCTTTCCATGAGAGTAGCCATGATTCAAGTGAAGATAGGAATTCTAACAAACCCACTCCTGGCTAAAGAGATTGATTGGAAATGGAATTTTAGAAACAAGTTGTGCTAACAGAAATTGTTTAGACATGTGATCTGGGTGAAGAGAAGTACTTACAAGACTGAGAACATGAACCAACATGTCACTCTAGTTTACCTAAAGTATTAGTCTCTGAAGGTTAGAAACAAAATCTTAATAAAGCAATAAAGAGGAAGCATAGTCTTCTGCTTTTTGTTTGGCAAAAATTCTTCTCTACAATCAAATTAAATTCTTGTGAAAAGAACTACTTATATATTTTCCAGTCACCTGAAGTGACAATAGTGCAACTGAGGTTTCGTCTGCATTTGAATTATTTTTTACTTAAGTTTTTAATGTCTCCACAATACAAAAACTAGTAGTGATAATTCTTTCATTGATATAATTAGCATCTCTAGAGAACAGCACATTAAACTAAAAATCAGTCTTTTTTTTGTTGTTGTTCTTACATACCCAAAAAGGCTTAAAGAGTTAGTATTTTCATCATATTTAAAAGAAAGTATTAGCATTCATATTTTATAAGAAAAAACCTCATTGTACTGATTGTGATTTGCATATAAATTTCTGGCTCTAATTATTTTATAGTTAATGTGTTCTTACTACTACTTACATTTCTAAAAACTGTTAAGAAATGTACTCTGTTAGATAATCTAAATATAAGAATTTACTTTTGACCAGTTCAATTGCCCCCAATACCAGTTCCAAAGAGATTAGGATTTATGACACTGTACTATTATTATTCAAAGCAAATATTCTCTAGTATGTTCATTCTTTAATGATTTCCTCCCCACTCTGGACAACCTAGTAGATCTCTCCAATGACTTAATTATCTTCAGCACAAGATTTGTACTAAATACATTCTCCCAACAGTTTTATTCTATCTTAGATATAGCTCTGGTGGGAAGTGTTGTAAGACTTGATCTACAATATTCTACTCTTCTATCTCCCTGTGTCTTGAGACCAGCAAATTGGAAATGATTGCTAAAATCAAGCCATGTAATTAGACAGCATAACATCTAATATACTCCTTTTGTCAGCTTGCCAGAAAGAGAATTTCAGTAAATGATACATTACACAATGAAAAAACTCTTTCATGCAAGCTTGTTAATGATGACAAATAAAGAACTTGTGCAAAACCAAGCAATTAATCCTTCAGAAGCTTTCCTATGAAGTTACTATTAAGGCATTAAGAATTGCAAATACATACATAAACAAATCCTTTGTGAATATTCCACTTAAACTTAGTGCATTTTCTTGGAAACCCATCTGCAGTTCACTTCTTTCATATCAACTGTTATTCATTAAAATATTGTCTTTATTTTATATAAAGGAATGATCAACAGTCATTCATAGTGGGACAAAACAGGTAAAGAAAATACATATATTGTGTGAGAATTTTAAATAATCAGAGACTCTGTATTTCATTTTCAGAGAACAGAAATTGATTTCTTTACTTATGAAGCAACAGTATTTTTTGGTTTCTGTCACAGAGACAGAGCAGATTGCAATATTCTGGCATTAATAATGCATTTAAAATAAAGGGGAATGGTAAGAAAGAATTTATGCTACAGCTTGTAAAAATGTGAAATGTCAAAAGGTTATGGAAAAACCCTCCCACTAAAGACTATTTCAAGTTACAGTCTTGTAAAGCAGTTTCTCAATGTGCAGACAACCAAGTAGAGCCCCATAACCAAATAACAGAGGATGGTGCACACTGGTGTTTCAGTTATCTTTTTCTTTCATAGGTCTTCCAAATTATTCCCTGTTGTATTATGAGCTGTGGCCAAAAGCATAAGATAAAGTAAAAAATGGCTTAGCATTTTTTTTACTCTGTGAACACATAGCAGTTCAGATCCCACCTTAATATCAGACAGGAGGAAAATATTTTAGACATTTACTTTCATTATAAATCACATTAAAAAAGCCCCATAACCAAAGTATGTGTCACAATAAAGTGTCAAAATGTTTTGTTGTGTGTAGCACAAAATGCATACGGATCTCAAACAGTTTGGAATTAGCTCTTGTTGAATCACTCTACATGCCATTTGGTAAATCATTCATATTCCAAGCGATAACATAGCACCAATTAAGGGAGGTCACACATTATGCACAGGTAAAATTATTTTTAGTCTTACAAAACAAGATTTTTCCTTTTCTTAGCTTTGCTGTGGTAGTTGAACAAGAATCACAAAAAAAAGTTATGAAGATTAAAGAGATACTAGGGTTGATTTTTACAATAGGACAATAATGGATAAGCGATTTAGTGGAAGCTACTGTTAAACAAAAATGTTCTTTAACTGTGTGACATTACTAGTTTTTTTACCAAACTAAACTGCAAGATTATTCTATCTATTGTAATATTAAATTAGATCAAATATAAGCACTTAACAGGTAAGGATGGTATCACTAGCATATCACTGTCTGCTTTGGAAAACATTTTTTAAAACCAAAGGTAATATTTTCCCAAAGTGAATGAATGAGATGTGAAGAACAGGAAGGACACAATGGGCAGAATATTCAGTTGTAACAGAAACTATCATAAAAGTACTTAGAAGAGAGCATTGGTCACAGGCATTGAAGAGTTCCTTGTACATGTAAAGACTGATAGAGTCTGAATGAACATTAGGGCCTTATTTTTCTCCAAATAATTCTATAACAGAACACTTAGTAAAAACAGTCAAAAACACAGAACTACAAAATCACAGCACCATAGAAGAGTTGAAGTTGGAAAGGACCTCTGGAGCTCACTTGGTCTAACCCCACTTGCTCAAGCATTGCTCTCATTATTCTGTTTGAACAGGTGAGGTATCTAACTAGGCTATATCCAGATTCAAACCAACATCTATTGTCATGAACAACAAAGCAGCAGTGATAAACAAGGAATTATTCTCATCATTGATCTTGGGGGTGAAACAAAAGAATAAATTTCAATCTAAACCATCTAAATAGGCATCTATATACATATAAATACCAGACTGAAAATTTGCCGTCATTTAATTTTGAAAATATGATTTTTTTCACATCTTTAGCAATATCTTTTAATGATCCACTTTATATTCCTCTACTGTCACATGGATAAAAGTTGGTGCTTTCATTTTGCTTTTACTTTAAAAGTAATTCTGAAGACAATCACAATGCTACAGTTCCTGTTCATTAAGCCTACACAAACATTTTGGGGTTGATGTTTTGATGTATCTAAATTTGCTTTGATACTTTAAGATACTCTGAAATAGAGATGCAATCTGAATGCATCAAGGAAAGATTTCATATTGTAGTCTTAATTCTAAAGCAAATCCTTGGCACATCTGGTAATTGCATAAACATCATCTAGTACTATAATAGCAGGTTCTTATATCTAAGTACATTGTCGGTGTGGGCTGAATAGCTTTCATCTGATCGAGCAATTATATGTCATGTTGACACTCGATACTTGTACAATACTTTCTGTTGTGTAAAAACACTCACATGGACTATAAACAAACATTCGACATGAAACAATTACCTTTTTAGAATAGATTAGTATTTTGAGCTGGGGCATTGGAACAGATCACCTCCAGAGGTCCCTTCTGTGATTCTGTGACTCAGTGACTCTGCTAACAGTGTAATATAATGAGGTCATCTAAGGCAATATAAACTTGAATAAATTGAAAACTGTTTACATTTTATTGGATAACAACACTATTGCTTGCAAAACTGCAAGGTTTTGTTTGATGAATTTCTTATTTTGCTTAATCAGGCATATTTCAAGTATAAAATGTACTGTGCTCTTCTTTCTAGTGAGTAACCCACAATTTTCTGGCTTAAATGAAATGATGGACAATATAAAGAATTTTGTCTATAGAGATTTCACTCTGTGATTTATTGTCAAGATCTTATTACCAGGCCTCTGAATCAAGTATGTTTCATTTATTTTAAATATGTAACATCAATAGGAAGAGAAGCTATTAAAGGTTCTCTTATATTATTTGGCAAAACAGTCTCCGTGGCAAATCAGCATGTGATACTAATTCATTTTGGAAAACAAATACATATTAAAGACCTAAAATTGTACACAGTATTAAGCCCACCTTTCATGGTATTTAGGAAAAGAAAGTTTCATATTGCTACAGATAGTACTAGCATTTTATTGCAAACTGTAATATAGTCCCTTGATTACAGAAGCAGAATCATTTGAAATTTAAATTTGCTTTCCTATTGAATGATTTTATTTGTAGATCTTATATGAACACACATTCATTGGATTCAGACTGAACTTAATTATGAAGGTGTAAGAATCTGAAATTAATTTTCTCTGCCCAAGTTCCTGCTTTTCACTCTGTGATCCTACCATTTTGCTTTTGCTGGCTGTTATGCCTATAAAACTTGGAAGTTTTGGAGGGAAAGGGTTTAATAATGATCACTTCATTTAGAGCATTGTATTTATTGTGTTCTGTATTAAAGATGGCTGCATTTGGAACCTTAGTAAATGGTCTTTTTCATGGGGAAAATAATGAAGAAAGAGTGCTTTAAATTGTAAGCTAATGGAGTGTAAAATTTTTATCTATATTTGCTTGAGTGATAAAAGCCTAATCATCATCAGAAATCCATATTTTTATATTATTCTACAAGTTCAGATACACTCTTTGCAGTGTGTTCTAAAAGATGACTTAAGAATGAATTCTCATTTATGCAGATCTTAAATATGCCTTATGTGCCTTAGGAAAACAAGATTGCTTCAGCATACTTGATACCAGCCTTATTTTTCCTCAAATATGTAAAACTACAGGTAAGGAGAAACAGTTAATAGTGTTTCATTTTAGAGCAATGGAGTAAAAACATAACTTTTGAAAGTTATGTTTGTAATTCTTCAATAACTGTCCTGAAATGGCAGTTTATTTTCACCATAATTTGCTTTAATAAAATTAGTCCAGTCATCATCTTGAGTATCTTTTGTTGGTTTTATAAATGAGAGCCCAGATTATTTCAGAAGAAGCAACAACTAATGAGGCTTCATTAACCTGCTTAACCTAACAATTTCCATGGGATGAGATTGAATTCAGAAGCTACAAATTATCATCTTTAAAAAAAAACAAAAACAAGACAAAACAAAAACCTTGAGTGTTCCAACACTTCTGCACCTCATCATTACTTAGTAGTAGAGAACTAGTAAACGTCATGCTTACTTGTAGTCTAAATTAACTGAACACTCTGCTCACTTCCCCAAGCAGCCACAGGAAGATTGTTGTATTGGAGGTTCTAGGGCTCTAATTTTGCAAGAAAAACTCCCTTACAAGAAACTTATTGGTGAGAATTAAGTTAAACACAGTGATATTCCTGGTTTTCTAGTCAGGTAGGGCTTGCTGACACTACACATGTTGATGCTGTGTCAAGCAGAGCTCCACAACTACTTGTTGTAGGTCTAGCTCTGTTCAATATTTTCATAAATTAGCTGTACAATGTAATAAGAAAGAAAAAGATTCCATTTCCAGACAACTTGGAAAATTGGAGGACAACAATTGTGCTCTAGGACAAAACCAGAAATTGCAATTACTTTCACAAATTACAGAACAGTTCCAGAAAAATAATATGCTTTTTATTAAAGACACATGCATTTACACACAAATTATGTTAAGCTAGTGCAGAAACAATCAACTGCATACATAGAGTCTGGCAAATGACTTGCTTGTTTTCAGTGATTTCTGAAGACAATATTGAGCTATATGAAGAGAAGAAAAAAAACCAGGAAAATATATAAAACCAATATTTGACTCTGATTATGGCTAGGTCTCTAAGTTTAGTTTTAAGAACTACTGTCTAAGAGAGTATGAACCAAATGGAAAGAGGTTAGAGACAATAGGCATCAATAAAGCTTTTGTCTACAAATCCTGTGATGAAAAGTTGGACTAGTTTACCCTCTCAGCAGAAAACTAAGAGGAGATAAAATAGTATTAAAACACATCATAGACCAAGGAAGAAAGGAAAACTAACCTCTATAACTGAGATTAACAGAACAAGAACTAGTGTGCTGGATTAAAAAAATAAATCAGAAAATGAAAAAAAGTACCAAGAGTGAGGTGCTAAAGCATCCTAACAGTCAGTTCCTTAGAACAGATTAGATAAAACTGGGATAATCCTGACAGATGGACAGCTAATACTGGCCTTAGGTGGAAACCTTGTTGTATCAGCTCCTAAGCATCTTTGAGAGCTGTTGTTCTGTTTCTGTGTGAAAATGTGAGGTGTTCTTGTTTCTTGTTTTGGTTTTCGTTTTTTTTGCTTTGGTTTGGAGAATTTTTTATGGGTTTTTTTGTTGTTGTTTTGGTTGGTTGGTTCATTGGGTTTGTTGGTTTTTTTTGGGGGGGAGCGGGGGGTGTTCTTTTTTGTTTATTTGTTTTTCTTCTTAATTTACAAGGTTGTTTCCATGCTCTGATCAAAACAAAATATTTGCAAGTTCAAATGTCAGGTCACTTGGCAGCCCTATTTTTATGTCATTTAGTAAGCTTTGTTGCTTGAAACATAAGATGACATTTCTAAGAAGTCCAATGATTTCAAGGGAAAATTTCTCTCAGTAAGGAGAGAGAAAATATGCATATATTAATATAAAAAAAAATAAAAAAATCTATTCCTGCTTTTCTGCTATAGTTTTATCTACTGCTAAAATGCATGGCTATAACATAATTAAAATTCATTACCTAAGTAGGACTCAATTTTATCGACTATTGAAAATATATGCAGATTAACATGATCTGTTTCTTTGTATAAAGTCATATTGCGCTTTTCGCATTAAACTCATTGCCCACGTGAAAGTGTGGGGAGTGATACCCATGTTCCTAGAATCCTTGGATGGATAGGATGAGCTCATTAGCCTTCTGGCAGTCATCCTAGGAGAAGGACAACTCTGATTCCAAACCCGGGCAGATGGAGCTCGTTTAGCCCTGTAAGGCCTTCCAGCTAAGAGAAGGACACTCTAATAAA
>VWZO01012089.1:16408-326672 GCA_013396975.1 Bucco capensis
GATGTGGCACTGAGTGGCATGGTTTAGATGTTGTGGTGTATTGGGTCATAGGCTGGACTTGATGATCCTGGGGGTCTTTTCCAGCCTTGGTGATTCTGTGACTACCATGATCTGTTTCTTTGTATAAAGTCTTATTGCTCTTTTCACAGTTTTTCTGTCACTAAATAACTGAGCTTAATTTCTCAATGTCAAACTACTGCTGATCCCTGCATTCCATGCCAGCTTTCAAAGCAGACTATTTGTTTTGCAGAAACTGTACAATATTTTTCCTGAAATGGCAGTTTTCTTAGTCATCCTACCAAATAAATATGTATATAGCTATATATATATATATTTAAAAGTTACTATGGCTCTATTTATTCAATGTTTGTTAAATAGGCAATTACCTTTTTGACAACATTTCCCTTTCTCACACACTTTTAGTAATAGAACTCTCCACTGTCTAGTCTCTGTTGGCAAGTGACCATTACTCCAAGAAATTTGAGTCCCCCCACTACTTTAGAAGCAAAGGTATGTTAAAGCTCACATTTATTGATTGTTCCAATATGATGAAGCCTCTACAAGCTACTCTTTGGTCCTTCCAACAAAACAACAATGTCCAGAGATAAAAGAGTTTGGGATCCTTTCCTTTCCATAAATAGGTCTTGTAATGTAATTCCATAATACAAGATCCTAGCCACCAGTTGATAAAAATCTAAAGACAATCTGCAAAGCACAAAGAAATAAAAGACTTTAAGCCACTTACACTGACTTCTGGCTTGTTATATATCTCCTTATGTAGTAAGACAATCACCTAAGAACTAAGTATTACTGATTTAGCATTCTCAGTATTTTAAGATGTGATAAAGGAGATTAGATCCTAACCTCAGAGGCATTCAGATTTTCAATTTGTTCTCATGAAGATTTTCACTAGCAGTTCCATAATTTCTCATAACTAACAATGATTTTACTATAAAGTTGTAGGATTTTTTGGAATACCAGAAATGTCAGAAGCATTAAAAAGGACTTTTCACTCACATAGGGACTTTCAGGTTAGGGGATTGCATCTGAACCCAAATTACCTTCAGTAATAGTAGTAAATTCCCTCTAAGCTTTACACCTGAAGCAGATGGAAGAAGATTGCATCAGGAGATCAGCCCTTTCAAATTATAATAGTTTATGATGCTCATCTGCATTTTAATCAGATATAAAGGATTTATTCCTGAAATACATCAAGAAGCATTATTTTCACCTCCTGAAATGCATCAGAGAGTTTATGGCCAATCAAGAAAAATACGTTGCATGTTTTCACTTCATAAATCTTTCTCTCTGGTGTATGCAATATTCCATGGATATAGGTGTTGGTGATTTTATTAGCAACTATATACAAGCCAATCAAAATCGAAAGCAGAAAGCGATTTCAGATGCCAAATCCACTTTGTTCAGGATTTAACTCCTAAGCTCAACAACAAAGATGAATGTATGGTTACATTAGATAGATCAGATAATGTTATTTTGTTCAAAATGCAGGGCAATACAATACCAGCAAACAGATAAAGCAGAGACTAGGAAAATTGCATGGTTTGAATATACAGAGAATAAAAACATGTCATGCTTCTTCTTGTGACCAGAGAGAGCATGATTTGGTTTTAGTTTTGTCACACACAGAGACTGAGTAGCAAAATTCACCACCTGAAAAAAGTATCTCTCATGTTCCTGAAAAATAAGTACAAGACTGGTATTGTCAAAATATTTCTATACTGGCCATTGTTTCAGGAAAATTCAATGGCCTAGAAACAACTGTGTGTCAGCAGATTGCCAACAGTGACTTATTTAATTCAACTATTGGAGAAAATAAATTAAAATAAAAATATTAAGAATCTATTTGAAGTCCATGTCATTTTAAGAATGAGCTAATACTAATGGACAGCAAAGATTTTTGGAAAAGAAATATGGAACAGAAATGTCTCCATTGCCTCATTAAAATATTACCTGCATTGGTTGCCACAAATGCTAGAGGTGGAATAACCAATAGTAATAACTATTAACAATAAGTGAATGCTGATTTCCTAAGTAATCCTTACATTTTGTTCATCCAATAAATTATTTCTCAAGTTATGATTTGTTCTATTTATCTAAATCATAAGTGGACATAATGACATAAGAGCCTTATTAGCTTCTAGGCTCAGTTTTGGCAGGAGCTATTAGCAAGTGCTTAAAAAAGAAATAAAAGTATAGTACAATTAACTGACAGTAATCTGGGTGAAAAAATCCAACATAATACTAGGTCTGTTGTTCCAGTTTCCTAATAGTTAGTACAGTAAGAATAATATTATCCCCCAAGAGATTTTTCTCCATTCTCAATTTCTTGACACTAATATTAATGCATAATTTATTATTATAGGCTATAGTCTTTCATTATGATGATTTTCACTGTGCTTATGGGATTCATACAGAAGGCTGTTCAGTCACATTAGCAGATACACTTCACAACTTCTTTCACACAGCAATTGCTCAGAATGGATGCATTTTATTTGTAGAGTTATTTATTCTAAACTTCCAACAGCTTCTCTGGGCAACTTGTTTCGGTGTCCCACCACCCTCACTGTAAAGTACTTCTTATGTCCAATCTAAAACTATCCTCTTCCAATGTCAAATTGTTGCCCCTTGTTCTATCATTGCAAAGCTTGGAAAAAGTCTTTCTCTATTGTTCTTTTAACTCCCCTTTATATACTGAAAGGCCACCAAAAAAGTCCCCATTAAGCTTCTCTTCTCTAAGCTGATCTAACCCCAGCTCTCTCAGCCTTTCTCCATAAGAGAGGTTTTTCGTGTCTCTGATTATTTTCATGGCTCCCCTCTTGACCTTCACTAAAAAAGTCAACATCTTTCTTGTACAAGAAAGAAGTCCTCTTTTAATAAACACTACTCCTTGGAATAAGTTGTATATAACTGGCCCTGAAAGCCCTTCATATTGTCCTCATAAGAATCAAAAATGGTGATTTTTCAATTATTCATTAACTTCCTTTTTCCTTGAGGCAACATCTGACCCATAAAAATATGTGAAGGATGAAAAATGGCTTTCTGAGAGATAAAAGAAATGCTGATTTATGTAGCATTCATTTAAGTCCTTTTCTTTTGTATTAATGTTTTAAGAGAGCATTTTACATAAGATGTTTAGTGCAAAGGACTGTTTACAGAGACATTTTTCTCCGCTCTCTCTAGCAAAATCAGTGTAATTGTTGATGCTCAATTTATTGAGGTTTATTTCACAAAAAGCATCCAGCATCATGTAAGTGACCAAGCCCTGACATGACAGCTTTGTCAGCCTTGTGCTTATTTAAATCTTTCCATTTTACCTATTATTTCAGTTAAGATTACCTATTTTTTTTTCTGCTTTAGATAAAAAAAACAGGCAAAACCTCCCCAAAACAACAAAAAATTTAAAGCAGAACTGCAATTGCCTTATTTGTAAATCCAGAGATGAAGCAGGTTTCTTAGAGTTATATAGAGCACTCCCCTTTCACATCTAGAAGATCTGAAAACTTTAAATCTGGTTTTAATGATCCCAAGACACATGACTTTCTGTAGGTGTTTTTGCTTTTATGGTTTTTATTTTTGGTTGGGCTTTTTTTTGGTTGGTTGGTTCTTTTTAACTCACAACTTAGAATCTACAATGAACAAATCAAACAAATTAATATATTTCGGAATAGATTACAAAGAGCCACTGCCCTTGAAGATGTCAGATGTTTAAATACATAATAACAATGCCTACTAAATACAGAGGTTTCTGCTTTCTTAAAGTGATTTTCTTTCACGTTTAAAATTCGCTTACCTTTTAATCTTGCTAAATGCTGACAGTTATCTGAAGGGCTGGACAGGAAGCATCAAGGTCACACAATGAAATCCAAGCTACAGTTGCTTCACTAAAAACTCTGCAGAGAAAAATTAAACCCATGTAAGTCTCTCAGATGTTGGGGTTGTTTTTTTTTCCCCTCTCTCTCTTTTTACCCAGTGACTCACTTGACAAAACCCTTTTATTGTAGGCAAATTAGTTACACTTGGTCAGGTTAACCTGACCAGGTCTTTCCTGGTGCTAACAGGTTGAGCCACACACTGAGCATGAGTAATCCATGGGCAGAAAAACTTTTCAGAGGGTATTCTGGGGGCAGAACCACAGACTCTGCATTCTTTACGTGTGTTGACTGTTCTGGGAGAACTCATACCCGTAATTCTCATTATTACAGTGGAGCAATGACATTTCCATATGTATATAAAGATTAAAACTGCAAAAGTGTACAACAAAATTTGGATGAACCTTTTTTTCAAACTAGAACACAGCAGAACTGTGGCTTTGTATTAGTTTTTTGTTTCTCATTTACATGATGAAGTGTTTTAGTGGTCTAGCTGACAAACACTTGCAAACAGTTCATTTAGAATAACAAGCAAATGATAGAATTATTCTGGATGATGAATGGTTTGGATTGGAAAGGACCTTTAAAGAGCATCTAGCTTTTTTTCTTGGTAAAATGTTCACTTTAGTTTGTTTCAAAAGAACAGAAAAGAAATTTGAGGTGGTGTTTGGGGAAAAAATACTTCTGCTCTATATCAGAGAAGGACTCAGGTATTTAAGAGTGATGGAAAGTTATGAACTAAGCTGCTCTTGCTTGTCATCTATTAATGTTGATCTTTTACTAAAAGGTGGTGTCTGAAGTTAGACATGTCATGTGAGCTTACATGCATAAAAACATAGAAAAACCATGAAGCATCACCATTTCCCCTTTAGGATATGTTTTCTAAACTGCAGAGTTTCAAAACTATTTTGACTGGAAAATGGGAGCATAATGCATCAAATTTTGACTTTCCATGAAATGGCAGGCCATTCAGGCAGAAATGTATTTATTTTCTGTCAGTTCAAATCAAGCAAAAATATTCAGTTGAAATATTACATCTGAGACTGCTATCACCAGTGATAATAAAACAAAATCCAATGAGAGGGATGATATTTAAAAAAAAATCAATTTTCTAGTTCTATAGTCTATAGATCTTACTCTCTTTGAGAGGCTGCTCTAGATTGGCACGTAACATCTTCATTAAGGTGTCAGTTGTGCATAACAAGAGACTCCCTTAGAAAAATATGACTCCAAGCTTGTAAAAGGCATTTAAGAGAGAAATCTATAGCGCTTCAAGTATTTTGAATTTGGATTTCTCACAGGTTCTTACAGAAGACAAGAGGAAGAAATTTGAGGGAGATCTTGAACTTCAAGTTCTTATCCTATGTTGTGGCTAGCAATTTACACACTGCATGTAACAGACAGCAGCATTCACAGAAATCTCATAGAGTGAGATTTAAGAAAACACCTAATCAACATGTTAATTTTCAGTAGTTCTGTTTCTTGCTCAGTCTGTATATTTGGTACTCTGTTTCAAAGAGCTGAAATAACACTCTTGAACATCATTATAAACTAGCAAGAACTATTATTGTCTGTCTATTGTGAGCTTTTTCTTATGCTTTTCTTCAGGTTGTAGGGAATATAAAATTACTTACCTAATTTAGGAACAAATTCCCACAAAAAAGGGCAAAATAACCCATTCTGAAGATGTGTATCAAAGGCAACCATTTACTATTGCAACAGAGTAACAGAAGGTGTGCATAATTAGGATATTTCTTCCCTGTTTAAACATGCATAAAATCCCTAAGACACTGCCTCTGCTGAGATTGCTGAATTTGGATAGATGCCTCTAAGAGACAAAGAACTTCAGACTTACTTCTTCTCTGACAAGAATTCATAAGGTGTTCCTCCTGACCTGCTTAGTTAATGGTTTTTTTTTTGAATAGTACCTTATTATTAGCATCTGAGAGCAGGTCAGGTTTGTCTAGTAGTCACTCATCAGTTGGGTGCTGAACATCATATATCATGTAGAAAATAGTGTTGGAACTAATGGACATAGACTCATGTGACTGTGTCAGACAATATAAGTTTCTAAATGTTTCTTGTTCAAATAGACAGCACATATGAAGATCACCAGGCAGCAAGATAAACACAATGTTATATTGCCAAAACAATTGTGAGGTTCTTTTCAGTCAAAGTACAGGAAAGATGGAATTGATGAAAGTAAAAACCATATGTGAGTGTCTCCTACACATGTATCAGTAATAGTTCAAGTTTATGCATAAATGAAAGATTTCCACTCTTAAACAACTGATTTAAGTTCAAGATTTATGACTGAAATAAAAAGTGTGATCCTTCTCTGACTGAAGTTGCATTAAAATCAGAACTCTCCATGTTCTTAAAAACATCTCTTTCTGCATCTATGTCTGTATTAAAAATATAAGTAATAAGCCAACTTATGGAAACAATCTATGAGTCACACTAACTTCTCAAACCTTGAGGAAAATTAACAACTCCATATATTTTGACTTAAACTATGAATCATGAACTAAAAGAATTATAGGTTGCAGGCGTTTTGAGACACTTAGGGAAAAAATATGCATTATAAATTCACATTTTACACAATATTTATTATGTATACAAAACCCCTGCATATAGTAATAACTTTAAGCAACTCATGAATGATAACTGATAGGCAAACTAGAAAATACTGAAAATGACCTTACCACAGTCTTTGTAGTTGGACATTGCAAGGGAAAAATTAGTACATGTAAAGTTAGAGATTATGTTGAAGAAAAGTCTTTGAAAATCTTAGAGCAATTGGCTGTAATTATTTTGAGGAGTCTCAGAAAAGAATAAAAAAACATGTATGCATGAGGAAAACTGGCAGGACAAAATAGAGTATATAAAAATAGGTTTATAGACACAGGTAAGTCTAGGGAAATACATGATACAGCATCTAGTAGTCTGTGCACTGTTGCAAGAGATGTTTAATACCAGAAACTTAACCAGCACTGCAGAGAGGATAATGCTAATATTAATGTTCTTTGTTTAGTAACATCTGTCTTTCAATTGTATGTTAAAAAAATCTGGTTATCAGATACTGACTGATCTAAGAATCAGATATTTGATACTCAAATCTTGTCTGGAACTGGACAAGAAATACAAAGAAGAAAATAGATATTGTTCCTAGTAGTGTGTGCACATTACAAGAAGTTTTTGTTTGCTGTCACTGAACTGCTGCTCTGTGATCTGGAGATCACTCTACATGATTGCCAGACACCTGGTTCAAAAATACACAGGCATATGGCACAATTATTAACACTGACCCAGAGATATTGCAGGAAACATAGTCCAAGTTTGAAAAAATGTTTGATAAATATTCATTTAGCAAATGTAAACAAATGTGTTCCATTATAAATCCTATTCTATAAACACATATGTTTTTAGTGCCAGAGCAAAACCTCCTGAATAACAGGAGATCACCATAGGTTTGGAATTAAGCACAGTATATCTATGACTTTCAATGGCATCTGATAAAATTAGGGAGAAGGAAAACAACAATATAATACCATGCTGATCAGCATTCAAATTCAAAATGTGGTTAAGCTCTGAATTAGCATAGCCATTTTGCAAACATAGCTATAATTCTTAACGTGGTCTTAAACAACAAGCCAAAATTGATAGATATGTTAGAAACACAATGGTAGGGAACACAAGGACACTGTTCAGAAATGGAAAACCCAGATCTAAATAACAGTAAAAAAAAAAATTACATATTTTTAAAGGCATTAACTGAAAAATATTTGAATAATAAAAGCACAACATATCCTTACACAATCAAAAACTTATTTGCTTTTATGACACCCTCCTTCTACACTCCTCTCATGTAGTGCCCTATTACACAAACTGGCTCTTGTAGCTGTGCATCAAATATGTCATCACTTGGTTGTCTCTCATACATATTCCATTCACAGATCTCATTCCATGTATTTCATTCAGTGCATGAGTCAGTCTTTTACAGATGAGAGCTCCCCCAGACAAACAGTTTTATTGGAAATACTTGTAACCTCTGAAAAGTCAGACTTAATACTAAGACTACACATGAATGTTATGAGATATGTCTCCAACTAAGGGAACCAAAATCATCCAAGATGAGCTCTCACAGTAGTAGAGTATATGTGACATCCCCAGAAAAAACAATATGATATGTATGTTTCCAGTACAACTAATTGTAGTTTCAACAATATTTCTTGTATCAGTTACAAGTCTCCAAAGAATTCACATAACATGGTCAAGTAAATAAAAATGTAGACCTTGAATTCCAAGGTGCTATGATCCCAGGAAGAAGTCACAGTATATCATGTTCAGGTATCCCTTTGCCTAGAGCCAGGGTCCTCAGTGCTTCCATGGCTGCTGGATCCAGGCTATAGCTTTTCTTCCAAGCAAGACCTCAGAAACACTGTGACTTTCAGCAAGGCATCAGGTAGGCCAGGAAGAGGCCTGTCAGTATGTTGTCTGAATTCAACTACTCATTACCCCACAAAACATTTTGAGTGAAATCTTTCAAAGATGAAACCTAGCCAAATCAAACTTCATACCAAACTGCTACAGCTTAATTACTTTATTTTAGTTTGAACTTCAGCTATTGAGGTTGATGTATGGTTTGGGAGATAGCAACAGAGCAGGTAGGGCATACTTTGTAAAACTAATCAAATTGTCAGAATCTTAAAACAAGCAAACAAAGCTCCTTCTCCACCCCCCTGCACTAGACAGTAAAGTATGTCACTTAGATCACCTGTATCCTGTGATATATATCAGGGCAGCCATTTATTTGGTTTATGTTGTTGTGTTTGCCATCAAGAGCCAAAAAGATTTCCATCATAAAAATTTCTCTACCATATAAACAAGGAAACCCCCGTTAAAATAAATAAATAAATAAATAGTGTCATCATCTCAGAGGTGATAATTACGTTTTCAAACTAGGTAACTAAACATGTCAAGGCCCTGAGATTACAAATGATACCTGATTTTTTTTTTGTCAAATTGCTTGTAGCTGACTAATGATGCAGAGTTCTGGATTTTACTTTTGACTTTTCCCTTTTTAATCTCTCCTGTTACTCTATTTCTTATTAGCATAACCACTTAACTTTACTTATTTCAGCAAAAGATAACTTACTCTAATAAGCCCATTACAGGCTCATTAATGTTAATCCTCTAAGGAAAGATCTATATCAGTTGTCTTTCATCATTGCCCTCTCAGATAGCTTCTTTCTTTTCCTCCTCCCTTAAAAATCTTCTGCAAAGATCAGAGGCAGTATGAGCACTTCACTCATTTGCCACCTGTCCAGTGACTCCTCCTGTCTTTCTTTTTATACACTTGTCTCCCCACCTGTTACAGGACAGCCACTTTACTCTGCTCTGGTGAGACCTCATCTGNTTAGACAAAATACTTAACTTTATTTCTAATTGACCCAGAACTTCCCCATTGTGAAATCTATGCCACTTTTGGTGCTGCAGTTTTCATTATATTTTGAGCCTCAATCTCCTCCTAAATGCAGTTCTCCTCTCTGATCCTAAGAGGATACTTTCAGATTGCATACAAGAGAAAAAGTGGCAAACATCCTTCTCTGAATTCTTTACAGTTTTTTTATAGCTCTTCCTATTCTACTGTAGCCTAGCAAATCTTGCTGATAGATATTTGTGCATCAAAACACCAGTCTATCTGGTTGCCATGCAGGTTATCTCAAGTGTCTGAAAAGGTTAATATAGTTCACAAAAACAAGAAGGTTATTTCAAAGTCTCTGAAATCCCCTAAAGAACGGTGCTATAATTATAAATATGCTTGCATGCCTGAACAACATGTACACACCAAGAATAAGTTAATATTCTCTCTTTTGCAGTTGAGATAAAAGGGTTTAGAGAAGAAAAATGATGCTTTATGTCACTCTATAGTCATGGTACTTTCTGAGTTTACTGCTGTTTAATTATTGGTTAAATATAAGTTACGTTTCATCTCATTTGGTGTTAAAAATATGTATTTTCACTTTGTGGAAATAAAGATTGTCTTCTCTCACTATATTTCAAAGGTAGACATAAGCTTATCATTATTAGCATTAATATATGTTTATACCTGTTGCTTTTATTAAGTATCATTTTACCCACTAGGCAACTGTTTAAACCATCAACTTCAAATACAGCTTTAAGGCACTTATCTAATTTATTTTCAAGCATATGCTCATTAATGAAATGATCTGAAATGAAAACTTCACACATTTCTAGTTCAAAATGAATATTTTAAAACAAAGTTTAATTGCTATCTATGAAGTTTTGGTAAAAAAGTATTCTTTGCCAGACTGGTAATCTAATATAAAGTCCTACTTCAATGTCCTTCATGTTGAGGTGATATATGCAGAAAACAAACAAAAAAACCTTTTCTAAGCAATCATTGGACACCCAATGGTTGTGCATCTCTTGCTGACAGATCTTTCTTCAGATGAACTGAAGATTAAAGTATGATTAAAGTAAAAATGTTGTAGAAGTCCTGAACTACAGGGAAAAGTGAAAATGATATTTCCTAGGAGTGACCACATCAGAGGAAAACAGGCAAGTGTGACTAAAGATTAAATTATTTCATCAGGTATTAGAAAACAAAACAAACAAACAAAAACCAAACAAAAAAGGAAAAAAAAATAATGTGAACAATAAATCACACATCTGAACACTTGTTGAATTCTAAAATTCTATGAACCTAGAATTGGACCTTTGAAAAAAAGTTTGCCATTAATCAACTAATGGAGTGGATGTAGGGGCCACACTCAATTCCAAATGAAGAGATGGATTTCCAGGAAAGTATGTTGTCTGAAGAAGCCAGTAAGCCTGCCTGGGCAGCCATAGGAGAGTCACTCCTGGGATCTTTCCAAAACAGAGAAAGCTGACTACAGTAAATGTTTACTGTGCTAACATCCAAATTCAGTCGTTTGGAATGGTAATTAAAATAGTTCTATAGTTGCTTTTAATGACATTTTTAGGCATCATTTAGACATCATTCAGACCATCTTCCCCATAATGCTGGCATTCCATGGACTGCAAAACAGAAATATTCTCCAGACAACATCTCTGTCCAGATTTTGTGAACACTTTCAGATAAGAATTTTAGCATGAGTGTGGATTCTTTTGTCAGAGAGTCTAAATCAACGATCATTTTGAAACCAATTCTAATTACAGAATATTTTGTTCTACATTACAGATTTGCCTACATAAGATTAAAAAGAAAAATAAAGAAGGTCATTTGGTCAAGCAGCTGAAAAATTTCAGCAATTCACATCAAGAAAATTTGCATAAAATTTCTGGGTACTTTGGAATAGTAGCCTGACACTTGGTCTGCTGCCAAAGCACATACTTCTGCTAGCCTTTTCTTTTTCGTTAAATAATACTTGTCAGTATAAGGAAAACACAGAATGTTAGAAACCGGAATTAACTGCACAAAGCATTGTTGTATCTCTCCAAGATCCTTATCAGGTAGATCTACCTTTTGCAAAAGTGGCAGGAACCTGATGCTTTTAATTGCTATCTCTGTTACTTTAGAATGGCTGACAACAGAAGTAATATTTGCAATTTAAGGAAAATAAGAGATGTTAACAGCAGTGAATTAATAGCCACTTGTCATTGGATTTGATTAAGCAAAGCACATTTAAATTTATGCTTATAAGTAAGAATTTTTGTGGGCAGAAATATAATTTTGCCATTTTTTGCCATTGAAAGTTACATATTCTATATATTCTTATTATATATTATGATATTATTTTATAATATTATATAAAATATATTTTATATAATTATATTATCATATATATCCTATATATCCTATCTATACTTATATATTCTAGATATTATAAAATATTATAATATTATAAAATATCTCAATTCCTTTAACATTTAAAAAACCCAATTAATTAAGATTAGGCATTTATAGTGATTAGATGAAGCTGGAATTTCTTTGGCTTTCATAAGGTTTCACTTCGCTTTTCTTGCTGAATATTAGACAGGAACAATAAATCATTCAAGTTCTTTCATCTCATAAGAAATCTGAAAGGAATGCACCCCTCTTTTCAAAAGTTAGACTAGAAACTAGCATTAAAAACTGATAAATAATGAAAGAAATTGTAATAATAAATTCTCAAGCATAACCCCCTTGAAAACAAAGGCTAGATTTCCCTTTCCTAAGTGAAATAACCCAGACTATTCAGAAGACTTCAATGAGATAAAAATCAGATGTTTACATTTATTTTGTTCTTTTGAGGCATTACTGTGGGTAACATTGGGTCAAATAAGCCCCTTGGTATTCTAGCCAAACACAGTCCAATACAATACAGTGATTCCTGGCAACAAAACCATTACTAGAAGTAGTATTTAGCTTTTCACAGATTCAAAGGAAGAATGAAAAAAGCTCTTATGCCACTGTACTTCATCACACATAAAGGCTAACAAATTGCATTAATAACTGGAAGGGTTTTGAGAGAAACTGAAGAACTGTTTACTGATCTATACTCCAGGAAAAGCCTACTTACTGTTTAAAACCTGAAGAATTCCTGACTCAAAATGAGTAAAACTTGCAATGACATTGTCTCTTCTTCCACTCTTGGTACCCATGTTGCAGCTCAGGCTGAAATGAAATGCCTCATGTCAATCAAAAGGCCAGAAAGATTTCCTGGAAATTTAAGATCAGAAAAATGTTTTTCACTAGGTTCTTCCACCTCCTCTTCAACATAGATACCTTTGCATTGCTTAACTCCGCAATTCTCTCTGGAATTAGCAGTAAACCACTGAGTTTCTGATAAGTAGTTATTAAGTCTGAACAACTTATATATTTGTTGTCATTTTAAATCCTAAATTTGTTTGTATCTGATATTTATCCTGATCTTAATCTGGTATTAATCAACTCTGTTTTGCCACAACTCTGTTTTGGCAGCTGAGCATTTCTATATGTATTTATTGATTAACTAAATGCTTGGCTGTAAGTCTAAACTACACTGTTTGCATTCCGACTTTCCCCACAATGCAAACAGAGTTTATAAACTTCAAAGTAAAAATAAATCTATGGTACATAAAGAGAATCCACTGAAGTTTATCTACCTCTGCTTGCTTTTCTTTCTTGTGTCTGAGGCTGATAGTTTATAAAGCAAAGTTGGTATTGAAAGTTCAATATTTCCTGGTTAGTGCTACATAAAAAGTAGTTTCATTATTTCATTTGTAATTGAGTTTAAGCAGTAAAGACTGAAACTGAGAAAAAACAATTCCTTTAACATGCCAATCAATAGAAAAGCTTTTTCTTCACAGATAGCAGTTAATTTGTTTCATAAAAGACATTTCTGGAATAAATGCTCTGAGGAATTCAAGGATTTTTAAGAAAAGCTCTGTAATCTGTTTAAATGTGTAACAATGATATTTCACTTCTGTATCCATGAGGAAACTGTAATTTGTGTGTGCAGTGATGGCTGCCTGAGAAGTGAAAGATTAGAAACAAGTGAGGGGAAAAAAACCCAACACCAAAATAACAGAAAGATTATAGAGCAAACATTGTTATAGAGAAGTGAGAAAAAACTCACTTTAATCAATAAGCACCCTAAAGTGCAAACACTGTAAAGTGCACTAGAATTACACTGTGGCATGGTTTTGGGGTTGTTTGGGTTTTTTTGTTTCTTGTTTTGTTGGTTTTTTTTGTTTTTTTAGATAAATTACTTAAAAGTGAGAATGCAAACACAAGGCTGGACCACTGGAACACATGGCCTAGCAGCATAACATCCTCAGAAAGGAAGCCCAAAAGAAGAGATGAACCTGTCCCCAACTAGTTTGTGTTATAGGAAGGGAAGAAAATATGAAGACATACCCATATATATGAAAGTTGTTCAATTTTCAGAAAAAATCCATCCATAGGCAGTAAAGACCTTTTGAGGAAGCATTTGTATATTTATAAGCACATCATGAGCAGAGCAGTCTCTTCCCATAATGTCAACTCCAGCCTCATCCTTCTTGAAGTGACTGCAATTATAGTACAACTGACTGTACTTTTCTTAGAACAATTTTTCCTTGACTTAATGACTATGCCATCTTCCCATTAACCTTTTTCCACCTAAAAATTTCCCCTCATCTTCCTTCCTTCTCTTCAGAATTCTGCAAATAATCTAAAAAAGTCTGGTCTCACTTCCTTTCTTTTCTCTTTTATCTTATTTACAAATATGCAAACTACCCTAACAGTATTAAAAAATAAAAATCTTTCTGGTATATAAACAACTTCCTCCTGACTCAGCTGCTTTCTCCTTGTACTGACTAACCATTAGCTTCATTTTCAATTACTTCAATGAAACTCACTATTTACTATTTCTTCTCAGATCATTGCCTCCAGGGTTTCTTTTTTTTTCCCATGGTTTTTTTTTGTTTTGTTTTCTTATAAGGACAGTGTCACATGAAACTACCTCCTAAACCTTGATAATTCCTTTCACACAAAGGAAACAAATTACCTGAGTTATAACCTTTCCTGTAAGTCATCTTCTTTATCTAGACTATTACATGTTCACATTTCAGCTATAGTAATACCTCTGCATTTATCAAGACCAGATGAAGTCTTGTTCAATCAGTGTTATATTCAGAATCCTATTATAAACTCGTTTATGTAGATTGCTCTTTTAAGCCAATCACAATTTTAATGCATTATTCTGTTGCTACATCAAGGGCTATTTCTTTTCAATTTTGAGGTGTGTGATAGCTTCTTTCTTACACAATATCAAAGATATCAAGTAGCCCAGACTGCCAACTTCTATCACCTTTGACATGTTCCATATAGTGATTACAAAGAAAATATATATTCCATATTGTCAGCTTTTTTCTAACATCTGTTTCAGATAAGCTTTCATTCAACATCTGCAAAATCAATATTTTTGATTCAGTCAAACTCTATTTTACCAAGATACCTACAAAAAGCTTGAGAAGGCTCTAGTCATCAATGCTCTAGGATGACCACCTGCCACCCTGACTTGTGTTGCTCTTCAGATTCTTGTCCTAGGTATTTCCATTTGTCAAACTTTCTAGTCCTTATTCCTTGTCCCTGATTCCACAGAGTGACAAATACAGCATAAATATTATCTGGCAGTGATGCCCCTAGGATTTCTGAGAATTAAGTAGCACAAATAAATAACAAATAGAAATCCTGACAGTGCAAACCACTTGTTAGGCTTAGTTATTCAAAGGAGACTCTCTTCTTATAATGACTCAATATAAAAGTGTATAATGAAAGTTTTCCTAATTAAATCTGATTACAAACTAGATAGGCAAATGCTAAAAAAAAATAAAATAAAATCCCAACCAATCAAAAAAACAACCCAAAACCTGACTCATTCTAGCTTCAGCTAGAATAAAGTTAATTTTCTTCCTAGTAGCTGATAGAGTGCTGTGTTTTGGACTAAGGATGAGAATAATGTTGATAACACGCTGATATTTGTGTTGTTGCTAAGCAGTGTTTATACTAAGTCATGAACTTTTCTTCCTCTTGTACTCCCCTGTCAGTAGAGGCTGGGAATGCTGGAAGGGGACACAGAAAGGACAGCTGACCCAAATGGCCCAAAAGGGTATTCCATACTATATGGCATCATGCCCAGGATACAAACCAGGAGGAACTGGCCAGGTGTCACTACAGTTTGGAGATTGGCTGGGCATTGGTCAGCGAGTGATGAGCAACTGCATTGTGCATCACTTGCTTGGTATATTCTAATTGTTATTACAATTTGATTATTATCATTATTTTCTTCCTTTTTGTCGTATTAAGCCACCTTTAGCTCAACTCACACATTTCACCTTTTTTGCCATCCCACTGTGGGTGGGGAGTGTGCAAGCAGCTGCATGATGCTTAGTTGCTGGCTGGGGTTAAACTATGACAGGAAGTTATAAGCAAACCAGGATTGCCACCTGTGTTATTTTCACTGATGATTTTTCTTTCAGAAATACTATTTGGGAATAAATGACAAAAAATATTTCTGAAAGCAACTGTGGCTGAGACATTGAAGTGATCTAGACTTCACTTAGAACATTACTGTGCTTCCCTTGTGGTTTAGGTGGCTTATGCAGAGCTGTCTCACATATGGAAACCTGCAGGTGGACACTAGTTATCAGAGCTGCACTTTTGTGAATCTCAAAACACATTCTTAAGAGCATTTCAAAACTGAGATATCTCTTTCTTCTGAAACAATATTTGAATCTTTATTTCCCAGTAATATGAGTTTCTGTGAAAAAAAATCTGCCTTTTACGTAAACCCCAGAACTGTACCATAAGGAGATGTAATTATTTTCTCTGATTTCAACTGAAATGTCTAAGCAAAGTGTTATAGTACACTTAGAAAAAAAAAATGAAGTAGGAGATTCAAGAAACACAAAACACCAAGAAAACACAGCAAAAATATGATGTTGGATTTCTCTGTTTCCCCAGCAGATAAATGTATGACTTCTTATTCTATTATATAGGGGAAAACCTGATTTTTTTACATGCTCTGCAAGCAAAAAGAATCATGTCCTCACTCAGCTGTGGATCTGTCTTTGTGCAAAATACAACTGTGCTGCAAATGATTCAGCCAAGGAAGGGACTTTAGAAAAACAACAAAAATCCATCATTGTTCCTGTATCAAGTCTGATTGGAATGAATCTCCTAATTGATCCTATGAAAAGATTTAAATTGTTAACCACAGATTTGAGGGTTTAGCATCAATTTTTGCAAGAAATGAGGTCATTGCATACAGCTTTCATTTCTAATGGATCTCAAAGCACAAGGATATCAAGGACAAAGCTTTTTAGATGTACACAAATTCACGTCATACATTGAATTGTATATTACTTACTGAACTTTAATTATTAAAACCCTACTGTGATATTTATGATAATTCTTTTAAATACATACTGTATTCCTCAAAAATGCCAGTAGTAAAGTAAAATAATAAAATAAGTTTTCCATAATGGTATAGTGATAGCTGGGGTTTGATACTAACTGATAATTAGTATCATCATCACCTAATATTAATTTTATATGGTTTGCATAATATAGGCATGTGTTTTTCTCTGAAAAAGTCACTTGCATTTACTAGGTTTGGTCTTTTTTTCTGCCTCTTCTGCTCAATTCCCTTTTTCTCTTTACGCAAATATAACATACAAGTCTGGAAAAATTACTCTTGAAATTCTCATGTATGATTGAGCAATTTAGACTAAATTCAATTTCAAGCCAGTGCTTACTGATCCATATAAACTAAATATGTATGAGCTGTAATATTCTGCTTTTTAAATTGAAGCTTCTCAATATTCAGAAGAAATCATGCATAAGAAAAGCAGGTGAATAACTAGATAACACTGATATGGCTATGAAACACCAATCAAATTATACAAAAAATTAAAGATTTCCACAATCAGGAAAAGCCTTTTGCTTGAACCTTAGGAAGATGCTCCTTGTATTTCATCCTCTATCTTCTGCTTATATCTAATTGTGCCTCACACTTGGCAGCTGAAAACAAGGGAACAACTGTAAATTTCAGACACAAGAAACCAACATTTTGTTTCCAAATTCTTTTTGAACTATCCCTAAATATTTTTACATGGAAAAAACCAAAGGGTTAATGAATTCAGTCCACCAAATTTAGTTCCTTTAGTTATGGGCTTCCTAAAGAGCAGAGTAATGTGTTTCTGTGGAAAGATCTGAATCTACAGAAATAATTTGAAATTTGGTTTTAGAAGGATTTTTCTTTTTAGTCTAGGTCGAATTCAACAACAGTAAATTACCTATAACTAGCTTAACATAACCTTGCTAAGTCATTGGTCTGTAAGCAAATTCTTCTTCTTCATGTATTATTTTAAAAGATAATTTATATATAAAATTTTTTAAAGTTTGGCTATCTTTTACTGCAACACACTTTTTCAATTCTTATTTTCCCTGTGTCGCTTCTAAACAGTCTCCAATCTTTTAATGATCTTTTTGAACTCTGGATGCTAAAACTGGACAAAGAAATACAGCAGAAGCTAAACAAATACCAAGTGTAATACTTTTTCTAGCCATTTTCTTCACTGGAAATCAAATCATCCTGACTCTGTAATCTTTATCCATAATACCAAATCTCAACTTAAAAAAAAAAGTGCACATTCCTCTCCCTTTTGCTCGTGACTCTCAAGCTGCAGAGGCATTTAACACATAAAAGAAAAAGCTATTTAGGAGAAAGAAAAAATTCTTAGTCACAATTAACAGAAGTGAGTTCAACAATGTTGAATTATAGACCTGCAAAATCCCAGAGAAGCTGAATAACATTTTATTGCATATGAGTATTTCTTAACTTTCCAAATGTATGTATGGCTAGGCTTCACGAACGAAGATCCTGGGNCAAATATCCTACTGATATAAGTCTTCAACCTCCAGAAATGCTACATCCATTAAATGGTTTGATCTTACCAATGATAAAGCACTGGCTCCAATTTTCTTTTTTTCTTAAACAATTAGAGGATTCCTCATTATTTTTAGATAGATACTTTGTTAATAAGAGGAAGATTAAATACCTAATACAGTGGGCTATCTTCTTTAAAAAAAAATACTGAGATTTAGCAAGAGCAGAAGTGCATGCACAAATGAGGAAGTAATAAGGAGGTCAATTGATAGTCTTTGTGTAATTCAATGGCTACCTATCATCATATCCTGCACCTTAGCCTTTCCCCCTCTCCTTTTTGTAGCTCTTCTGAATCTCATTTTCCTTGCCTCAGTATGTGATTTTTGTGGGTTGCAGAGACGCATTTTAAAGACCTGTAAGGACTAGGACTTGTTCTTCTAAAAGAGTGAAGAGGGAGAAGAGGAAGGGCAGAAGAGCTCCCTATGGTATTTGTTATCCACAAGGGTATCTTGAAAGGAAACACACATTATACACCAGAAAAATGGCACTCAGGATTATTTCAAAGCACCCCTGGCAGCCAGAATATCAGCACACAAAACCCAGCTCCATTAACACACAAAGAAGTGCCATGGCTTGTCAGCTATCCTGAAGGCAGATAGATAATCTCTAGAAGATGGGGTCATGAGCTATGGACAGCAAATATTTTCATATATCTATTAACAATTGCACTGCTACAGCCTAAAGAGACAAAAGCAAATTTAGTGGCAGCTCTGTCTTTTTTTCCCTGTTTAAATTCATGTTGTTTTTCTGCATTCCCAATGTATTCCACAGCTTTATTTTCAAGTGCAACATTTACTATGTAAATTTGAATTCAGTTTGGTTTTGTGAGAGAGCAGCAATCTGTAAGCCATCCTAATAGCTGTGATGAACAGCCTTGTTTGTTTCCACCTTGTCTTACACAGAGATTAAGATCACTTCCAGATGAAAAAAAAAAATCTTACAAAACATTGATTTTGAATGCAGCATATACTGTAAAATGAAGCTTGTTGGAGAGCTATACATTTTCACTGAAGTTTACTCAAGTCATACCAAAAGGTGTAGTTTTGATGAAAAAGTGGAACAATAGAACCTGTCACTGAACTCAAATATGAAGAGCACCAAAAGACATCATTCCCCCCCAGAAAATAACAAAAAGATGGAGTTGTTCATATGCAATTGGAAAAATTGCACAATGAGCCTTTAAAAGGAAGACTTTAAGGTAAGTCTAAACTTTCTACAATTTCTAGATGAGAGAAGAGAGCAATCTTTCTGTTTTCCTCATCTGTTCTTAAAAACTGTGTCTTCTGTTGAAAACACTGCAGTGCATTGCTAGTTTCCTATGTTATTAACAAAGTAATCTATTAAGAAGCTTAAAGCCAGAAATTCTGTCAGCACAGTACTTTCCAGGATCTTTCTTATTCTAAGCAACACTGTAGGCCACAGGACAAAATGTGAATTTATTATTCCAAAGACATGCTTTAGCAAAAAAGGATATCATCAACCCTTCCCCAATGCACTCATGTGATAGAGCAAAGGAACAATTTAAAGTGGCACCAGTTCACATAATCAACCAGAAGAGAATACGTTTGCTGTTCAGTGAAGGAACTCTTTACAGATTTCTGCTGTACTTTGATTCCATTCATTTGGGCTTATTAGCTATATACTGACATAAGGCTAGAGTGCTGAATAGAATTTATGAAGTATTTGTACAGTTGATTACCACAGCCACTTTAAAAGTCAGCCAGTCTCTTTTTCACACATAAAAGAGAATTATTAGCACTAGTATAACTAACATATGTGTGTTAAGGGATACTCTGCTTTCTGGCAGTGTTACAAAAGGCAGCCTCTGAACACCAACCACTTTAAAAGTAATTCATATTTGATAAAGCCAGACACAAAAATAAAGCAGCAAATGTATTACTTTTAGCTTTTTTATATTATATAAGATCCTAAACTTTATTAGAATTTTCATGCAGACTATGAATTAAATGTGTCACCTCAGGCCCTTAGACAGAAAAAAGGCCATATAATTCATCAACTTCCACAAATGTTTTACAGTACTTAAGAGATTAGAAATAAGTGCAATTCCAACATTTGTTCATTGTTTGACAAGAAATACTTGCTTATAATATTTTTCACTGCATAAGTACCTCCTGAGATATTAGTGACTGTCACCCAGCCTTGACAAAAACATTAATAACAATAGACATTACGGTTTATTTAAAGGTATTTTACAGTGACTAGCTCAGACTTAAAGGTTTCATTTGTATAAACGTTGATTTGAAAAGTCAGTTACCATACTCAATACTTTGGGCATGAATTTACTGTTAAACTGCAGCCTCCTGAATGCACGATGGGGAAGAAAGGAGATACTCCTCTGGAATATTGTCATTCAAGCTAACATGCACAGGGTAGTCCAAAAACTAATGGAATAGAAACCTTTCACTCTGAAAGACTGAACAGGTCATTTAGAAATTGGAGATGTTCTTCAGAAAAAACAACAAACAGCAAAACAACAAACCAACTGAATAGAATCCAAGGAGTACTCTACTACTATTTTCATACCATATATAACCCTTAAAATAGAACCGAAAATAAAATAAAATAGAAAAAAGCCTGGGTGCAGAAAAATCCCAGTTAGCTGAAACATTTGAACCCATTCCAGAATGTCCATTTGAGTTTTTACCCTGCAAATAACCACTGTAGAAAACCCAAGAGTACACAGGACTGAAAACTTACCTTTTGCAAAAAAAGCTAATAATTCCATCTTTCCCCCCCACACACACTTTATCAGGCCATGTATTGCATCTGCCAATGGGGAAGTCTCTGAAGGTTTAATTATCTAAATTTGTGCCTGGCTTGGGAGATAAATCAAGAGATGATTAAATACAAACTAATGAATTAATTACTCTTCAGGTTCTTCAAAGCAAAGAGACTCACCTATGGTCCTTTTCTGTTTACAATACTTCAGCATCAGCAACAGATGTGAATTACAAGGAAATCTGAGACAGGAAAACAGTGACTTTTGAGCAAAAAGAAGAGTAAGAAGTTATAAATGGAAGATATATTTTGTTTGGTTTTTAAATCTTCACAAGTAGTTTTATTTCTTCCTGTGGTTCTAGAAAGAATAGAAGGAAACTAACAGTATGTGCTACTGTAAAAATATGTCCTCAATTTCATGTAATTTCCAAATAAAGGTTGTTAGACTTATTAAATCATATTTAAATGAAATAAAATAAAAAATCTGAATCAGAACCACAGTCTCAATTCTCGAGGCCACTTGGAAAACTGGATAGATTCTCTCAAGAAAAATAGATTCTTGCATGGGTTGCAAATCTTTATGAAATAAAAAGATGTTCTAGTGAAAGCCTTTCCAGGATATAGTTAGTTTGCAAGTTAATGCAGGGATAGAATTCTGATGGGAGAGAGAGGGGAGTCTTTGTTGCTTCTTCACAAAATAAAAAAAAAAAATTAAAAAAAAAAGAATAAAAATCCCAATCTCTAGACATTAAGTACAGATTTTGTTTCTAACATTCCCAAGAGTGTTTCTGATGTCAGTAGGTAACAGATGTGTGTTTAAAGCCCATACTAAAAGGAAAAATAGCAGAAGGAAAGAAACAGGATTAGCAGCTATTTGAAACTCCAGTACTTGTATGTGACAGTGCAAAAGAAGTCTACTGGCTTAGGTATGAATGCTACCTAAGTTCATTTCAATCACCTTGAGTTTATTCATTCTGTTTTATTCTGAAGGAACAAATTCATTCTGATCATTTCATCTACAACTGAGAAAATTGAACTCTACCAGATTGCAGTCCCAGAAGAAATTGCTTGGTGTTAGAGCTGCAAGTAATTGTTAAAGTGCCACATGCCTCAGGGAAGAAAGCATCTCCTTGATTAAAAAAACAAGTGGAGGGAGGGGATAAGAGAAACTATGCTTGTAGTTAATGGGTGTGGGGGCATAGTATATTAAATGCTCTGGACAACTAAGTCATATTTTCTATTCTGAACTAGAATATTTCATATTTAAAGTAAATACTACTATTTGGAGCTTATTCTTTTTCCCCTACTGGAAGGTAGAAATCTTTTTTATAGATGAGCTGTTAGTGAGCAGATAAATGCACAATGTTAAGATATGTACATCTATTCATTCTTATTCACATTTAATGATATACTTCTGTCAGTTCAGCAGTGAAGGCAGGGTTAGTTGTTCTCTCCTAGAAAAAAAATACATATTGTTGAAAATTCAATCCATGGGACCAAGAACTTTTTCATAGTTTCTAAGATTGCAAAGAATCATTATTGAAACTTGTGTGAGGGAGAAAATTTTTCATATTTCTGATTATATTCCAAGTGAGAGTCATTTACACACTAACCAGCATGAATGACAGAAGGAGAGGTGCAAAGGTCTAAGTTACTCCAAGGCTCAAGATTTGTATGGGATCTTTCTTTTGACACAAAACTGCAAGTGATGTGTACACTGTGGCCATAATGGCTTTTAATAAATTACTTAAAGGTATTTAGAGGCCATATTGGAAAATGGAAATGATGCAATTATACCCTAGAAATGTTGCTATTAAACAGAAGATATCTAGCATAAACATACTTGAATTTCAGACCTTGAGAATGGAAGTGAGGTTAAGCACATGAGATGATTAGGAAACAACTTGATGTGCTAGAGTTCCACCTAGCTCAGAAAGCTTCAAGTACTACTAGATGAAGCTCCTCAAAAATAAGGATGACACTTTTCCCCTTTTTCTCTCCCCATCCCCAGATCACTAAACCTTGGGAGCACTGAGAAATTATCTGGTAGCCCTCAGAGAAACCTGAGGCTCAGGAAATCTAGAACATTTATTTCTAATAACATCCCTGTAGTAATTAAAGCTTCTGACCCAGACTTGTTTCAGGCAATTAACTATCACATTCATCTAAGCAGCAGGAATTTCAGGCTATCAAGTTTTCAAGCTTGACACATGGCCTCTGGTTTTCAGAAAAGTGTCTTAAAAACCAGTTTATCTAGGGGACCTTTGTTAGCTTCAGGCTGCAGCACTGTGAGTCAAAGTTAATAGGAGCTTGACACTAAGATCTAACAGCAAGGGGAACTATTTAGAATTAGGAAAGTCTGCTATCTTCTTTTACCTGCAGGGACTGATTATATGTTTTTCAAGAAAAAAATTGAAGTGTATCCACACAAGAAGAAATCAAAGGATTTCAATTCTCAGAGGAAACCTTCCCAGATTAATGCAGATACAGTGTCCCTATATTTCACTCTCTCTCTCTAGCCTCCTTGGCTCATAACTCCACCTTCAGAAGAGTGACTCCTTTTCATACTTCCTTGTAACCAGCTGGAAAGAATATTTTCTAGTAGAGTAACAACAAATGGACCAGATCTCCATAAGTTCACTGCAAAGAAAGCCAGGATATCTCACTACCAAGACTGTGTATGTGAAGAAAATACCCAGACTCTTTCATTTGTTACATGCTTACCCATAAAAGGAATTTTCTGAGTCAATTCAGGGACTTGAAATATGTTGTTCTTATCAGCTAGCTCTATGCAGTTCCTAGCTCAACAAAAGTCTTCAGTCTTTTTCTTTCTTTTAGAGACCCAGTTGCAGACAGACTTACCTCTTGGAATACTCTGTGGCTTGTTGATGAGGAAAAGAACACCAAGTATAATCTCATCAAGCCTCCAGGTGTATTTATATAATCATTATGAAGCAAGTTGTAGATATTTAAACACTTGTTGTAAATTTCCCCAATGTTTTATTGTTTGTAAATCTATCTCTGCATGTTCCTCACCTCAGTTATAATCATTTTTATTTTACTGTATTTTAGGAAATCTTTCTTACTCCCTTAAGTTTTTTCTTTTTTGTAAAGAAGGATACCCAACACTGAAAAGAGGTAGGCAGAATTATTAATAAGTTATAGTTTGATGTCAGTTGATTATAAAATAATAAATTTACAAAAGGTAGTTATGAATAACAAAAGTATAATAGTTTTAGATTAAATTAAAAAACAAAAATAACTTAGAGAAATTGTTCTTAGCAGTCTGCCTCCTTGCTAAATAATTCGTTAGCATGCCAAGCCACATTTTAAAGAAGTTTTGTTTTTTGGTGTCCTAAAGTATCTGATGCTGTTTTGGGGAGAAAAATTATTAGCAAGTCAAATGCAGCCTGACTGGCCTCTAATATACCCTAAAAGCATAGAGTGGCATTTTATTGATTCATGTTAGTGTAACTGAAAAAGACCAATCTAAAACTTTCTCATTATAAGCATTGCAGTCACGAAATCAATAAGGTCTTCATTTGCAAATAGCTGGAAGTATTCAAGTGTTTCTCAGAATTCATGGGGTTAAGCACAGTATACCTAATGCCAGAACTTTTTCTAAAATTGACTCTATTTACAGAATTAACACAAGCACCACAGATGAGAAGTATCATTTGTTTACTGTACATTCATTTCTCTGAATCTAACCATGTAAGACAACACGCATTAAATAAAGCAAATCTATTAGTAAATGAGTAAAATGTTAGGAAAGTAATGAAAAGCATGCTTAGTCACCAATAAAAACTTGGATCCATTATGACAAAAAGCAAAACAACGTTGCAAGTCACATCACAAGAACATTGAACACTCCCCTTCTCCATTATCACTGCAAGCAAATGTTCATTTATACTACCTTCTCTGCCATTTTGAAGGACTAACTGTAACATGAAATGGCTTCAGACTTACCACTCACTCTCCTAGGTAGAAATCCAAAGCAACAACTGTAAAATTATGTGCTTGAAAATGACTGTGGGTTGAGGTGTTATATTGTATTGCCTATAGCCTTTGAAACACCAGTTATAAAAGCTAAGAATTGACAGCCTATGTCTGCATATACCTATATCCACATGTATTTACCTTACTAAAACCTAAGGAAATTACAACTTTCTGAATAGAAAAGTTAATGTAACAAATGCACTTAACATTCAGTTCTTTGGGTGTTTAATAATGACATGAGTAAAAAAACCAACAGCTCTTTGGATTGTGTTCCTTCAACCACAAAGCTCATTAACTAGTTTTTTTTCAGAGTCTTTCTCTATTTCAGTACCTGATGCTACACACACAGTTTCTGAAATCCAAGAACACTCTTCTGTGATAGTAATCAAGAGGTTCTCTAATTTTTCTCTAATCCTGACTTTTGTATCTAATAATCTCCTTTATATTTTTTCAAGTATTCAAGACCCACCCTCTTTTACCTAGGAGAAACAAAAATGCTGCTGTTCACTCTAACAGGATTTAACATGCCAAATACAATGTGATTTTCAACAGACATTTGTGCAGAACTAGTAATTAATACAATAATCCTGCTAACATTCATGGCAACAATATTTAAAAAGGAATTTTCACTAAATGTATGGAACTTGAAATACATAAACATATTTAATATTTCTATAAAACAACTAATTTTTTTTCTCCTCAACTTCTACAATTCCTACTTTGTCTCAGGGTATACTGGACAGTGAATAGGTTTCTGCTTACATTGTAAGGTTAGAGCTGTACTGTTATTCAAATTTAAATTGATGTAACTCAGATAATATTTGAGTATCTAAATGAGATTTTTGCTTAAATAATGACTCCAGGATCTGATCTTCTTTCAATACAATCATGTGTTAACATATCATTAGGAAAAAGGAAAGGGAAGACAATTCTTACTTCACTGAAAAAACCCTACATCATTAACCCTCATCAACAGCAATTTTATCCATTTCCACATGATTCCTCTTCCACAAACATATCAAACCCCACAAACCTAGATAAAGGAAAATTAAGAAAACCATCAACCAAATAAAAACATGACAAAGTCCAATTTTCAAGCTATGCTCAAAGAATTTCCAAACCAGGATGTACTGTAGTAATGAAATTGAGTGACTTCACAGAAAAAAGAGAATTGAAACAGATGTTGTTCAATTTGTCTTGAATGCAGAAACCCTACAGGAATATTCTCAAAGGTTTTCTAGATTACTTTCAGACAGCAAAAATTGGTTCAACTTCTATCCAAAGACGCAATGAGAGATTTTCTTATTTTCCTACTCTTACTCAAGTATAGAATGCATATCAAGACAAAATGCCTTTTCTTGCTCAAGTTCTGCATCATCTTTGTATTGTTTTGTAGGAAATGAAATTTTTGATGTGAAGATTTGTTTAGTATTCCATCCCTGTACTCCATAATGAACAGTTAACCCTGTATGTTTACATGAGGTCTATATAGTACAGCAGCTTTTGTTAAATACTGTGGAAAACTTGGTTTCAGTTTGATATCCTCTTAAACATCAGTAATGGAGAGCTAATTCTTCCTTCGGTGAAACTAGAAGGGAAAATTATTTATTCATACGGTATCGCGCAAAATTCATTAGCACAGCTGTTCCTGCCTGCACAAAGAATTCCAAATGAACATGATGGGTTATAAATTTAAATTAAAATTGATTAGTAATGCAAATCTTAATGACTGCAGAAACAGGACTATGTAAAGTCATGACATTGTGTACAGTATTTCTCTCTCGTGAGCTATTTTAGAGATATATTTATGAAGAGTGCCAAGCTGTATCTATGGAGGTATATGAGAAATGAGCCCAAACTCACACATATCATTAGTGGCCAAAGCAACCACTTAGTGAACCAACCTGCTAGTGTCTACTGTGTGCCAGGGGAAAGAGCCTTGTGTTTAATACTCTTTCCAGGGCACTTTTGGAATATGTAAATTATGTTTCTCTGGCTTCATTTTCATTAGCAATTCAGCTGATGTCTTTAATGCTGTTAATAGATCTACTTAAATGCTTAAGATCTCTAATCATCTGTCCATTTCCAAAAGTGATAAACATACTGTCACATACAGGTAATATATTATTCTGCTAACAATTGACATGTATTTGGCAAAATGGGCATATATTTTTCAGTCTTTATTAGAAACATATGGCTGGTTAGGTTAGCTTTACAAAAGCATAATCAAAATTCATATATTCATCTCAATCCCAATTGGAACAATAAATATTGTGTCTAATTAGAGCATCCTTTGACACACTTAGTAATTATATGTTACATTTAAAATATACTCAGAAATTATAATGAAGAGAAAAAGTATACCAGCATACTGCAGTTGAATCCATAATTTTAAATCCTTTCTCTCCTGTTACTGAGGTTGTTATACTTGTCAGTCATGTACATACTCAGTTGTACTTACAGCTTGGTTTAGGATCTGTAAGCCTACACTTAATTTTTACTCTAAAGCTCTATGCCATGATTTTAACCAGCATACTAATATTCAATTTAAAGGCTATGGATTTAATCCATCTCGATTATAGCTTTAAGGTCATGTAAATGCTCAGGAAGGACTTGAATCCAACTCCAGGAATTCCTAACAGACATTAATTGTAAAAAAAGGATTCAATTTTTAATGTTTTTTTTTAAATGAAAAAACAAAGGAGTGTCTTGCTCATTTACATTTGTGAGTCCAGCAAATTCTTCTATTGAAGCAGCACAAAAAAGTAGGGATAGGTAATTAGGTTATAATCTATGTAAAGCTGAGACAAACAAGACATTCCTGGAATTATGAAACTGTTCTATTTCTAAAAAAAAAAGCTACACTTACTGCTGTCATTTAAAGGACTTATCCAGGTTGTTTTTTCTCTTCAAAACAAGTGATTAATTAAACTTTTAAATTTTAATTGGGAGGACAGAATTACACTTAATTTTGTGGTTACTTTGTAGAAGTGTCAAGGAAAACAAGCACTGCCAGTTCTAGTGAATGAGACATTATCTTGACCTTGCTGCTTGGTGAAACAAGATTATTTCTGTTTTGAATATACTTGTGATGAACAGTACTTATTTATATGGCAGACTAGAACTAGTCAGCTTCAGGAAAAATATTCAGAAAATAAACCTGAAACAAAAATTTCTCAGAAAAGTCCTTTTTTTGCAAGGCAGACAGGAATTTCAAGAGATATGAGACAACAGGGAAGACATAAAAAGTCAGATATGAAGTAGAACAAGCATAAGAAGAAATGAGATACAGGGAAGAATGGCATTTATGTTGAAAAATATGGGGAGAAAAACTGAGAGTGCATTATTTAGATAGAATAGCAATAATAAATGTGAAAAAAAGATTAAAATAATATCTTATAAATAAGTGAAATCTGTATGTCTAGGTAGGTAAATAAAAAAGCTACTATATAGAGATAAAAAAAAAAAAAGGAGGAAAACATAAGCAATTTGCAGGTTTTGTCAATTGCAAATTACCTGAGTCATTCCAGGAAAGTGCCAGTGAGAGATTTATACTCTACAAGGATGTAATCCTTTGTACATCACATGTTCCACAGAAAGGAAGGGTAGGAGCAGATCTACTTTTAAATACACTTAGACAGCGACATAAAAAAACCCTCTAAAACTATTTTTCTGATTGTGTGTTTCCAGGACTTGATAATAGGATCTAAAAAAGATACAAAACAATCCTAAAATAAAACCACTGAAATATAAAAATGGATCCTGATTCAGATAGCTAAAAATCAGTTTAATTAGAAAGAAATTGCTTTACTGCTTGATATGCAACCGTAAGGGTAGAAAGAAGCAATAGTGAAGTTCTTCCATCAGCTGAGGTTCTTTTGGTCAGATGTCTCCTGTCCTAGAAACATATACAACAAGCTGCTGAAAATTTCTGTGCAAGAGGTTGAATCGATTCCAAAGACTCACCAATTTCATCACATAAAGAAAATGCTGTTTAAGAACAGGATCGAACATTATAAAGAAAAATAAGAGATGGTAGCAGAAAATAATGAAGTACTGTATCATATTAGATCATGTAATAAAGGGTACAACTTTCCTATCAAATGCAGACACTGTCCAGAACAAATGTTTTTTAACTAGGATCTTTAATAGAAAGATAAAATAGCCTGAAAATTGATTTTACATTATATGACAAAGAAAATATTTTCCTTGTCTTTCAAGGTATACATTTTTGTTTCCCAGTTTGATTAGGAACTTCTTTGAATACGTCAGGCCTGTTCTGAAACAAAGAAATCAAAAGGAATCTGAGGTAAAGTTACTTGCCTTAAAGTACAAGTTTAAAAATCAGATGGCCTTGAAGACATTTCAGCTCTTCAAATGAAACAAACAGTACCAAAAATGGACCGGAGAAAAGCTAAATAGTGCACAGTAAGATGTCTGGATCTTAAAATAGACTGCTGCCTCTAAACCTCTGTGATACAAACACACAGAGGCTACAAATATCTGGAGTTAGGAAAAGAGTAATATCAGAAAAAAACAAGACTCCAAGAATTAATCTGGCTGGATAGGTCTCTTGTTGATTATAAAGCATGTGTAAAGTTAAAAACAAGCAAGTCACTTACAAATCTTCAAGATTTTCTGGATGAAATTTCAGAATATTTTACTTCTAAATCACTTCAGTTGTGCAAGATTTTGAGAAGTTACACTTCTACATAATAATAAACATTGTCAAACATGGTATCATATGGCACCTTATCATCCCTGATTCTTATGCACTTAAATACTTCCAGAATCTGTGGCTGTCATCTAAGCCTTGAAGCAAGAGGTTAGGAGTAATGAAACAGAAGCCTGGCAAAATCTTAGAAGGAATACTAACAAGGCAAAAAGAATATTTGGATAAGAAAGTTCACTAATAAACCTTTATATTTTAACAGTGAATTAATAGTGACAAGACTACCATGTAATTGAAAAAAAAGGAAAAATAAAAACACAGTAAAAAAGAAACTTGGAAGCTCATTTCACATCAGGTGTTCTACACCTTGTGCATCGACTACTAAGGAAATATCTTTTGTCTAGACAAACTCAGTTGTTAAAGGAATATTGGTGGATTGTAAACATGCCTTGTTTACATATCAAATCTGTTCTCTCCTGAGAGTAAAAATAAGTAAATTCTGAAGCACCTGATGCCTATGGCAAACATCTAAAATAAATGATCAAATCTAGCAAACATAACTCATTTTAAAAGCCTTGTTATAAAATTAGTTAAGCCTTTGTTATTAGCTGTAATGTTTCAAAGACTTCAACTGCAATGATTGTATAGGAAGAGGCAGTTTTATTTTTGTATTTAGTAAAGCTCAGGACATATAAAAGTATTTTAGGTTGACTGTAAACGTTAGTTTACCAGTTGCCTTTTTTCTAAGGCCTTCACTTGGGTATATTTTCTGTATTAGATGTCTTACTTCACTCTTTATCCCCTTTTCTTCCATCTTTTCAATTACATATGACTTTATGGTCTTTTATACACCTATTTATAGACCTGGAACCACCTCCCAGAAAATGCCAGTAGTTCTAATCTGCTCCCAAGCTCTGCTAGAAATTTATCTTTTCTCTGATGCATTCTACCCTTCAGATCTTTTTGCACTTCAGTAGTAAATTTATGTGTACAGTAAATCGACCTATACTGTTCCAGCCTATGCCTTTAGAAAGTTAATGGAAAGCCACAGTTTAACTCATATATTATATCATGTTCTGTTACAACATTTCAGTTTCTCTATGTCTTATGACAGGCTAAAAACAAAAAGTTTCCAAAGTTTTGACATCAGTTTGTATCCATCATTAGACTGCAAATAAAGTTGACTTCTTTGTGGGAAGGAAAAAGCAACCCAAAAATTCTTCTAATGATGTTTTAAAGTGGCTAATTCCTCCTGAATGGACCCAAGTTCAAGATGTATATCACCTTATTCACAGTAGACTCAATTTCTACTCATCTATCTGGTGAGGAAGCAATTCCTGCCTGTAAATGGAGTTGCTTCCTCTTGTTGATATTATTCACTAAATGTTACCAAATATTCCAGAGGAGGGGAAAAAAAAAAAGGGAGGAGAAAAGCTGACAAATTATCAATCATGTCTCTGTTGTATAGGAGTATTACCTGGCCTAAAAAAAGCCAAGCAAACTCACTCTACCAAATCAGACAGACACACAGGGTTTTTTCCCAGCGCTCCTACAGTCCAGAAATAATCCCTTATTGTTCTTCTCTCAGAGGTTTTGTGTACAGATATGACAAGATATTCAATCTCTGACTGAGAAAAGCTTCCACAATGATGTTTTTGTTAAAACAGCTCCATTTTCATGGGAGAACATATTTTCAATAACCTGACATTTTCCATTTTTCTTAAATAGTCTCAACCATATCTCTTTTATAATCATACATACAACACCACAAAGGCAGTGAGAAAAACATCTAAATCTCTATCATCACAACAACCTTGCTTGACTTTAATCTGAAAGTTGTAAACAGAATATTATATGTACTACAGGAAATACAGGAATAGACTTCATTAGTATTAGTTCTCCTCCAAAATATTCATTACTTTTCTTACATACTGTGGAAATAATTTTAATATTTCCCAAACCAGCAGCCTTTCAGCTCTCATGAAGAATGATTCCTTTTTCACTTTCATAAATAAAAAGCAAACTGCTAATTACTCTTATGTTTACCCATACAAAACCAGAGAATTCTATGCAACTTTTCAGCTGGGATTTTAATCTATAAAAAATTAAATCAGCAACAGGCAAAGTATGCAAAGTAATACTGATAAAATAAATTGCACTCAGGATTCCTATCATCTCCTCTCTAAAAAGTTTTTTTAACATGCCATGGATGGATTTTTCTGTTCATATTAATAATTATTGTGAAAGACATTAAATAACAGATCAGCTAGTTAAGTAGAAGGAAATAAAATCTTTCAATTTTGAGTTACCTACCTCAAAGTCTGTGTTGTTTCAATGATCACATCAAATATAAATAGTAAACCATTAATACCCTAGATGCTTCCAAAAGTGATCCTTAGAGGTTTTTTAAATAGTAATTTTAAATTAAGTATATAATATTTAATTTACAAATTCCATCAGAAACAACAGTAAGTTACTGTGCCCATTGTCCTTCAAATGGACAATGCCCAGAGCCTCTGGGCTCTGCACTCTAACATGTTCATGCCTTTCCTGTGCTAAGAGCTCCAGAGCTGGGTGTGGAAACTCCAGCTGAGGCCTCACCAGAGAGAAGTAGGGAGGCAAAGTCAGAGAAGATGAGAAGAACCATCTCTCTGAACTGCTGGTCTGGACACGGCTGGCTCTGAGCTGCAAGCACACATTGCCAGCTCATGCCCAGCCTTTCACCCACTACTACCCTCAAGTCTTTTTGGCAGGATTGTTCCCAATCCATTCATCATCCAGCCTGTATTGATATTGGGAGTTGCTCTGACCCAGATGCACGACCTTGCAGCCACAATTTGCAATTACAAATGTTAGGATTAAGAAAATAAATTGACTGACTAAGGAAGCTTATTCCTAAATTAATGGATGATATTTGAAAGTATCTGGTCTAGTGAGCCTGAAGTAAGTAATTAAAAAAGTAAGATTAGGTGATTATAAGTGGATTTTTCTAGGATTGAGTTTTAGGAGATACAGCTGTGTTTGACAATGCGTTGCAAAATTGGATAACTACTTACAAATTTGGGGTGAAAAGTCTGAGTTCTTCTGGGACTGAAGTTTATTATTTCAATTCCTGCTTTATTAAAGTCCCACATTTAAAATCAGAGACATATAATAAAAATGTATATTTCCATCAACAGCAAAGTTAGCTAGCTATAACAAATCCATATTGGAGTAGTTTCATTTAACATATTCTCTGGTTTAACAGCCTTCAATAAAGATTCTTGAAATCTTTTTAATTCTACTGCACAGGTGACAATACCTGTGTTGTGATCCAGGTGCTCAAGGACAACAGCTTTAAAAATTACCCTTTGAAAAGATTTCTGTGACAACTGAATTTATATGCTCTTTGAAAGTCCTAAGAATTTCTATGTTTTGTTAAAAAAATCTACATTAAATTAATGACAATTCTTATATACATCATGGCATGTAAATGCCTCTTGAACTACTACCACTGCAAAATGGAATTATTCTATTGATTTTTCATTCTAACAGGTTAGTAGGACACAGTTCAAAAAAGCTCCCATTGAAGCCAAGAATAGGATGAATCTATTCAAGCATGAAGAGTAAAACAAAATACTGGTTTAGTAGAACAGCCAAGTAACAAGCTAGGAGACCTGCCTGCAGATCACATTTCCTATAAGATTAATCTCTGATACTCCAGAATGTACTGAAACATGCAATTAAAATAATTAACAACAATTTGGGCCCCATCTGGATTCAAAATTGGGAAAGTTACTTTATGAAAGAGAACTTGCTAAAATAAATTCAAGGAAGTGAATTCAAAAAGGTGGAAGTATATATAGAAAGTTCTTACAGAAGTCATTCAAGGTTCTTTGCCACTTTAGTGACAGTACATTTGGGTGGTATCTATCCAGGACATTTCATACTGTTTATTACAAATCACTGCTACTCTCACAACTTGTGAAGCAGAGTAAAATAAAGCAAGTAAAAAAAGAAAAAAAAGGAAGACCAGATCACCTCCATTACTGCTGCATTTAATGTTCAAAATGTTATTAGGTATAAAATATTTATAGAGATATTCTCCTTACAATTGATATAGGCAACTGGGTTTTGTGTAAATAGATTACACAAAAACTGTGTGGAGCTGAATAAAATTCCTACTTTCTTTGACTTTATTGGGAATTCCCTGCTAGTTTTCACAAGGCCAGTGCTTCACCTTTGCCTCTAATTTAGCATCATTTTATTTTCTTTAGCTTGTGATGTGTAATCTTGCCAAAGTTCCTATGCTCATATTAATGTAACCTATTTTTTACTTCCCATTTTTGCCTGTATTTCATCCTGCCTGATAGAGAGAAAAGAAACAAATTGCATTTTGGAGAGAAGCGGCAAAGCAGGACAAGAGATGGAGAAAAATATAGTTTTCATTTTCCTAGTGTAAGAAAACAAACTCATTCAATTGTCACGCCTAGCAATGCCTTAATATCTTTCATTTGGCTTTACACTTTGAGACTTCTTTTATGTAAAATATATATGAAAATAACAGAAACTAAATTATAGGGAAAAATATTCAAGTTAAAGTCATGATTTATGCCATCACATCAGAAAAATATAATATCGGATGATATAAAACTATGAGAAAAGTGTGCTAGTATCTTCTGATGCAACTGATTTAGCAATTCCTCAATGGGTGAGTTATTTAGAAAGATATTTATTAAATAATGTTAAAATGAGATGGTAATTAATACCCAATACAATGATTTCCAATTTTCTAATTTTAAAAAATATTTTAAATGAGGAACATTTCAATCTAAGTCAACTGAACAACAGTTACTTCTGAACAATATTTACAATCTGAATTTGAATTAATAATCATACATTTGAGTATGATCTATACTAATTGAAAACCAGTGTTTCATGTAGAGATCTGGAGAGCAGAAGTTGAGGGCAATAATAATAAAAATAGCAAATGCAGAGAGAAAGAAAAGGACAAAACTCAAAACTTTACCATCTGATACTGAAAACTAAATGGATCCATATTCTGCAGAGTTCAGTAAAATACATTTTCCAAGTAAAAGTTTTCAAACAGAAACAAAAGTGGAATCGGAGCTTCCTTTGGCACACTAGGAGAAAATCTGTTGAAAAGTTGTTTGAAAACTGCTGGAGGTTTTTGTGAGGCAGAGGTAGGATTGATATTTGGATTAGGCAGTGGAAGGGTTGGTGAAATACAGTTCTGAATTATAGGTACTTCAGAAGTTTTCTTTGTCTTCTCTGCCTCTTAGCAAAAGCATTTACTTTGGAACATTAAGAATTTGTTAAGTACAAACACAAGCCCCACAGTAAGCTATACCTTTCTTTTAAAGGGCACAGAAGAAACACTATTAACTGATCATTAATAGCTTGTGTATTTTACAACAAGCTCTTTTATGAAACACATCACTGATCCTCATAAAAAACTTGTCATGTATTTCTCAATACTTTCAGAGTCAGTACAGTGTACTTCAAGTGATCAATTATGATACACAGAAATCCATCCACAATGGAACCATGCATGTGTCAAAACATAGTAGATACAGTATAGTTAATCTCTAAGAAAATAGACTTTTTCATATCTGGAGTACCAAAAGAATATGATGACTAAGCCTTATCTGTCCTTCACTGATAGGCTTGAAAGACACCTTTAAGACCAAGATCCACAACTGATCTAGAATGAAATCCACTTCTCACTGAAGGCAATCTTAACAAGGATGGGCAAGTCACTTAGGGGTCCAGAGTAAAACATCCCATAATCAGAACAAACACATTTCACATAAGAGCCTTGACAACTGCTACAGCAAAAGGTTTTTGTATGCTGAGCTGTACACAATTGTACGGATTTTTTTTTACTCCCACATATTTCTATATTTTATTTTCCAATCAGTTGATGAACGTAAATAAAGATGGGGCATTTTAGGAGATTTTCTTAGTATGTTAAGTATCTCTTACTGATCCATACTATAGGTTTACCAACAGCATTTATAATATATATTTGCCTGAAATAAGTAAGTGGAGAATTTCTGGGGTTTTTGTCCACTTTATCGAGAAGTTGAAAGTAGCATGAAGGGGCTTACATTTTACAAGGACAAGAAAAAAAACCACAACAAATTAATCTGTATGACTTCTTTTGCCTCCTTACTTGCCTGTTACAGAAATAACAGTGAAAAAATAATAGACTCTTTTTGTATAAACTGTAAAGAATGTAGGCTGGGTAATGTTTATATCCTTACTGTTACATAGCATGTCTCTAAGGCTACTTAATGTGGATACAGTACTTCAAAGAGTCAAATAACTGATGAATCAATTTACATCAGAGTAATTCTTTTGTAGTGCAAATGAACAACGTAACTCCAGCTGAGAGGAGTGCCTCATTAGTGTGATTACAGTACAGTATAATTAATAAATCTTGGCACAAAAAAAAGAAAGATGTCTTAATACTTTTTTGTCACCATACACTACAACGTAAAGACCATGGAAATATTCTTTGACACAAGATTTTCTTTTCCCTACCTTAAAGCAAATTTAATAACTTTTGCATTTGATTACTTAATAACAGGTTAAGAACAAGGCAACATTTTAAAGCTGAGGTGATGATCAACTCTTCTCACTACTCTGCAGTTCATATATGGAGATTTATGCACTTCTGTCTCCTGTTAGCAAGTTAGACTCCACGTACAATACTGTAAAATCAATTCTTCCCACATTTTGCTAAGCTATTCAATTTTTGAAGACTGTATACTCACTTTACTCTCCTTTTTTTTTTTTTTACTTAACCAGGAAAAATTCGAAGGTATTGTATTTCAGATTTAAGTAAATTTAGAATATACTTTTAGGCAGGTGAATGCCATGTATTACATATTTACCACCACTATCCTTTGATGTCTTCAATCCAGAGAAAGCTCAGGAAATGTGAGAGAACATAAATGGTGCTTTTTTAGCTTTTTTTTTTTTCTGTAGGTTGTTGCTCTGTACCAGATTAAATGGGAGGGGAAAGTACTGTTAGAACTAAAATAAGGCCAGCTGTTAAGAAATGTGCAAAGTGTTTGGCAAATATTAATTTATGTTATTTTATATTCATATTAGCAAAAGATCAAAGTAATTATTAAGTCACTAAACCTAATTACAGCAAGTACTTCAGAAAAAAATTGCCAAGGCATAGAGCATACCTAGTGAATACCACAAATACTTTTGAAATAAATATTCAAGAAGCAGCAATAACATTTAAATTAGAACTAACCAGTCATTTTTACTCTTGCCTCAGTGAGAGAACAGGAAAATTATATGCAAGATTCACCTTAAATATTTCAAACTCTTTACACATCAGAAAACAATCAGACTTTGCACATTAAGTCAAACTCTAAACTACATTGTTGCTAATAGAATTAACCCTTTGCTTGCAGATAAACCTTAATGCACCAGGGGAAGGTCTTAAAAAAATAGGAGCTGATTAGCCCAGTGTGAAATATTGGTGAGCTCTCTCTTCTGAACAGCTCTTCATGCCCTTAAAATAAACTATTATTTTAGGCAAACAATGTTATTAAGCTATGCTATTTTAAAAATAAGTCATGTTACCAAGCTGATGGTCCCCAAATGAAGAACATGACATATACAAACTGACTGAAAACATACAGTTCCAAGATCCAATTCAAGAACTGTGAGGATGCAAAGCTGCTAGTCCTCAAAAGGTTGATACTCAAGGGATAGCCAGAGGCAAAGAAAGAAACCTCATGCTTAATTCATCATTGCTGGTCTGTTTGTGATGAACTGGTGGTTGTTGGCAGTTATGTAAAAAAAGAAAAACAGTGACTTTTCAGCAACATGAGGAAAGAAAAAAATTGTAACTTCCATGAAGGACATTTGAGTACTGAATTACTTTAATAAATAAACCCATTAAAAGTAAAGGACTTTTCCTTCTCAGACTCAGTGTAAATAGACAGATTGATGCTATGATTTGAGAGTATTCAGATAGTCAAGTATATTGACTCAAATAGTCCAGAGAACCATCACATTCTCATCTGAGCTCTTCTCTTTAGTGAACAGTGACAGGACACAGGGGAATGGTATGAAGCTATCCAGGGGGAAATTCAGGCTGGATGTTAGGAAAAAGTTTTTCCCCAAGAGGGTGGTGGAGCATTGGAACAGGCTCCCCAGGGAGGTGGTCATGGCTCCAAATCTTGTGGAGTTTAAGAGATGCTTGGACAATGCCCTTAGTCACCTCGTGTGACCTTGGGGTTTTGTCCTGTGCCTAATGGCAGTTGGACCATAGAGATCCTTGAGCAACAACACTTTTGCATCGACACGGCACTGCACAGTGAAAAAAAGAAAGGAGCTCTGAAAGCCACATTACTCTATTTGTTTAATGTTACTAGCTGCAGTTTCAGCAGAACTAATTAGATGATCCACTTAAATGGCCATACTGAGGCCATGATGGAGTTAGTTTGAAGATCCGACGTTGCATTAGGGATATGTTACAGCAGTTTTATTTCTGTCTCTCTGAAGATATGCTCTTCTCTGGCTGTGTACTACTCAAAATCTAGGTTTTCAGAGTGGGTCTGGAAGGTCAGTAGCTACACTCAGATGATGTCAAACTTGAGCAAAGACAACTTCTACTTCAGGTTCAAATCTGGCTTCTATGATGGCAGCTAAAAATTCTTGCTCTGTTTCTGGTCCTGGGACCAGCTTTTGTAGCTCTGATCTAGAGGTGTCTAAATCTATAAAGTAGATTTTTACTGAAAAACTGATAAACATTAATTGCCAATACTCTGAAAAATTTTCAAAGTAAGTTAAAAAAAAATAAGGAATGATGTCTTCAACTAAGAGACTAAGCATGCCTGTATGAAATTTTATTAGGCATTTAAAACAAGATAGGGAGATTTGGAGGCTGCAGTATTTTCCTCAGTACCAAATCAGCTGGTGGGAGGCACTGGTTTTAAAGATATCAACTATTTTCCTTCCTTCCTAAAGTAATTGTTTACATTTATAGAGACTTTCAGATAATATTTAATCATCTAGCATTCTATGATCTACTTAATTATTAATTTAAGGAAAATTTACTAAATGGTTTAAGTGAAAGTGAGGACGGGTTTTGACAGACATGAGTAATAAATAGTTTTGGGTCTTTTTACTAAAACAGTGTTTAGAAATGGATCTGTTATACATAGAGATTAACATTAACTTTCCGAGCAGGAGAAGAGTTACTGTTATGTATGCACAAGTCATACACAAGATCTGATCTTCAGTTTTGACATTCTCTTCCTATATGTGATAGATGTGTATGAAAAACATACCTAAAAAAAGAAAAAAAAATCACACTTCCAGACAGAATGAAAGGCAGATAAAACAGGTAATGCAATGCCTAAACTACCACTGATCCAAACACCAGTATTCATACACAGCACTAACAGATGTATTACCTCTGCCTGTAGCTTCTTGGCAGTGCTTGACAATTTGGGTAAATCATTACCCTCAGTTTGCTTTCTAGATTGATATTGATACTGTTTTGTGTAGTGTTAAGGGCTGGACAGTAAACAGCAGTAGGAAATTCTAGCACAATGCATCTTCACAGTACCTCTGAACTTCTGCTGAATGGTGACATGTCACCATTGTGGGTTTAGCTCCCTGATTAAAGCTAACAGCCTCCTCCTGCTATGGTAAGGCAGTCCCTGTCACTGGGATTATTCTCACTAAGAGAGACAATTATGGCTCAGCAAGTCATCTTAGACTTCATTTGTGATCACCAGAGATATGCTGTTCATCTGACACACTTTGGGATCAGAGGAAGCATTCCCTAACCCCTTTTAACAATGCAGTCTAGATGTCCCATGTCTTTAAAGAGATTCTACAATGACTAACTCAGAGGTAGACATCTACACCATGTTATCTATTTCTAGGAAGATGAACATAGCCCTGCCAGTTTCAATTTCTCAGTGCAGCTGTTCTATATTGATCCAAATAAATATTTTCCACCCTCTTATATAGGCAATTATTATTTTAAACAATTACAACCTGCTTCCCAGAAATTCAAACAATGTTGAAAATGGTACATTTTTATTTTTAATTTTTTTGCACCTAAAAGAATATTCCTCTATAAAATATTTCACAAAGGAAGAAAAAAACCCTGAAAAATTCAAAATTGATTCTTTAAGCAGGACAAAAGTAAAACTAAAGGCCCAAAGACAAGTAAAGGAGGGAAAGATAAAAGCTCTACTGAAAATAGTATGGGACCTAAGAACTCATGAATAATCTATCAAGAATTATGCTCAAATTAAAAAGATAGCTCAGAACATAATCAGTACACTCATTCATATGCTATATGGGCAAGTGGTTTTCAAATAAATTAAGAAAGCTACCTTCTATATAAGAGATGAGTATATAAAAAGATTCCTGAGTTGTAATATCTGAAAGTGTTGAAATTGTACTCTTCTTTCTTCTCATCTGTAGTGGCCAAGCAATTAGTGGATATGGTTGACATTCTGGCAACAGTGTTTACTGAGGTCAACATGATGGTACTGTGCTATTAATGACTGTCAGCACTGATAAGCTACTTGGAGTTCCTGAGACTCCTTGCTGCTATATTTTCTGGAGATGAAACAAGGAGCATGAATGTATGTTAACATAAGAGTTTCTTTTATTAGCAGCTGTGACTGATATTTCTCCTGTAAAGCCAGTAGTCATGACCTTGAGAGGGAAAGAGCTAATTTTCATTTTGTTGTTTTATCAGTTACCTTAATGATTAACACAGTTTATCTCAGGACTTTTAAAGAAAATGTTTCATGAAGCATCTCTAGGAAGCTATTCATATAGCTGTAACAGTTCCAAAGACTTCTAACTCTAATGCATTTTCCAGGGTGTGTGGCATCCATTTCATTTCCCATAATTACTTTTACATCTCTGAATCATTGAAGTACTGCAAGTTAAACACTAGCTCCAGTAAATTCCACCATCAGTTTAGAAATAAACTCCAATAAAGCCAAAATTATATTCACAGTAATTCAAGACGACTGATCATTCTTGCTAAATAGTCTCCCCTTTACAGTGTCACATACTAGCTGCACTTCTGTGAAATGAAACAAACCCCAGGTTAAGAATAATAGTTTTTCAATTGTACATTATTTATTAAGTAATCACCCTTAAATTGCATTGAATGATCTTTCTTTTATCTCCAGTTTCTTATAGCTCGGAAATTATTCATTCCAAAGATTCTCTGGTCCCTTGCAGGACTTTACTAATAAGGTATAGTAGGTCCAGAAATTCCTTTTTTAAAGATACAGATATCAAATCTCTGTTTACTATCTAGATATTTTTCCTTAGAAAAGGAGAAGTTCTCAGTTTCTTAGAGCAATTATTTTGAGGTGGAATTGACTTGTTCTTTGCTCTAGCTACTTAGATTTCATACTTACTTAACTATTTCTTCATGTAACTTCTCTTTGAACATTTGTTGCAAGTGTAGTAACCCCAAATACCAAACCCGCGATCCAGATACTGGAACTGTTTTCTTTCCAAAAGATGCCCAAAATGTTGTTTGAAAGCCATAGCTTGCTTGTAATATAAGTCTGAAATTCTCTTTTAAAAAAACCCAGCTAATAGCTGAGAAAGTCGTGCTTTCCTAAAACCAGAATATAGTATAGTCTTGCCTGGCACAACTGATGGGTGCTGTGATCCATCCTTGCGATGAGCATATACAAATAGTGCAACAGTACTACATTTGCAGTGCATCTTCAGGAATGATATATCAGCTCCTGCTTTATAACACAGGAAGATGAAAGAGAAAGTTCACTCATAGTTGAGGACCCTGACTTTATGTCCCTTGAACACTGCTATTTCTTTTCTTTCTCTGGCTTATATGAGCTGTACATAGCTCCTTAGTCTGACGGTTACATTTTCCAATTTTAATTTTAAACAAAAATATGTTACGATATTTTACATTACAAAATCAACTGAGCTAGGCTTTTAGCAATCAAAATTAAAACTTAAGATAAGTTATAACTTATAAGAGTTCATGAAAAAATACACTTACAGAGGAATTTAAACATTTTACTGTCATTAAGCAGCAAATTTTGAACTTAAACCCATTACCTTAATTTTCTTATTCAAAAAAACTGTCAAAAATGCATCATAGTCAATATATTTCTGGGGTCACTAAAACCTTATTGTTTTAAACTTCTTTAGCTGTTAAAATCATCTTAATAGACCATAAGTGTTCCAAATGACAGATTCTCTTTTTAGGGGTAAATATAATCATCATAAAGTATTATGTAAATGCATTCACTTAGAGATGCCTGGCTTGTTTATTGAAAAACAAGACAATTCTGCAACCCGTGATCTTCTAACATTCAAGTCTAAAAGATATTTAATTTACTTAAAGTTTAAGTACCTAATACCCAGCTAAACTTATAGTATTAAATTATTGCAGTATTGTTATGTTATTCTGTGATTCTCTCTACCAGTAGAGTTCAATGCAAGTTTCTCTCAGAAATTTACCTTAAAAGTTTTAACATTCCTTTAAAAAAAAACAACAAAAACAACCACCAAACAAAAAACCCAACGACCACAAAACCAAAACCAAGAAGGAAAGCTGTTTCTTCAGATAGGCTGAGATCTATGTGTTAAGTAAACTGTGTAGGTAACAGGAACTAGTGGGTAAACAGAACAAAGTAAAAATGTATGCTAGAAAGTAAGGCAGCCTCATGATTTCTCTTCTATAAGAAAAGAGAAGATGTTTACTGTATCCTGGCTCTATTAAAGTAGAGATATGAAAAAAGAATAGAGAAACCCTTCTAGAGTCCTATTTTTTCTAGGACTAGGCCTTGCTAATTTGTGGTTTTGATCTGCAAGAAACAGCTACTCTGTGAAATGTACAGGTATTAAAGGTGAGAGGAGAACTCCACTGAAGGATACAGAATGTTTTGGAGAAGGTGATTGATTTCTTTCCTTCCAGTCCCTTTCTCTCAAGCACTTCTCTGGAGTTTCTTTACAAGACAATGTGAGTCTAGCCTTTCAGCTACCAAAGTACATCTTGAATGTCAATTTTAACAGAAAACAAAACAAGCACATCAATATTTGAGTATTCTTAGAAAGACTTTTCCTTTAATTAAGAAAGTAAAAAAAAAAAATCACTATACTAAGCTAATTCTGTCTATTCAACTAATCTAAAATAGAATCATAGAACCATAGAATGGTTTGAGTTGGAAGGGACCTTTAAAAATCATCTAGTTCCAGCCCCCTTGCCAGAAGCAGGGTGAAGTCTCACTAGATCAGGGTGCTCAAAGCCCCATCCAACCTCACTTCCAGGGAGGGGATATCCACAGCTTCTCCAAGATCAGTTGGCTGAGGTAGATAGTAAGAGGTAAGAGCTGGAGAGCCAGAGGATGACTGTAGGTATAATGCTGATACAGCTACATAGAAGCCTTCATTTTCAGAACCAATGTAAAATGTCTTTACCACGCCTCTTAGACAAAATAAGCCACTGTTTCCACAGGAATGTTTTGTCAAATCCATACTAAATAAACATGCTTTCAAGCAAGATGCATGAACTTTGCCTAACATTAGTGTTTTCACAGAACTATTTTGGGTGGGAGAAAGAGCTTCACTAACGTAAGTTATCTACCCACACCAGAAAGTGCAAAGATATCCTCAGAACATCAGCCAAATGCTAAGTCTAAAATATTTTGCCCTTTCATCCCTAGGATGTGCTTTTCACTCCATTTCATGTCAGCTTGCCAGGCTACAAGGGCATGACACGCTGCCTCTGCACTTGGTACAAACAGAGCTCACTTTGGGATTAGCACCTTTATTCAAGACCTGAAAGTCCCCTCAGAAGCTATGAGTAGACCTCAAAAGAAACAGAATGTAGGGAAAACTGGCTTTAAAAGTATATTGCACTCTAAGCCCATGGTCTGTAGTCTCAGTTAATTAAAAAATATATAGTTGTCATACTACCTCTTGCTCCTGTGCAATTTAAGCCCTTAATAAGTCCTGTTTGTTTTATAAAAGAAATTTCCTTTTCTTCTCAGCTTGAGAAATGCAACCCCAATAGGTCTATACTTCATACTGATACAAACAGCAACTATACATCACACTTGTTAGAGAAGCATTTATTAATAATGAATACATGAAAGGGAGAAAAATAAGTGGGGTGGGGGAGAAATGGTATCTTACAGACAACTGTGAATTAAATAAGATTTAGAGTAATACTTTTCTCCCCATGCAAATTCTACCACTATTTTCTATTAATTAATGTAATTGATAACAGTTATAAAGATATCTGGCATTTTAATCATGCAGATATGTCTTTTGCTGTCAGAAGAGAAAATTAAAACAGCTAGAAGTCTTTTATTTGCAGAGTTAGCTGGAAAGGAAATTAAAATAGAGCTGGTAATAAATGAGCGATACATTCAATTTAGGAGATCACACATGTGGGTCACAGGAGTAAGAGAATAGCAGAGAAAGATCATGACATTTTTAACACTGTTTCTTTCAAGGCATGCAATAAACAAGCTGAAACTCATACTGATGGGCTTGGTAACTCATTATGCTATCATTAATACAAAGACTTATAATATTTTTGATGATGTAACCATTAATGAGCAGTGAAAATACCAAAGCAACTACAGAACATGTTATACTTTCCATAGAGATTTTTCTTTGTTCAACTGCATATACATGGATTCCACTTTTTAAAGGCATTCACTCTGATGTTATCTAGTTAATATATCAGGTATTTCAAGGAAAACATGCACTCTGTTAACTGAGATCTGCACTATATAAAGAAGCGAAGTAGCTCTGATCCTTAGGGGAAAGTGAAAATTTTCTGTGCAGAAGAGCTGTACTGGCTACTTGCCTCTGACCATTTACAACATCCAACAGTGCAAATGATTTTGTCCCTTTTGAAAGAGCAATGCCTTTAACCATCCATTTCTTTTGGGAGACATCAAAGAAACATTGTAAAATTCAAAGTCAAGCACTCAAAGCAAGCCACTAAAAATCCTGGATTTCCATGATAGACTACACCTTCCTTTTGACCCTTCCTTTGCATGATCTTCCTTTACAAATATCACATTTTTTTAGATAAAAAATATAGAAATGCATTAGAGGTAACAGCAGAGGGCTGCCTTTTTTGATTATTTTTTAACTGACAAGTACTCCCAGAAAATAGCTTTAGTTGTTTTCCAGGCTGAGCTAAAATGAAAGGTGCTTAAAGCAGGTGTATTCCTCCTTGAACCAGAGATTATTTTTTATATTCAGATTTAGAGTACTGTAGGAAGAAAATTGCTTTGAACTTCACTTTTATAGCAGTCCTACAAAAATTAAATCACTAACTGTGGTTTGTAAATTGAATGGTGTTTTAAACATGTCCATATATACAATATCTTATTTCAAGATAAAATTGTGTCATATAAAATATATGGAAGGGTGCATATCTGTATGTCTGTGTTTTATGAGTATTCATCCCTTAGATGTTTCTGAAAGTCTTACTAAACAACTTGTTAATAAAACAAATTTCCCTTTATGATAGTATATTTTCTGACCCCTTCAAAGCATGTTATAACAGACACAGGGAATTATGTTGTTCAGATGCAAAGAACCCTTGTAATTGTAGCTGTATGGCATCGACTAAGTTGATGAGCCTCAAGACCACAAAATTAAATCTAAACAAAGGGAAAGAGACATCTCAAATAAGAATATATTGAATCTAAACCATTAATTTAAAGAGTAAGATGGAGCCAAATTATTGTATACTATTATTTAGATCAAATCAGAAGAGCACACAAATAGAAATCAAACTAATTTCATAGTATTCCCACTTACATGGAAAATCTTAGTACAATAACAAATACAAGACTTCAGTAAAAGATATAATACCCAAATATGTTTTGCTTCTCCAGACAATGTTGGTAATAACTAGGTATTTGATCAAAATTTTACAAGTCGGGCAGAGCAAAAAAAAAATGCTTAGAGCTGAATTTTCTATAGATGTAAAAATGTAAAACCACTGTTTCCCAAACCTCTATTCTCAAAGCCTACAATGATGAACCATTTCCATTCTAAATAAGAATGTATTTTCCATTTTTCTGTGGCTCTTCACCATCTTAAATCAGCACTTTATTACAATTTCATATACAAGTTCATGACTGCAAATTATTAAAAAACAAAGTTGAAAGAAGAGGATTGAGAAACAATACCAACAGAACTGTTTATGATATCAGGGATGGATGAATTATAAAGCAGCTCCTGGAAGAATTTATTTCAGAAAATGGGTATATGAAGGTCAATTTGAATGTTTCAGGAGAAAAGAGTAGGAAGATAATTGCACAAGTCAGTTCAGTAAAATATTTTTGACACCTCACTGTGAGCATTTATAGAGAAATAATAAAGGAAATTATTAAAGATATCCAAACCTTTTCTTGCACAACTTGAGACTGTTTCCCTTTGTCCTACTGCTTGTTACTTGGAAGAGAACAATATCCACATGCATCTCACTCTAAACTCCTTTCCGGTAGTTGTAGAGAGCAGCCCGAATCTCCTTTTCCCCAGGCTAAACAACCTCATTTCCCTCAGCCAGTCCTCATAAGACTTGTGCTCTAGTCCCTTCACCAGCTCTTTGTTGCACTTCTTTGAATACACTCCAGCAACTCAATGCCTCTCTTGTAGTGAGTGGCCCAAAAATGAACACAGTGTTCAAGGTGCTGCCTCAACTGTGCCAAGTACAGGGGGACAATCACTTCCTTGGTCTTCCTGGCCACACTATTTCTGATAGAGGTCAGGATGCTCTTGGCCTTCTTGGCCACATAGGCACAGTGCTGGCTCATCTTCAGTCAGCCGTCAACCAACACCCCTAGGTCCTTTTCTGCAGGGCAGCTTTCCAGCCACTCTGCCTCAAGCCTGTAGTATTGCATGGGGTTGTAACTCAAGTGTAGGGCCCAGCACTTGGCCTTGTTTAACCTCATACAGTTGGCCCTTGCCCATCAATCCAGCCTATCCAGATCCCTTTGTATGGCCTTCTTAACACATTAAGCAGATCAGCACTTCCACCCAACGTGGTGTTGTCTGCAAACTTACTGAGGGTGCACTCGATCCCCTTGCCTAGATCATTGATAAAGATGTTAAACAGAATTGGCCTCAGCACTGAGTCCTGGGGAACACTTGTGACCAGTCACCGACTAGATTTGACTCCATTCACCACCACTCTATAGTATCAACCATCCAGCCAGTTTTCTAGCAAGTAAAGAATATGCATATCCAAGCCATAAGCAGCCTGTTTCTCAAGAAGAATGCTGTGGGAAATCACATCAAGACCTTTACTAAAGTTCAAGTAGACAACATCCACAACCTTTCCCTCACCCACTAAGTGGGCCACCTTGTCACAGAAGGAGATCAAGTCAGTCAAGCAGGATCTGCCTCTCAAACCCATGCTGACTGGGCCTGAGAAAAAGATTTTCCTGTAAGAACGCATGATGAATGTTTAATAAAGAGATAATTCCAGTACTAGTAAAATTGTGAAATATGGCTTTTGTAACAGGAAACTTCCATATTGCAACACCATTAACTCTTTCTTACGGCTACTTGAGCAGAAACAATAAAAAACATGCAGATGAGAAAGCTGATGGAAGATAGTCTCCAAAGCCTTTTCTTTCAGAGCATCGAACTCCTTTACTGGTCACAGACTTCTTTTAATTTTCCTCTGCTAGTATAAGTGATTGTTGTGGATGCATACAGCACTGTTTCAGCCTGCTGTGACCTAGATGCAGAATGTTGAAATAAAATGGCAAGCTAGAAGATCCCTCCCTACAGTACCAACCATCTTTGGAGTCTTTAGGGAGATTTTCCTGAACCTCCTGGAGAAAGCTCATGTTAAAAAAAAAAAGTACTGAAGAACTATTCATTTTTCATTATTATGCAATAAAGTATATACAATTTGTTTCTTTCTGTAAAAGGTTTGCTGAGCTTTGACAGTAAAGTCACATTAGATGGATGTAAGGATACCAGCCAAATTTCACATATCACGAGTGGATGATATAAACCCCCGTCTCCTACATTAAACAAGCTCATATTTAATTTCATAATTCACTCTATGATTCAAAAAGTCAGGAAAACATGAACAAATTGCCAGAGAACAAATTGGACCTTCCCTCAGGCATCCTTAAATTATTCATCAGTCTTTGGGAAAGATTGTAAAACATTGCTTCCTCCATTTAGAAGCTATTTTGTGCGGTTTTTTTGTTATTTAAGCAGTAAATATTAGACAGAGTTCATGCTGGTGTAAACAGAGACATTTAGAATTTACATTGCATTCCTAGGAAAACAAAGGGTTCCTTAGACACTCAAGCCAATATTAAGAAACTACATTTAATTGTAAAGCACAAACTTATTTCTAGCTCAAAATTAGAATCAAGTACAAATCAATGAAAAAGGAAAGAGTATGTGTGGGAAACAACAGATCAACTGAGTATACAAGATGAAAAATCAAGCAAGGATACATTGAACAAAACATATAATTCAAGAGGAAACTGAATACAACATCACACAGGGAGAAGAGACTTTCAGGAAGAAATGCTCTTCAGAAGAAACCAATTATTCAGTCAGAAGTGACCACTCATGCAGTAACAGGCACCTGGGGTGGAAAATAGCAAGATAAATCCAGCTACTGTGTATCAAAGATACAGCATACACACTGTTTCAGCTAAGGAAAATTATCCCTGAAAGCGAAAATAAAATATTAGAATTGTTAGAAAACTTGGAGTTCATAATGTAAGCTCAAGTGCCATACATCAGATGTATAAATATAATAAAATTCTACTGATGCTGGGAGAAAAGTCTGAACTAGTATTTTGCAGTTTGAGAGAAGTGTGGTCATAAAATTGTAGAATCACAGAAGGTTTGAGTTGGAAGAGTCCTTCAAGGATCATTTAGTCTAACCTCTCTGCTGTAAGCAGTTTCATCTTTCACTAGATCAGGTAGCTCAAAACGCCATCCAGCCTGACCTTGAGCACTTCCAGGGATGGAGCATCCTCAGCTTCTCCCAGAAAGTTGTGCTAGTATCCCATCATATACAACACAGAAAATTTCTTCCTTATGTCCATTCTAAATTTACCCTCTTCCAGTTTAAAACCATTGCCTCTTATCCTCTCTGCAGGTCTTTGCAAATGGTCTTTGTCCATCTTTCTTATAAGCCCTCTTTATATATTGAAAGGCCACAAAAAGGTCTGCCCAGAGCCTTCTCTTCTCCAGACTGAAGAACTCCAACTCTCTCAGCCTTTCTTCCTAGGACTTTTTTTTACTTTGTAGGTATACAGCCCTGTGACCACTTACCCGGCCTTCTTCTGGACCTTGATAGGTCCAAGTCTTTCATATCCTGGGAACCCCACCAGATGTACTCCAGGTTAGGCTTTACATGAACAGAGAAGACAAGAAGAATCAAGTCCCTCAATCTGCTGGCCATGTTCTGTTTTTTTTATGCATCCCAGGATATAGTTGGCTTTCTAAGCTGGAAGAACACATTACTGGCTCATGTCCAGTTTTCTGTCCACCAGTACCCTCAAGACCACCTCTGCAGGGCTGCTCTCAATCAGTTCATCCCACAGCTTGTATTGAAATTGGGGCTTGCCCTGACCTAGGTGCAGGACCTTGCACTTGGCCTTGTTGAACTTCATGAAGTTCAAATGGGCCCATTTCTCCAGCCTATCAAGGTCTCTCCAGATGGCATACCTTCCCTCAAGAATACCAGCTGTACCACTCAGCTTAGTGTCATCAGCTTCATGAAAATACATGTTGCCCTAAGATACAGTATGTTTGTTCATTTGTTTTCAGTGTAATGTCTCCAATGTCCCAGTCACATGGTGTTTCCATACTGTAGATGGAATGCAGATGTCGCAGATCCAGGTTTGTGACTTAATGTCATACCAGAAAGAACAAAATCACTGAGATAAAGCTAGAATAAGGCATAGGGAACCAAACATGATGCAAGTGTTTTCTCCCAACAACTTGCTGAGAGTAGTTTCTGCCACATTTCTCTGAACAACTCGAGGGCAATTCTCCCAGAGAGCCCCATTTGATATGGATGAAAAACATGCAAAGGATGTTTTAATAGTTAAGCAATAGATGATCTGTGATCCAGTGTTTGAGCTCTCCCCACTTACTTAGCAGTAAAATTAGGTAAAATGTGCAGTGCTTAGTGCTGTCTTTCAAACAGAAAAGATGAATGCACATCATCTAACTTCAGGCACTTAGGTATTTTAAAGAGCTTAGCAGATATCTTCTCTAGTCAGCAGAGAAAGCAATCACTCCCTTCATGACAATTACAAGCAGGAGCATCTTTGCATTGCAAGTTACAGAAAGATCAGATTAGCCCTTTGGCATCTAATTTTCTTAGATGATGTAACTGTTAAAAACTTGATATTTCCCTCTACTATCAATCCTGAACAGAAGCAGTAAAAGGCAAATTTTGTTTAATGCTTCTATTTGTTTCCTTAAAAAAGTCAATTAAAAAGTAACCACTGATGGAAAATAGGTGAAGGGAGAAAGCAAAGCAAAGGAGAAAACATAAAACACAGTGTGAGAAGACATGCTGCTGAGAATAACTTATGTCTTATCAAGCAGTCACCACAAGTCCTATTTAATGAGTAAAGAACCACTTCTTCAGATACAACCTGATAAGTATCTGTTTAAAACAATGCATTTTGCTTGTTATTTTCATGACCTAATAATTTAAGCAGCATCATGTACTGCATCTTACAATGGCAAGTAGTTGTCCAATCACACCTGCATCAAGAAGAAGTCCCTACCTCATTCTGGTAAGAATCACTCTCAAAATTCAGCATCATTTACAGGCAAAGTACAGGAAAACTCTCTTGCTGAGTCTTTCACCAGCCTTGCACACTCTGGCCTAAAGAAACAGTCTCTTTCCCCACACCTATTTAGAAGAACCCTGATGTGGTAATTTTAGATTATGATTACTCCTAAATCAGATGATCAGCTGGAAGCTTTGGCTGAATCTTTTGAGACAGATAATATTTGCCCTTTTTTTTTGTAGCTGATATTGACATTGTGTTAGAACTCTAAAAAGCTATATTAGTAATGAGTAATATCAATGCTCATATTCCCTAGCTACTAAATCTTGTTTGGGTAAAATATCCCTGCTTACCATAGCTAAGATAATTACAAAGACAGCTTCTAAATTACTTTTGTCAATTTGCCAGGAACAGATTTTTCCTTAAATGGTACACTTTACTGCTGTACACACATTACATTGAACAAGCTAATGAGGGTGAATTTGATATTTTGCCTCAAAAAATGATTTATCTCACAGCAGAGCTGGGTCTGGATTCTTTGAGGATTATAATTATGCTCCTCTCATAGACTAGGTTTTTTGTTGTCTTTTTTTTTCTTCTTTTTTTTAAAGGAAATACTGATAACGCTTGAGTTTAGGCATGAAAATATCTACTATTTACCAATTTGAATATGATTAGCTTTCTTGCCTTTCCTTCTTAAGGAACAGACCTTTTTCTGTTACCAATATCATGCTTATTGGGCATTCAAGAGGAGTTAAAAAAATATACCAGCCTGCCTGCTACACAGACACACACATTTTGGCGCTTGTGAGTTTGTTGGTTTGACTGCGAATGTTTTGCTTTAAAATAAAAGCACCTTCCCATCCTTTAAAATCTTACACTGAGATTTTTCTACAATGTCTTGTTATTAGTCTCTGCATACCTGTCTACAGGCCAATTATTAACAAAATCAGTTTCTCTTGTCTTCCTCTATCACAACCTCTTTGCCTACAGTCCCACATTGTTCTTTACTACACTGACTGCGTAGGGAAGTGTGAGTCACTATGAGTCAGCCCTAGGTATCTGCATTTTGAATACTATATTACTGTTTGGGATCCAAAAAGTAAGTCTGAATCTATTCCTACATTTCAAAACACAATTTCACTTCAAGAAGATGTTCTATGTATTTGTAGAATTACCACCCTAAAGGGTACAGATGACTGTCCTACCATCAGAGAAGCACAAGAATTGCCACTCAAATTCAAATTTCAAAAGAAGTACAACATCAATAAACTTATTTCCAATCTTCCCATCATGTTAACTAATGTCATTTTGAGAAAACTAATCCAGATCAAAAGAGATACAGAGATGTATAGAAAGCCTGAGAATTGAGATAAATTGCTCTATGTCCATGTTCAGATATCAGGAACCTCAGTGCTTTTCACAGGGTCAATAAAATCACTTTTGCCCTCTCAAGCAATGCTGAGTGCCACTAACTTATAAAAGCCAAAAATAACACTATGGAAAGTAGGGGATTTGGCAGTATTACAACAGGCCACAGGAAATATAAGGGAGGCAAGATATATAGGAGTGAGATTTGATCCGATTTTGATAAATGCCTTTAAAGGCCCACCAAATTACAGAAACTGAAGCCCTGCTCTCAACTCTACCCACAGTCTAATTCCTTTATAATAATCAAACAAAACATAGCAGTAGCTATGATTTTTTTTTTCACTTTTCTGATTAATACAGGAAAAAAAGATTTTCTGTTATGATGGATGCTGTAAATAATTCCTCTTTCTCTTGTTATGAATTACTCAAATCTCATAATTATTCTTCTGCTGCTAACATGCAAGCTTGGACTACAGAAAAAAAAAATCTACAAAATAAATAGAAGAGCATTGGCTTTTTCTAGACTCTAAAGTGCTAGCCTTATTAAACACTGAATTTGTACTGATCACAAAGGCTCCTTAAACCTTGAGGAGCTCCTTAAAAATTGTAGAGTCCTGAATTTCCATAAATATAATGGGTACTGTCAGATAGGTTTCTCTTTCAAATGTTGTCATTAAATGCAGAAAGTAGTTTACAGCAAATACAAAAGAACAAAACACAGCAAAGATCAAAAAACACATCAGGGATCTAAAGCAATCACTATGAAGAAAAGTTCGTGTTTGGAACATTTAGGAATTAGCCACACTAGTTTCTGAACAGAACTCTCTGCTGTGTAGCAATAGCTAAGAATTAAACTGGCATTAAAACTACACTGAAAACTTAAGAGCAGCATGCCTGATGGAAGGCTGGACATGACTGCAGGGAAATAAAAGATAAGGAAAGCTAAAGTTTCAGTTGGGAAAGCATGTCCAAGCTTTGCCAAGGCACTGAGTGCAGACCCCTCTCCTCTTGGGTGCTTGTGCATACGTTTCAGCAGCATCAGCTTCAGGGCATATCAGGGATTAACAGATGATTCAGAAGACTAGAATCTAAATCCTTGTATAGTTCAAGTAGGTATAGTGGGAACTGAAGCAGGACAAGAGAAAAAGTGGAAGAAAGTAGGAGCCAAGGGACAATTCAGAACATTGAAGTTATCTTAAGAGAGACTGTGTGAAAGGCACCTAAAAAACCCCAGTCTTTACTACTGACTTTTCTATGAAGACTGCATATCATAGGTACAAAGAGAAGCAAACAAATTGCAAAACTGAAGATAAACCAAGTTTGGATATTTGTTTTATCTTACCAAGATAAATAAGTGAAGAAATAAATAAGGAAATGAAAGCCAAATAAGTATGTTATGTCAAATGTAATTACATACTAGATTTTTTTACTTGCAAAAGCAGACAATGAAATATGATAAAGAAAACTTAAAAGGTATTAGGCCTTCTTTGCTATGCTGCTAGAGAAATAAAATACACCACTGTCTGACAATCTTTCTCTTGAATATGAATCCGTCTTTATATTTTATGACAGAAGAGGATTTTCTTTTGTAAAGCAAATAACATACCATAGCAATTATCGATCTTTCAGCTAAAGTGAGGCTTCTTTGTGATCTTCATAATAAAAATGAGGAAATATTTTATTAGTATCTATGTGGAAATAGAAAAGGATTCGAGTAAGAAACAAGACTATTCTTAAAAAGTGTAATATAAACCATTGATATTTACTTCATCAAAAACTACATAAAAACTACTGAAGTGTCGAGGGTTAAGACTAGGCTGATCACTAATCCAGCGACAGATGCTCTCTATTTTCTCTTTCCTGCACTCCAGGAAGGAAAAAGGAACAGAGAGAAAGAGATAACTACTTTAATGAAAATAGTAACAACAAAATGAAATACATACACAAAACCAATACGACACCCAAACCCCCCTTACATCACAGTCACCACTGGTAGTGTGGCAGAAGGAAGGACTCACCAGCAGACAGGAATCAGACTCAGGGGCTGGATTCCGGAACTGGATTCAGAAACTCATGGATTAAGATCAAAGGCAGAGCAGGCAGAGTCCTGCGACAGCAGGGCTAGGCTTCTGATCCTCACAAGGAGAGTTGCCAGTCCACCACCCCAGACAGCTCAGGTGCTAAACTCTCAAGGCAAAGAGAGGCCCAAGCCTCCGCTTTTAGTATTTGCTGTTAATGAGGCACTAAATAGCTTAATCACACACCTGCCTTGCTTGGGTCTTAGGATCTGTGTAAGTGACCACAAGGCCCAGGTTTGGTGTGGGAGTTTCAGGAACTGACCCTCAATTTATACTGAACATAAAATATATGGAATGGAACTACCTAGTTGGTCAGTTTAGGATCACCTGAACTCTCTGCTCCTCCCTTCAGCGGCAGCATTTTACTTCACACCCCAATGTGGTACACTACATTTAGCAGTGTCTTAGAGGTTTATTTAGCTGAAAAGTAAAATCCCTGAACAGAAATAGTTCTGTGCTAACTCAAACCAGAATGGAAAAGTAAAAAAGTTGGCCACCACAAAAAAAAAAAAAGATAGGGGAAGAAAATCTGAAGATAATGACTCGACATTCTCGCTGTGTGCTGCTATATGGTTTGGAACATTATCATCCTAACTGACTATCTAGCCAAACTCAGCCACAATAATATTTTCTTGGCCAGTCAGGTTCATCCTTTCATCCTTTCTGTCTTTAATCTATTGTTATGCAAAATACCAAGATGACAGCAAAGAAGATGCTGATCAGATTTATATTTCTGAATGAAATCCAAAGAACCTCTTTTTGTTATTCTAATTTTATTTCTCCCTTTCACTTTTACTAACTGATTTTATAGTTGACAACATAAAAAGAAATTTCTTAGAATCAGTTTTTCATCACCCTCAGTTCATGACCTTATGGATTCCTGGCTACACAGGAAGCTTTTTCACCTATGTGTATTACTCTGAAATTTCATTCTCATACCACTCAAATGGACAGGACAGATAGTGGCAAAATTTTTTATCATCATTCTTGTAATCTCTTTTCACTTTCTATTATTTAGTATTAATATAATACATGTCTAGAGGGGGTACAGGAAATCTATCTTCATTAAATAATTTTAAAAGCTTGCCATTTTAGTTCTTTCTGTCAGCTTTCACTTGAACTTTAGTTATTGCAAACCTGGGATTTGTATGTTTGCTATTTTTTAAAATTAAACTCACCCTTCCAACTTCCCCTGGCAAGGAACAAATATTTAAAATAATGGGTTTTGATCAAAGTATCAGGAAACCCATGAAATCTTAGGTTTGGAGTATTCTCTTCAGCACTTTTAGTTGAAGAGTTCATTTAAACATATTCCAGACACTTCTAAGTGTGAAATTTCAATTTTCTCTTCAACACTTTTTTACTGCCAGACTATATGAGAAATAGATAATATCACAGAGCAATAGTACAAGATCTACAATTTAAAGTGAGAACAGGTCTGTTGAGAGGGATGTGACAATCTTGTCTTCTTTCAGATGTTTATTTCAACAGTTCTACATCACTGTATTCACTACAGGAACCTGAACAATAGCATACTGTGAAAATGGGAAAAAGAATATATATCAGAATGAAAAAGAAATACACAAGAAGTAGCATCATTCTTAGGAAACAATAAGGGAGAAATCTTAGAGTGAAACAATGGTATGTACATGATTAAGAGAGAACTCAAACCTATCTAAAAGGAATTTGTGGAATCTCTGCTTTAAACTGGTTACAAAGGCGTAGGTACTACATGCATTTAGAGTAAAGCATATCAACTCCTGACTACAGCTTCAGGAATCCTTAAAAAAAATCCTTTTAATAATCCTAGATGTTTTATTTAACAATTATTTGTAGTTCAGTTTGCAAAGACATTCAACAACCATAGATTCTGTTATTCCCATGGAAATTGTAGTTGTTCACAAATTGCAAAAAAACTGTGTCTGAAGCTAAGAGAATGGAAGACAATAGATATAATTACAATGAAAGCAAGAGACATGAGAGAAAGGAGAGAAAGTAAAAACTATAATAAAAAACTAAAATAAAAACCATATTATTGAGCTATTTACTGAGAAAATGAGTTAAAACACATTAAAATATCTTTGACATACTTTCTGTTAAAATTTAAAATTCTTCTATCTGTTCATTTCACCAGGTTGATTTGTTGATTTTTGTTTGGTTTTGCTTTTTTTATCAAGAGAAAACCAAAAAGACTATTTTAGATGCAAGATTTTGCTTCAATCTAAAGTTAGAGACAAACTACTCAATATTCAAATAATACATAAAAGAAACATAAATGTAACCTGTGTTTTCTTGTACATGGCAAAAGCTTTTACCTAATTGCCAGTAGTTAATCTCAAGAAGTACTGAAAATACACTCATTCATCATTCTTCAAATCTGAGTCATAATGGTATTTCTCAAGACCACCAAAGCATATCAGAAGCATTTGCTAGCTCATCCATATGAATCATAAATATTTTGAAAACTTAACAGATATCAGCCCTGTACTTGGACCTAATTTTAAAATAAAGTAATTTCAGATTAAAAAAATCACACTTTAAAAAGCCACACTGAAGAACTATCTCATTCTGGAAATTTACACCTTATTTTTTTGAGCAACACTTCTCCACTGAAATTATTACAGATTACCTATGAAAATTTACTCTTGTCCTATCAACAAAATATTTTTCCCAATATTTTGAAGTGCAAGTCATTCTGCAGATTGAAACTTCAAGTTATCTCTTAGACTAGTAATGATTATAAAGTTATATCTAAGAACATACTGTGTTTGCCATCTTGAGTATTCTAAATAATCTGTCTTCACTGAATCTTGACCATGATAATTTGGGGATTTTTCGTTTGGCATATTTTCCAGTCTGACATTTAAGTTTCTGAAAATCTACATCCATAATCCATGGGCTGAATCACATTCTCTAAATAGCTACTCTTCTGCATTGAGAACTTGAAGACTAACTGTTAAAGATCGAAAGATTAAAGAAGAAATCAAAAACAATCATGCCAAAAGAGCTCTCTTTGATCCTTCCAACTCCTATGAAGGGGTCCTAAGTGTACTGTATAAACACACATTTCTCATAGTACTTTAAGTTTGAAAAAAATGAAAGAAAAATGTTCTGTTGTGCACAAGAAAGTAGTAATTTGGTCCCATTTTGGTCCTGAAATACTTCCATGTTCTTTTAGTGGCAGAGATTTTGTCACTGGTTTTTGCTGAGGCATGTGTACAAACTTGCCACAACATCATCATTTCAGTGTCTCTTTTTCTGTGTTACCCTTTAAAATGTGTCGAACAGCACAAAATCATCTTAAAACACTAATGTTTTGGTTCCTGTTCCTTCCCTTAATTTTTGGAGCAAGAATAAATTTATAGCAAACTTGGGATTTTTATTCACTTTGAACCAGAGGATCTCAATGTCCACTTTGGAGTGAATCCTGGAAATACTATGAGGAGCTTCCTAGCTAAGGAGGATTTGAACAAGTGTCAGATTCCTTGTATGATTCAAATTAAAGACACACTAGTTGGAAGACTTTTGAAGGACTCCTCTTACCAACATCTTTATTCTATTTGAGTGTAAAAGAGAACAGTTACTTCATTTTTCATTTGGAGGACAGGAGAATGTTTCCTGTTCATGTAGCACTTACAATTCTGTTCCATATAAACAGACATTCACAGTTTGATCTTTCCTGAGTATCACTGAACAAATAGTTTATAAAAGCCAATTTTGCATACATTTGTGATGGGAATATGAGTCAGCCACAAGCTTGTGATAAGTATATTCATGCTACCACCTCTTTTTCCTTGATATAAGCTTGACAAAAGGCAAAATGCTTTTTAAACTCCGCAATTAGGTTTTAGCAAACCACAAAAAAAACACACTGATATTGGAAAAATTAAGTTTCTTCTCTACAAATTTATATCTCCTGGGTGAGACATTAAATAAAATACCAGAGAAGTAATTCTACCCTGTGCAACAGGTTGAAAAGAGGAAATGTTCCCTTTTCTTTCCATTCCAGCAAGTTTCTCTGATTTACAGGGAAGAATGTTTCCATGTTTTCCCCTGGAATTTCCCCAAAAAAGAATTTCTTCTGTCTGTGGCTTACTAGCTGAAAAACTACTCTGCTGCTTTCAGGAATCTCCCAGCTATTTCCATTTTGCAGGCTTTCTTCTTATTGGCTTTTTCAGACCTGTCACTCTCCAATTACACTCCAGAATCTCTTCTGAGCTACATATTGTGAGATCTTAAGGAAGGAGAACTTTCCCCTGTATGAAAAATTACTCTTGTTTGAAGTGCATCAGTCACAGTAACATGATCAGGGAGGAAGCCTTCCTATCATTTTGGCTACATACTTTTAACCAAAGAGCACATACACAGCAAACTTTGAATGAACAGGCTAGGCAGTTACACCATCTGCTAGCATCACAGAATAACTGATAACACTGTTTTGCTTTTTCTAATTAAGCATTTATGTTTTAGGATACTGAATGAGCAGAAGTACTTAAAAACGTACCCTAAGTGCTACTAATGTACAATTCCATGTTATAGAGTTATCTATAAACTTAACTGAAGCATATAAATGTAACAGCTCAGTGCAAAGCTGGTACAATTATTTCAGACTGTAATACTGCTCTAATTTTGCTTTTTTCTTGATCAGGCTTTGATTTATTTTCATGGTCAGCTTTTTCTCATACTGTAGCATGGAGTTAGTTAATGAAAACTGAATCTATGAAACATTTTACAAGCTCTGAAAGAGTCTTAAAAAGCTAGTAATCATCAGAAATAATAGTCTTACAGATAAACCATCCCTCAAAAACTCGGGAAATATTTAAAATAATGAAATTCCTATTATTGAAGCAACTAGGGCAAATGTCATGCAAATAACATCAATTTAGGTATAGTATTAATATTGGATTCTCATTTTCTCAAAAAGCTCAGTAATGATAATAAAAAAACCCCTGGAAACTATTGTGAAATCAGAAGGTGATAAGAATTTAAATTCAGAAGGTTCTTAAGCTCTATCCAAATTAACAGAAGTCGTTCTGGGAAGAAAACATTTTCTAGTGTATACAGACATTAGCAGTGTAACAATATAGTAAGACTGAAAAAAATGTATTAACCTGATACATTTCCTACAAAGAGCTTAATAGCTTCTCTAATATGGATATTATTGTAAATGGAAACAGTTTTTTCCTTCAGAACAATTTCAAATATTACAGAGTGATGCCAGCAGAAGCAAGTCCAGCAACAGTCCACAAAGACAACTATGGCCTTGAAGAATTTTTCATGTGAAGAGAGGCCGAGAGAGCTGGGTCTGTTCAGCCTGGAGAACAAAGATCTGAGGGCAGATCTTATTTATATTCAAGAGAGGTGTAAAGAAGACAGAGCTACACTCTTCTCTTTGTTGTATAGTGACTGGACAAAAGGCAATGCACACAGGCTAAAATATAGGAAATTACCTTTTAACATAAGAAAGAACATTTTCACTGTGAGGGTGATCAAACACAAGAGCAGATTTGCCATGGATTTTGTGGCATCCCCATCCCTGGAGAAGTTCAAAATCCAGCTGGATACAGCCCTGCATAACCTACTCTAGCTGACCCCGCTTTGAGCATGAGGATTGGAGCAGGTGATCTGCAGAGGTTCTTGCCAACCTCAGTTATTCTGTGGTTCTGTGATGTTGCTTCTTTATGTCTTTCAACTCTCTATGCAAACTCAAACAATTTTATTACACAGACTTACAAAACCATAGATTACTTTAGGTAGGAAGGATATCTGAACAACATTTGACTTAACCTCCTCAGTTAGAGCTGGGCCATGCTATGGCTAACCTGAAGTGATTGTGTCACCAGTCCTCCAAGGAGGTCTGGAAGAAGATACAGGTAACCAGGATACCCATTACCTTCATGTACCCCCTCGAGTCATTAAACAGAAGATCTTGTTGTAAGGTATTATGTGACAGATTCAGTTTTGTACAAAATATAAGGAGAAATATGAAGTTTCAAAATTATCAGCTTCCTAGATACAGCTATTCTTAAAAATCAGAGCTGACCCTTGACTATTATGACTGACTTTAGCTCATCCCAAATAAGTAAGACAGTCAATGGGCTGATAAAGATTCAAAATTTGCTTTAATCTGTATTCTTTCTTAAGTCACTCAATTATCAGAAATTACTTAGTTGAACTGACAGAAGCATCAAAATGTATCTGAATATTAAAAAAAAGAAATGTATCTGAAAAGTTTTGCTTCTTCCAGAAACATACAGTGAGACAGATCAAAAGCAGTAGGTAGCAGGCCTCTCAGTACTTTTTAACAGTTCATTATATAAAATGTTTATGAAGTCAGATTTTTCACTTTTACATCTTGAATAAAGAATAAACATTCCCTCTACAGCTTTAAAAACACAATTTTGCCACAGAGTGATAGTATTTAGTATTTTGTAACTTATTACTCTTTGACTGGCCATTATGAAACTTGTGTTGTGGCAAGGTGAGGAGATTGCTGCATCTCAAAGATCAGCATGAATTTCAGGTTTAGTCTATTTCATATATCTGTAGCTTACTAAAGTAATTTTGCCAAAGATCACTTGAAATAACATGTATGATTTTCTTCTGCTTTATTTGGAGCACTGTTTTTCTCCCTTTTATGCAGGCAGCCTAAAAAAAAAAGTGATTTGCTGTATGACAAATGGAATAACTTTATCTTTTTTCTATGTCATTCACCTTGTTCTTTTCTCTCTGCAGTCCCAGGGCTGATAGCAGCCTGAGGCTGATAAGACATTACTTTGAGTAAGCAAAAGAATTAAGCTGCTAATCAAGTAATGAATTTTCTCTCAATCACCTTTTCATTCTGCAGGTGACACCTGTCTGACACTGTCAGTTCCAGCTGACATGGATTCCATGTTATACATAAAGCTCCTGACTTAAAGATCTCAAATTAATATGGAGCTGTAAGATGGAGTTCACCACCTCCTACATGTAAAAATATTTTTTGTGCCTAAGCTTAATCATTAACATATCTATGTTAATGACTTGAGAAGTGAAGTTAACATGCACTGTGCTAAAATATTACTGTTGAAGTCAGATCCTAGGCTAGTGTGTTGTGTTGTGATGGCTTCTGAGGAAAATGGCAGCCATTCAGGGTATTCCTTGGACTCTCAGTATTCATCAGTTCCAAGATTTTTTTATGCTTGAACAGTTCTACTGTGTTGTATAGGGAATATTTCCAGGGAAATACCCCTCACGTAAAATACATTTCTACCTATTTTCTGGAAAAAATTCTTTTCACATTTGCCTAAATGAGCAGTATGAATTTCATTATGGACAAAGTTTTGTTTATTTTATATTTCTGACCTGCTAAATTATATTATGTCAAATTATGGCAAATTACAGGGTGTCACATTGTGTTATGTATTTCACATTGTAGGTCAATTTAACTTGACACAATATGACAAAGTGATGCAATATATCAGTTCTATAACCACATTCTTTAAGTAATGAAGTAATATTTCAGCATACAAACCAGAACATCTATTTAGAATTAAATATCCATCACCTGTTCCAACAGTGTCCTGTGGAGCAATTGGGTCAAGTATCTAGAGAAAGAGGGTATTTTTGTTGTCTTCTCTGCTAATTGATTAGAGGGTACCATGCTAGCATCCTTTCCACATTATACAAACTCATTTCAATAAAACACCCACTACACATGTCAACAGTCTGGCAACAGTATGTATCTCTGTTGATAAATGTATGTGTTATTAAAACATGCAACTTGGCTTTTAAGCAGCACTGTTCTTCATTAAATCCCTGAGTGAACCTACTGCTTTAATAATCAGACTTCTACTGAACAAGAACTATTCATGCAAGATTGTGGCACAGAGTGTTTTCAGGACAAGAAATTTAAAGTGAATTTTGCTCAATAAAAATAAATTTGTCAAATACAGTAGTACTAGTGAAAGGCAGGAGAGACCAGAACACTAGTCCCTATCTCCATACAGCAAATATAGCACTAAGGAAGCTGCAGCTTACATTTACACTGCCCCAGTACTCATGTGCTAAAGATTCATCTGGAGAGCAAGGGCCCAATAACCATGCTGCAACATCAAGGAGGTGCAACATTAAACACATGTCCAGAGTGTACCTCTCAAAGTCTTATTAATAGTCACAGGTTAAGACAGGAAGTTCACAATCATAGACATGTAGAGGCAAACAGGGATACTGAAACATACTGAGACTGATTTCGCTCTCATTTTTTCTGTTGGCTTCAATGTGGCAACTTCCAGCAGTGCAAGAAAGAGGTAAACTGGATATATAATGACATTCAGAACAAGATATATTACTATAATTTCTTCAGGAATGTTATTTCCCTCTCTATGTGAGATTGCAATTATAATGACTGAATTAAGACAGAAAAGCAATATTGAAGCTCCCCAAACAAACCAACTTTTTAATTGCACCTGAAAAAATCTACTGCAGAGAACCCTAAGTATTTACTAGCAAGAGGAGATCAACGTTGCATGTTTCAGAATAAACTTCCACCCTCAGCAATATACAAAAGAAAGAACAAGTTTAAGAAAATAGTAAGGCTATAACATTCTTATTTTTTGAGGCATATTTACTTTCTACTGAACAGAAAGGAAGGAGAAGCTTAAAACTTACAATAAAAGGTTTAGTTAAAATAATCCTTGAATCATATACTTTAATATGCTATTTCTTGATGCGTTTTACAATAATTGGGTATGATTCTCAAGGGAAACCATCTTTCCCTCTTGCTCACTAAAAATTGTGAAATGATTTGTGTGAAAACACAAATTTGCTGTATGTCATTAGACCTACTTAAGTCTCTTAAGAGAATTACTGCATAATCAAATGTGTTGTCTAGCTAATGGTCTGTGTAAAAGTTACACTTGAAACAAAAGAAAACACTTCAGAAATGCTGTCATTAGTTACAAATCAGTCTTGAAATCTAGAAAGATGTATAAAGGAAAGAAACAAATAAGGTCATAGCACAACCTCATGTTAGAAATTTCAGTTTTGCCTGAAAGGATTCTGGGTTTTTTTGGTTTATATTATTTTATTTTCAAATTCTATCATTATCCAGGCCTCTAGGCCCTTCTTTTTCCACACACTTCTTCCAGTTAGATTTCAAAGAATACAGAAAGTCAAACAGTCATGAATTATCATTTCCCCCCAAAGTCCCAAAGAGTTATTTATATTCATTCATATTGGAATAGTTACCACAAGCATGTTGTCCAATATAGAACAAGTAAGAAGAATAAGATACAAGTAAGAAGGTGTCTTTTTTGCTTAGAGTTCTATATAATATTTGTACCCTCTAGATGCTCACTCTGGGAGAAGAATAAACCCCAATCTCAAACAGCTGTTAAATAAACACAAGAGCATTGCAGGAAAAGGGCAAAGCTGATCTTTTGATTTTGTTCTCTTTCTAGCATAGATCAGAACAGAAAGGAGGGGAACCTAAGAAGATATCAAGGAAGGAAAACTTAAGCTTACTTACTCAAGCAAAGTGGAGCACAGGAGGTATGTGGTATTGGATAAGGACTGCTGAAGTATGGAAAGATGACAAGTCAATTTGGAGTACTGCTGTAAACTCCTGTGGAAAACTAACTTTGTGTGTGTGGAGGGGGAGAGGGGGGCTGTCTGGGGTTTTTTGTTTGGGTTTTTTTTGTTTGTTTGTTTGGGTTTGGATTTTTTGGTGGGGTTTTTTTTGTTGTTGGGTTTTGGGGTTTTTTTTTTTAGGAAATTGTTAACATAGAAGAAAGACTAGCAAACTAAGAGTGGAACAGAAATACCACTGCAATCAGGGCAGGCAGAAGACACTGCTTTAAAGAGGATGGATTTAACACCAGAACAAACAATTTGTGCTTGAGTTCTCTTCCTTCCCTTAACAGTTTGATCCGTTTATGCTATGCTACATTTTGAAATATAGTAATTTATACAAAAAGCCTAAAAGGATTTCAGAATGCAAGAGAAACTTCCAGATGAAAATGGCACAATATGTGGGCAAACCATAGACCTCTATCAAGAGAAGGAGGTATAACTATTACTGCACAGGGTGGTAGATAAAAAGAAAAATAACAATGTGAAGGCAAAGACAGCACATAGAGATATTAATCTTCATTTATTTCCTATTATTTAATATTTCACTCCCATTTAATTCTCTTTCTTTAATGTGTTTTGTTTCATCTTACTTTGAAGAAAGCATAATCAAAGATATTATTACATTGCTACTGGTTACTCCCCAATGCCATGTATCAGAAACAATGACATTTAATTAGTTAGTGTTTTAAGTAACCCAACATTTGAAAGGAAATATACAACTGTACCCAAATGAGACAAAATGGAATCTGATCTGGAGAAGTTTTCATATGAGCAACCTATAATAAGAAATGCCCTTATTATTATCTCAGGTTGTGACATTCATTAGTGAGTGCAAAAAATTCTGAAATTCCCATGGGTACCCAGAAACATTTTAAGAGGTCTCTATATATTTAAACAGGGAGACTGGGGAAAACACAGTTAGTGTGCATACTTCCTGTGAAAAACAGCTTGCTGATGGTAGGAGCCTCTAGGGAAAGTTTAATGAAAGCCTCTTTGCCTCAGTCTTTCTCAGGTCCATAGGAAAGGAAGTACTTTAACAGAGTTCATTGGAAATGGGAGAGAATCAATTTCTTTTCTTTTTCCTTCAGCCTTTCCAAGGCTCTAAAGGAAAGAAACTTTCAAGTGTTGTAGACAGGAGCAACACATACTACCATAATTTATTATTGATGTCTTGAAAATATTGTATTCTATAAACAGAGGAAGTTAAAAACACTAGAAAGTGCTCCGGTCTCAGACTTACTGATTTTAACCCTTAAGGGCTTCTGAAATCTCTGCCCTTACCTTTGTTATCTATTACTATCTTACTCTTTTCTTTCAGCAGTACATTAAATAAATCTGACAAAGACCTGCCACCTGTGACTCAGTACCCAGTTCGGTATATCTACTGCACTATCAAGTACACCATGCACAAGCTCATACATTATTTCAGTAGCAGGACAGTAGCACAGCAGGTGCACTGAACAACAAGCTACAGGTAAGATTTTTGGGGTGTTTATTTTTTTTAGGGCTTAACTCTTGTTTAGCCCTGCATCTGTCTTTTATTGTTCAAGTCTCAGAGCTTGTTCTCAGGTACAGTACCAACTCAGGAATGGAAGAAGGCCAGGACTTTAACTGGAATGTGGCAGTGCTTTTTCCATATCTGCAGCAACTCCCGCGCTTGGAATAATTCAAAAATGTCTGGCTGCTTCTGCAGTTCAGAGAGCTCTCATTTTTAGGTCAGCCTGCCTCACAAGCTACAGACTACACAGTAAGCATTTCAGATTAGGAGACAGGTGTTGTAACTCCTATCTAAACACAGAAGTTTAAAAGGTAAGAAATTCTTCTTCACAGATTTTGTTTTAAACCCCCTATTGTGGTATATAATCCTTATGCTTTACTAAGAAGCTCCTGGAGTCTGGCAGTACAGATGCAACAACAGGCTTCTGTTACATGGCTAATAGCAGAGGTTTTCAGAATTAAATATCCTAACTCCCCATGCAAAAGGGCAGAACACCATAGCAAACAAGAAAACACCTAACTTGACAACTAATTTGTAGTACTTTAAGAGGAGTTCTGGCCACACTCAGGTGTGGAAAATATTTTGCAATATAAATAATCATCTATAATCAAAAGTATGATTTTGCTCTTTATTATTCATTGTTTCAGAAATACAACATTCTCTGGACAGTCAGTATCAACTTGTGGCAATGTTATATGCAGCACAATGGATGTGTGCTTTTTTTATTTAAAGGTTAGGGATCCTTTTTTTCCTGGGGGGATTGCTGACAAAGCACTTGGCAGTAGGTACAACACATCTACAGTAAGTAGATCAGAGTATTTTACCTGCAAACATGCTGCAATAAAGTGCCATCATTCAATCAATACAGATTAGTTAGTTAACATTTTTCTTAATGTATCTGGATTACTAGTTCATTAGATCATTACCTGATAAATAGTGTGGGTAATGAATTGAGAGAGTAACTACATACCTTCAGGAAGAACCTGCCCGATAACAATAATCCATTAGAAAAACTGGCAGTATCCTCTGATCTATTGCCCGCAAAGCTATGACTTGATGGAGAGTTTCATTCCCTCTGCTCAGCACTCCAGAAGAAAATCAGCACAATTTAAATATTTCTCAGGATGTGACAGCTCTCTAGATCCCTGGTTGCATTCTGTTCCCAGGGGTTGACAATCTGCTGTTCCAGTGTGCATAGAGCAGTGAAGATGAATTGAAAAAGCTTGAGATAAATTAGGGATGGCTAAGTTAAAATTGTCTCTGCTCCCGAGTCTCTCATCTGCAGTCTGCAAGCCTATTTTGCTGTGAAAAAGCTAGATGGCAGGCTGCCTCAGTGAGTTCTTCTTAAGCGACAGGGAGCATTTTCAATGAAGAAAAATTCTCCCATTATCTAAGCTAATGTGACTGCAGCTAAATCTAGTCTTAAAAATGTCTACTAGCATGAAATTCATTCCACAGGTTAAAAAAGAAAAAAAAATATAAAAGGAAAGAAAGAAAAACATAGCACCTCCCTCAATATTTCTATCTGAAACAAATACTCAAACTTTTTAAGCTGATAAATGGCAGCACATTTAGTCAGATAGCTGTGGCCAGCAATCTAAGCTGGGGAAATTTTCACTTTCCCAAACTTTATTTGCCTGTTCTTTCCATTTGCTTTCAGCAGTTATAACAGTTACTACGACAGCTAAAATTCTGAACAATTAATATGCATAGCCTTACTAAATAATCATCCAATTGATTGATGTTTTTCCATTCCAATACAGAGTTTTGTTTTAAAAAAATGTAACAGGTTATGGATTTTTAATTATGAACCACTTCTCTGATGGTATTGGTTTACAAAGAAGATAGAACTGAAGTTTTCTAGATATCAGTTTAGTGCCAAAGCTGTTTGACAAAGTCATTAATTTCAAGCTGTTAAGTAAGAAGCTGTTACATAGATAGTTCAGGGGGAGGTTGTTATCATTACACATAGTAGATGAAGTTTAATATTTTATCCTCTCAAACTCTGGATAGAAGCTAAAAAAAAAAATTATTTGAAAGAGCCAGTGTTAGTCACACTCCCTAGTAAACAGGCAGTTTTTCCAATCCTTTCTTTAGTTTCAACTGATCTAGTTTTCTGAAGTCCTTGGTATCTATCACAAATACCTTTCTCAGATTTGAAGTCTCGCTATCATGGAAATTCAAGCCCCCACCCTAAACTTCTAGGGCATTCTGAGAATGGTAAGTTATACCATGAAGGAACAGATGTAAAGCATGCTTCCATCAAACAAACATGAAGGGACCCTGAAAATCTTTGGGACACAACTGCTGAGGACTTTTGTGTTCCCCCATCCCACCAAGGTAGAACATGCATCACATTAACAAAATGCTACCAGGTGAAGAGAAAAAGCATCACTATTATTAATTGATTTCCTCAGAGTTTATGTCACTAAAGCCAGCAGCCCCAGCAAGTCTATGTGTTCCATGATAAATTCAGAATATTTTCTCCATGGTTTACCCTGCCTGTCTCACATTAGATTTTAGTAGCAGAGAAGAACTTTTAATGGGAGCCCCAGTGGGAGTGGAGATACGCAGTTTAAAGATGAAAACTTCAGAGTCAGAAAGTGAGATTTATTTTTTTTGCTACTGTATATTATATTTTGTATAGATATATACAATAACTTCGAAACAACACAATGTGTATGCATATAAACATTTAGTAAACTTTTGGGGGTATCTTTTCCATTATTGTGGATTGAACTCTTGCATAATTTTAGCTGTTTCATATGTTTTTTCACTGTTTAATCTTGAAATGTGTTATTCTTTTAGTGCTTGTTATGTTTTTCAGCCATAGCTTTTTGCCAGCTTTTCTTTCTTAGATTCAGAAAGGGTGAAAAATAAAACACTGCATGAAAATAAAATAATTAAATAAAAATAGTTTTGCTAATTTTAAGATTTAATAGTAGAAAGTCTTAGCTGTCACTATGAGTCCACCTTACTCAAATGTAGAGGGACTACGTAGTCTGCTCACTTATAACATGAGAAACAACATCCAAGATAGAAGTATATAAATTTGAAGAGGAAATTTAGATACTGGTGTGCTACTTAGAACTGCCTAGACAACTTCAGTGGGAGAATTTACTTAAGCTAGAAGCGTGTCCGTGGAATGGGAGTGATTTAGGATAGTGTCAACTGAAAGATTTTCTTCAAACATCAGTCTGCCACTTTCGGTGGTTCCTGAAAGAAAGCAGTTGACACCTAGTGAGGAGGAGAAGGAAGATGGAAGTATATGCTCTGAATATGCTGGTATTCATTCTCCTTTTTTAGTTATTGTTACACTTGCTTTCAAGCCTTCTTCTTCACTGTGCCTTTTTTAAAGCAACACTTTTCAGACTGCAACATAGAATATCCAACAGTGAGATTAGGTTTTTTCCCCTCCCCCAAATAAGCAGGTAGGTAGATTGTCAGGGTCTCTTTCCTTACTAGATCTGTACGCCAACTGAGAGCAATAGAACAATTATATCCCAAAGACCATATAAGTATTTGGATAGCTACAAGCAAGTAAAAGTTACGAGGAAAAATATCAAGATAACCCAAGAATTCTTAATTTGAATTTCTGCAGGAGGATGTGTTTCTCCTAATTCTGCCTTAGACAAAATTATCAATCATCTGACAACTGGAGATACAATTTTCTTCCATCTGAGGCTCAAATCCTGTCACATAACTCATGTTACAAGCTGCATGTTCTTATTAGCCTATGTATAGTTTAATTATTTTGTGAATAGGTATATACAGGGAAGAACACACAAAAGCACTCTCATACTTGCTGTAAGAGAAGTTGACTATATCTATTATCATCAAGATGTGAAGAATGGAAACATAAGATCTGTAAAATCTAACACTTCACTGAGGGGTCCTGACATCACACACTAGATATTTTTCCAGAGTTTTATTTCCCTGGTATCTAGATTTGCTCCATGTATTGAATATGCAGTTGGAGTGCACATAATGCACTCCTAGGGTGAGTCTTTTGCTTAGTTTAGTTTCAACCAAATGCAAATCAGATCATGCTTTCTGTCACCACTCCATGAAGAAAAATAGAAACTGGGAACACAGAGGATGTTTGCTCCAAAACACTAATGTACACAACTCCATACAGAACCCAACAAAGACAGAAAGGAGAACCAAAGGAGAAGTTATGATCTCTTATAATTCAAATAGTTAAAAATCTACTTCTGTTAAAGTACCCCCCCCCCCAAAAAACAGGTGCCTGCCTCCCTCCCTCACTAAACACTACCACCACTCTTCTTTTTTCCCAGGTTTCTTGGTCCTTGGAGTTTTGCAGTCAGTCATTTAGTTTAAAAATATTATAGTGACTATGTCCCTGTCTGTGACAGGGGGACTTTGACTAGATGATTTTTAAAAGTCTTTTCCAACCCACATCATTCTATAATTCTATGATTCCATACATTAATTTTCATAAATTTTGCCAAGCTGGTTTGGGTTTTGGGTTTAGATTGAAATTGTTTTATTTTGGTTTCAATTTCTTCAGATAATTTTTCATTTAAACTTGCAAACAGCACTAATTTAGAAAAAAAACCCAACACATTTCAGTTGTTTATACTAAAATAAATATAAAAACCCAACAACAATACCACAGCTTGATTTTGACTTGAAAGTAATTAAATACCTATACTGCAAAATAAATAGAATCTTACTAATTAAGAGATGTTATTTCAGTTTAATTGTAGGTGCATTCAACAAGAAATCTCCCAACAGTTTGCATATGATACACAAAGCATTCCTTGCTCTGACTTCCATCCTCCTCTCTTGTTCACTGGCTAGACTGTAAGGAGGCACATGAGTTCCTAAAATTTCAACAATCAAGGCTGGAAGATCCTTTAAAGTTCCTATTTCCAATCTTTTAGCTATGTGTTTGTTCCCTTCAACTTTCTCTCACATTATAGTGATTATTGCCTTTCTTTGGACTCATACATCACCCTTCATCTCAAAAGCTCAAGGCAAGTTTCATGTGCCTCTCTCCAAACCTATAAAACTTGTGTTATACTGTCTGAAATCTCAACAGTTGTATGTGAACCAAGAGCAACAGATTAGAACACTAGAAGAAAATCAAGCAAAACAAAACCCCTGTTACGTGATTCCAGCCAAATAGAGCAGGGCTTTTAGACACTACTACAATACAAATAGAGAGTTAACTATACAAATAATGTCTTAAGAAATAAAGAAGAAACATGGAATACAAACACCATGCACTCTGGGGGAGTACAGTGCAGAATTCAGAGCACGTCCAAGCATGTCCAAACCTTTTAGTTTGTTCAGAAAGCTTGTGCTTAGCTCTGAGGTACCCTTGAGTGGTTTTGCCATGACAAAACCTGATAAAGCTGCACTGAACATCCTGTTTTTAAATAAATAGATAAGTAATAATGATAAAGAAAAGGACCATAGATAGGTATTTGTTCTATTCAAATTGACTAGTTATCATTAATATTAACTTACAAAAAATCTCCTTTTATCTTATTTTACCACTTAATATTTTATAAGGATATTTTATAAGGATATTATTTGAGAATGAAGGGAAAATGATAGGAAGGTTCACATCTTGTTTCCAGTTCTTCCATCAAAATAGAAGAATGATAAAAAGGATAGTACATTACACATAAAAAAAGGTTCAGTCATATATTGAGAACTTCAAGGCATTATTCTTGTTTCATTTTACATATAGAACACTGACAGATATGAATCTTAAAAACTAAGGAAAAAGAAAATGCATCTTGATAAAATAGCCCTTATTGTGAATTTAGAGCAAATTTGTCTAGAAAACAACAGCCCTGGGACATGAGAAACTATCTCCCTCTAATGAAAATAGTGGTCAGGTGACCAGACATACTTGGATGCTTAGCTCCACCACTGAGAACTGCCTAATAATTCTCTCACAGTCAAGAATACAGAGGTATGAAATCTAACTTCTTCTGTAAATGTATCTCCTATTATATGTATTTTTCAACAGATGGCATTATGAAAAAGGAGGAGGGGTGGTAGTGATTGCTGTATTTCAGAAGAAATCTGGTCAAATAAAACCATGCCTACCATTGAACACAGTTTCCCATCTTCTGTGTACTTGCATTTCAAAGATAAAGTGCCAGCATATAGTCATACAGAACACATGTGAATTCTCAATAGACCTATAATTTAAGAAAAATCAGAATAAATCCAGAAAAGACAAACTGAAGTTTGTTTCAGTTTCCTTGTCTTTGTCTTCCTTAGAAAAACAACTTCACAGAGTCACAAAAGCACAGCCTTCCTATGCACTTGTCATGCCAAAAGAAGTTGCCACTTGTTCCAGTAATGAAAGTGAAGGTGCCTTAGTGAACTTTATTTAATGCACTAATGCATTCTAATCTTAGAGTTCTCTGTGGGCATAACCAACTGTGTTGCACAAAGGCACAATGATGGATATGCTCCTAGGATGAAAAATATATGAATGTTGGAAAAATGAAGTAACTTCTAAATGCAACCAATTATTTATAGTCAAATGAAAAAAATCATATATGACTATATTGCTGAGTATATTTCTTTGGTTTGCTGCACAAGAATTTGAATCCAAAGGAATAGACAAAAAAAAAACCCAAACCCCAAGCAATCAAAACTATTGCAACTGACTATATGCCTGGAGAAGAGAAGACTTCGGGGAGACCTACTAGTGACTTTCCAGTACCTAAAGGGAACTTACAAGAAGGCTGCAGAGGGCCTGTTTGCAAAGGCCTGCAGTGAAAGGACATGGGGCAATGGTTTTAAATTGGATAGGACTAGATTTAAACTGGACATTAGAAAGAAGTTCCTCACCACAAGGGTGGTGGAACACTGGCACAGGTTGCCCAGGGAGGTGGTTGAGTTCCCATCCCTGGAGGCATTCAAGGCGAGGCTTGCCAGGGCTCTGGGCAAGCTGCTCTAGTTGGGGATGTCCCTGGCCACTGCAGGGGGGTTGGACTAGATGAGCTCCAGAGGTCCCTTCCAACCCAAACCATTCTAGGATTCTATGATATGGATCCTGTCATTCATTTTTCAAAACTTGCATAAAACAAGATTAATGGCTACAAGGAGATCAGTTTAGGCTTCAGAAAAGTTCAGACATCCTGCTGTATAAAATGAAGATTTCAGTCTGAAATAAAGTGAAATTCCTAAAATCATCTCTGTATTGGAATAACAACCAGTTTAAACTCAGTCTTTGACTCCCAGACTGTACTTTTGTAATGCCACTGAATACACTAATTAATTAGGGGAAACAAACAAACCAACCAACCCTAAAACAGTGGTATTCCTTAAAATGAGTTTGTGATGCTACTGGCAAAACACTGAAAGTGATCTAACATGATCCACATGTGGTAGGCAGCATAACATTTTTCTTTACTAGAAATTTTAAATGTAATCTAATGGCTTTATTTTTTTCCTGAGTATTGTAACACAGAGACTGATTTTAATAAGTCTCTGAAAAACTAGGCAGGTTTACTAAAGTAAATCTTAGTGATACATCTATTATTGTCAATTTACAGCAAAGTCCTTTCTTGTGGTGACAGTCTGTCTTTTAAATGAATGAGGTGGTCAAGTTCTTTGATTTATCACTAAGTACACTAGATATCAAACAATAATAATTTAAGCAGGCCTGTTGTCCATATTCATGCAGGAAATCAAACTAGATTATTCCTCAAGTCTCCACATGGACAGCTTCTATTATCAATTTGAAGGCATGCACAGAGTGCATGGAAGAAAACAACTAACATTAGGCAACCTTATCTGGATAAGATTGACCATCCATCCCCTTTTAAAACAAAAAACAACTATCCTTATTTTTCAACTCTGGAGTACCTTGTTATCAGCATTAAAAAAACAACCAACCAACCAAACAAAAAAACCACAAACAAAACCAAATAAACAATAATCCACAATTATTTTAATGCTATATTTCATTCTTATAATAGTCTATTTAAATATTTAAGGATAAATATACTGTATTTACCATACATTTCAATGACATTACGTGTGATTATATTCATTTTATTAGCTTTCATTGTTCTGAAACATTTACTACAAAGCAATAAGACAGAGCAAGTGGAGTAATTGCATTCCTTATGCATTTAGCAGCATAGATTGTTATTATTTTAAAGCAACTTCCCCCCCCTCCATTTAGTTCCAGTTAAAGTAGCAGGCTTTGCTTTGTGTGGGAGATTTTCTTTTCTACTTCTTTCACCTGAGTGCTAATGTATCTGATGCATCCATTAAAGCTGCTAATCTCTTCCCAGCCCACATCAGATTTCTTAACTAAATTTATTCACTTAATAACATATTCCAAGTAATATAGTGGGACTTTGTCCCCAAAATAAATAGGAAGTAAAACATTTTAGACTCAACATTTTTTGAGAAGTAGATGTAAGACAGATGTAAGATTCAAGTGTATTCATGCGCTTGAATGATTTGCAAATGACTGCTTTGGGCAGTAAAGAATTATAATAAATATTTGAGATTAAGTAGCATATTAATTTTGTTACTCAGGTTCAAACTCATCTAACTGGATCACATGTCATCAGAGAGATGGAAAAATTTCTACAGATGCTTTTTCCATTTCATATTTTTCCTTGAAGGTAACTGCATATTCAAATTTCTGTAACTAGATAATTTTCATTTGAAAACACATTTTGTTATTCACACACTTTTCAGCAGGAAATTTACTGTGCAGCGGTACCTTAAAATTAGCTGCTAAATCAAATACAATGCCTTGAGATTTAAAGTGGAAGCAGAATACTCCTGGTAATCAACATTTATCAGGTGGTTCATTTCATCATGAAGCATAGTGGACAACAGAATTCACACTAGATTCTATCAACTACTGAGAGATTGTTTCTTACCCTTCCTGTTCTCCTTGATAAAACTTGATTCCGACTTTCAGTCACTCAGCCAAATCTTTCTAGGAGAAAGCTACCTTGGAGCCTCTAATTTTGGCTGTAACTTAATCCAAAAAATATTTTGCCTTTCCAATACTAACTCATACATGTAGGTCATTACACTTAGAAATTGATTTTGCAATTCCAGAAAAAAATGGAATAGGATTTCCACTGACACCAAATTTCATGTCACCAGTTCCTTCTGGCACATGTGCTACATTTTACCATGACTCAAAAGAAGATTGTACAACATATTTAAACTATGATGCAAACTGTATTCCATTTAATTAACATTGATTGGAAATATTTAGTGCATTTAGTACTTATTCCTTTTCCTAAGAAAACAAGATAAGGATTTTAGCTGGGGAAAAAAAAAATGAGCAAAGAAAAAGTAACTCAAATGTGAGTAAATTCAGTATTCATTGTATGATAAATTGCAAATTTGTTTTTACAATAATTATATTATTATATTGTTTATGACTTGGCTCATTATATTCATTAGTGGGTTGGGGTTTTTTAATACAAATAGTAGTCAAAGACAATTATACAGGCAGTATACGGTTTTCAGTAAAATAACTCAAAAACCACACTGTTTTTGGAAAGTACTTTAGATGTATACTATGAAGGATATACAAAAAAATTTTTGCCATTTTGGACAACTACGTCTCCAACACATTCTGCATCACATACGTTCTACCAGTCCATTAACTAAACTTAGCACTTAGCTAGGACTATGTGATTTAAAAGTAAAAAAATAACTGTAAAACAAGAAAATATGCAGCAGCCTGATGGATATGGCTTTCTTCTACTCTTTTCATCTCATCAGGCTTGTTTTGGGGCTTTACAGGAAGGTCAAAGGATTACTGAAAGACTGTATTCTCACCTAATGTATAAATCTCTTTGAAAATATTGCTAATTAACACATTAGGAGTTACCTTAAGACTGTTCTATGTCATGCAGAATCCAGCCAGAGCTATGCAAAATGCAGAAGTGCTTTTTATAGCCTTTGTTCCCCTCTGGTTTTAGTTGCACCAAGGACACTTATGGCAGCTCTGAGAACTGGTATAAAAAAGTTTATTCAAAGAAATGATTCCCAAAATTTCCAGATTCACAATATAATTTCACCACTATCTGACCTGTCAGGGTAGAGATCTTGCCTATGGCTAATTAATTAGATAGTGAAATGTTCTTATTAATTATGTACTCAGGAAGAGAATGTGTACATAGAGTGCCAGGGAACCACTTAACCCAGATATTTCATTTGTGCATTCAGCAAGTCCAAAAAGCAATGAATGGGAAGAAGAAAGGAAAGATTTTTATCCACCATTCAGGTTGCAAGCAACTGGGTATACCATAAGTGTAAGAATTCATATAACTTCCAGCATTTGCTGAGTTTACTGAGGCCTACACAATCGTTTCTCATTAAGTAATCTACTTTGCTAAAATTTTGTAGCATTTGAGACCCAGTTCTGAATACAAGAGTAATGTCATTCATGACAGTAACAAAACAGTACCTCAGTTTGATCCTTTACTTAAACATAAACCATTAGATATATTTATGAAGCAGGCTTAAAAGAGAAGAAAAAAAATGAGTCAAGAAGAATGTTAGAGATACCCTTTAAAAATCACTAATTTTAACTCTTTCCAGTAGATTATTAAGCAGTATGTCAATGGTGTTCTGTTAATAAGTACTATACCTGACTAGCGAGAATGCAAATAAGGATTTAAACTCCTTGTGTTAATGCTATTCTCTTTTTTTAATTGCTTTTATATTTAGAATATTTTACTCAATTAAAATAGAAAAGGATTTTCTTTCTGGATGGGAAACAAACACATTATAAATAGCAATTTTTCAGATGGATAGTCTCTATTTTAGATCTTTCCTGTGTACAATGTATTGCACAATACGTTCCTGTGAAAAAGTTCAACAGAGATCAGTATTTTACCATACTGTTCATGTGCACATAGATCACTCAAGGGATCACTCAGTTTGGGGATGTTTCCAGAGCACTAAAGGAAGGGGGGAAAAGAAAAAGAACTAGAAGAGATGTATGTAGGAAGAAGAGACCAGGAAATCCTGAGAGGAGCAGTGAATGGATACATACACATCACAGGAAAGTGAAAAGACGTTTCTTGGATACTCAGGAGAACCTGTGTTGAGTTTGTTGCAAGCCCAAAAGTCAGTGAAGGTTGCTGGATGAAAATCAAGATTGGAGGAAAAGCGCAGTACTAGAAGTACACAGTGGTCAGAAGGACTTCTGAACAGTAATTACTGTGTCTATATTAGAAGCTCCCACCTGTGTAGCTCTAACTGAAGCTAGATTTAGTGACTTAGAAGGTAGCACCTGTGACACTGTAATTACACCACTACTTGTGTACCTTTTACGTGGGATCTGACTCAAACCTCTGCTTGAAGATATGAACAGAATATACAGCAGGATCAATAAAACAACAAATTAGTCTAGGGCTCAAGCAGCCTGTGGCAACACACACTACAATGAACAATTCATCCTTTTGTTCTGTTTTTTCCTGTCAGCACATATGGTCCTTTACTCTGACAATTTTTTCATTTAAATAAATTCCCTCATAGCTCTCACAGCTCCATCAAATCTTCAATAACAAGAGGTCTGACGCTAAATAAAAATTGGACTTAATTAATCAGGATCTATAAAACACTAGCTATATCCATCATATTGGGAAGCAAAAGTAAAAGAAGGTTTAGCACAAATTTTGTTGATTTATTCAACAGTTGTTATAAAACATATCGGTTAAGATAACCACTCCTAAGTTCTGCCTATTTCAGGTTTGCTACTCTGCTTTGTCCTTGCAATATACTTTTAAGAAGAAAATAAATTACTATTAGTGACAGGTAACAATAGTAAGTAACCACTCATTCTCCATTTCCTGCAGTTCCTCACAGCACTAAACCAGGGCAGGCATATACCCATATGTATATGGCTAACCTTTTATTTGTCAAAGCTCTGCAATCATGCCAGGGTGTACATCAACATCTATATTATGCTAAGCTACTAAAGGAAGCTCTGAAATGCAGTTTTTAAAAACATGTTTCCAAAGCAGATGTGCAGGTGCCATGTAAATTCAAGACTTGGAAATGAGACTATTTAGGCTGATGATTGAACTGATATATACAAGGAGTTCTATGGATATCCAGAAATGATACAAGTTGCACATATATGCAACATAATTTTTTCTATGACTGCAAAAATTATTTTAGTATATACCTGTTGTTTCTAAGGGATTACTTATTCCCATGATGCACAGCTAAAGTAAAAGAAAACAGAGGAGATAGAAGTGACAAAGAACATTTTGCCAGTAGTCATTTTATCCTAAGATATTTCCACAATATTACTTACACCACAGACCTTTCAATGAGTTACAGTAAAATCAATATCATATACTCTGTTTATTTTAACTTCAGTGAGAGACCATTTATCAGAGGCAGGGAGATCAGCTGTCAGAACAGCAAGCACACTTTAAAGGCTTCTATTTGTAGGTTATCACTGGAATTAGCCAAGGTTTTTAGATACTATCTACTCCTCACAAGTTCATTACACTTCTATTTCTTCCTTTACTAACAATTAAAAATTAGAGTGGTGAGTGGGGGAAGTAAGGAAAAGCCATAACATTCAGTGGCTGACATAATACAAAACAATATTTTCCAATTTTAGGTAGTTTTTCTTCTCTCTTTTCAGTTTTTTACTATTTCTTATTATTTCTGTAAGTCATAGAACTATCATAGAATCATTAAGGTTGCAAAAGACCTCTAAGATTCCTCTAAGATGTGGAAGTCCACATCCCTAAGCACCACACCTACATGTTATCTGAACAGTTCCTGGGATGGGGATTCCACCATGTTTCAGTGATGGTGACTGTCATTGTTTTCCTGTGGCTCCTCCTGCTTGTTGCCCATGCTGCATGCATTGGTGTAGATGCACTTCAGTTGGGCTGTTGATCTCACCTCCAACCCTGACATGCCACCCCTAGGTTCCTCTCCAGTGAGCCTGGTTTTATCCTCTTTGAATCTAGTTTAAAGCTCTCTCAATGAGCCCTGCTACCTTCCAAGCTACTATCCTTTTCCCCCTTTGATACAAGTGAACCCCATCTGTCACCAGCAGGTCTGGTGCTACGTAAACTGCTCCATGATTGAACCCCCAAAATTCCACCGATGGCACCAGCCTTTGAAATATGTGTTAATCAGCTGGGTTTTCCTGTTCCTTTCAGTATTCATCTCTTCTACTTAAGGAACTGAGTAAAACACTACCTGTACTCCTTCCTTCAATTACCCCAGTGCTCCAAAATCCCTTTTGAACAATTTTGGATTTATCTCAGCTACCTCATTGCTGCTGACCTGACCACTCAATAGTGGGTAATAAACAGAGGCCTGAACCAGACTAGGGAGCTTTCTAGTAATATCTGACTCTGGCTCCAGGGAGGCAGCAGACTTCCCTATGGGATGGGTCCAGTCAGGTTCTATTTAGCAAAGAAAACATCGGTACATTTGCTCAGGTAAGCAAGAAGGTTTAAATCCTACCTGGTTTTCTGAAGAACAAAATGATCAGAACTCTGGGGATTTCAACAAAGGGGAAATAACATCAGTCCTGGAGGAATGCTGTTATACTGCGTGTTATAATGCATGAATTGAGAACTATTCACAAAAGCCCACTTAGAGACCCCTAAACTAATTAGACTATAAAATACCACTAAAAATAATTTGTTTATTTTACTAAAACTCCAGTGAAATCTGGCTCAGCAATAAAGCCCAGCTGTTGCTATTCACTATATTTTGATTTTGGAGTTCTTGTAGTTCAGATAATATTAAAGGGATACAGCTATGAACTGGTGTGACTAGCAACAGTTTGCAGCTGGGTAAAGCGATAGTGAGCTGAGCTGTTACTCTTTCCATTTATAATATACTTTTTGTACTCGTACTTTCATAAGCAAAAAGCTAGTATATGGTTATCAACACTAATCCCAAACAGGAAAAGTTAGTATGAGAAAAGGTTCTTCTAAGTCCTCCGGCTGGCTGTACAAGATATTTACACAAAGAACTTGATGTAACACATGGGATTCTACCTGCTCTACCTTTAAATGAACTCCACTGAGGGTCATTTGAAGAATCCCAGTGAAATAATCAGACAGATTTTTGGACATTTCCTTGTAAAATCTTGTATGATTTCCCATGTTCTGCAGACATCGGCAACTGAGATGAAAACCTCTGTGTAGTAACTTGAAGAGGTAATAGGAAACTTTATAAACTAGTGTTTTATGTTAATTTCAGTATTAATATTTCTAAACACTGAGACTTTGCTACCTGCAAGAACAAGGCAATAAGAGACATAACTAATTAAGACTATAACATATTTAAATTAGTGAGTCAGAAATAAAGCATTTTTTTCATCCTGTTTCTCCCACTAGGAACTTCTACAATGTAGATCTTAACAAAATGAGAACAGTTATTAAATAGCAGTGCCACATAGGCACTGGACAGATTAATCAACCTTTCCCCTAATTAAAAAAAGATTATGACTTCTTCTACCAACAGAGGTATTCTCAGAACACAACTCCAAATGTTATTATTCTGTTAGTACTTTTCACAAAAGAATATCCTGATGAGAACCTTGTGCAGCCTTAGAATTACATACATTACAACAAGACACAGAAGTTTAATTAACTGAAGTTATTAATCAGACCTTCATCAGGCCTTTGATATGGTCCCTCATGACATCCTCATCTCAAAACTGCAGAGCTATGGGTTTGATGGGTGGACCGTTCGGTGGATAAGGAATTGGCTGGAGGGACGCAACCAGAGAGTTGTGGTTAATGGCTCTATGTCTGGGTGGAGAGCGGTGACTAGTGGTGTCCCTCAGGGCTCGGTTTTGGGACCGGTGCTCTTTAATATTTTCATTAATGACCTGGACGTGGGTATGGAGTGCACCCTCAGCAAATTTGCAGATGACACCAAGCTGATGGGTGTGGTTGACACGCCAGGAGGCCGAGATGCCATTCAGAGGGACCTGGACAGGCTTGAGAAGTGGGCCCAAGAAAACAAAATGAAGTTTAACAAGTCTAAATGTAAGGTCCTGCATCTGGGCAGGAGAAATCCCAGGTACCAGTATAGATTGGGTGAGGAACTCATTGATCATAGCCAGGAAGAGAAGGACTTGGGGGTCATGGTGGATGAAAAGATGGATATGAGTCGGCAATGTGTACTTGCGGCTCAGAGAGCCAATCGCATCCTGGGCTGCATTAGGAGAGGTGTGGCCAGCAGATCTAGGGAGGTAATTCTGCCTCTCTACTCTGCCCTGGTGAGGCCCCACCTGGAGTATTGTGTCCAGTTTTGGGGTCCTCAGCATAGAAAGGATGTGGAGCTGCTGGAGAGAGTCCAGAGGAGGGCCACAAAAATGATTACGGGATTGGAAGACCTCCCCTATGAGGATAGGCTGAGAGAGTTGGGGTTGTTCAGCCTAGAGAAGAGAAGGCTTCGAGGGGATCTGATAGCAGTCTTTCAGTACCTAAAGGGAGATTATAAGACAGAGGGACAGAGAATCTTTAGGAGATCAGAGTGTGATAGGACCAGGGGGAATGGTTTTAAGTTGAAGGAGGGGAGGTTTAGACTGGAGATTGGGAGGTGGTTCTTTACCAGGAGAGTGATTAAGCACTGGAACAGGTTGCCCAGAAAGGTTGTGGCTGCCCCATCCCTGGCAGTGTTCAAGGCCAGGCTGGATGTGGCACTGGGCAACATGGTCTAGTGTTTTGGCATCCCTGCTTGTGGCGGGGGGGTTGGAACTAGATGATCTTTGAGGTCCCTTCCAACCTGGCCATTCTATGATTCTATGATTCTATGATTCTATGATCATAATCAGTGTCTTACTGCCAAAAAGAGAGAGAAGCATTTGGTGAATCTGGACTGTGGACTTTCAAGGAGAAGACAGGAAAATAAAACAGGCACACACACAAAAATAATACATATTCCTCCTCCAGATTACGCATTAATTTTCACTAATCAGTCATCCTGCCCAGACCCCATTCCACCTCCAAAGCTCAGAGAGAAGAGAAAGTGAAAACTGCTCAGCTTACCCAAAGGAAGCAAACTCACAAAAGCCTCTCTATTTCACCAAGTCTGAAGTGGTAGGATGAGCTGGGCATGGAGGATGTTGCTATTCAGTGTATGTTTCTGTTTTGTAACATATGAGTAGGACATTAAGATCATTTACCAATGGAATTACTCCTGTAATTGCTTGAAGATGTGATGTCCACTTCATCCTCAGGGAAGTTAAAACCCCACAAAGTAGAGAAGTACTAGTATAAGAGTACTGGGCAGAAGAGGATAAAGAATGGAGCTGTGGACAAAACGTGTTTTTTAGCTATTTGGTGACATAAATCTTTCATAATTAATTCCAGTCTTTAACTAAGAACCATAGGTGGGGGCTGTTTGGGTTTCTGGGGTTTTTTCAGTTTTGTTTTTTATTTTTCCCCAGTAGTACAGCCATTTTTTAAATGGAATTATATAAATAAAGCAGTTTGGGAGAAAATAAAGCAAGGTTTGGTTTTGTTTTACATTTAAGGGAAATATAAATCATTATTCAGCTACTAATAGTTTAACTTTACTAGGCCATATTTCATTTATTAAGACATTTGAAGTTATAGCTCTTATCTGAAAAAAAAAAAAAAAAGACATAAAGATTATTCAAACAGTTCTCAGTCATGTGAGATGGTTCATTTCTATTTGATTCAGTGGCTTGGATATTATCTGGTAGCAAGTTCTTTTCAAATATTTCTTCAGATCTTTCCCCTAATTTAGTTCCTTTCCCTTGTAAATCAGCCAGCCACCCTGCCAGCTAATACATCAGTAGAAGTCCTGCTAATGTGATTTCTTTTTTTTTAGAACCTTTTTCTTCAAGCACACATTTGTTGTTGAAGCAATTTAAAATTAATCACACTAGGTAAACTGTAACCTGGCTCAAGATGGAGTTTCTTTCTCCAGGACCTGCTGCTCCTGCTTCTGTCATCTATAGCAATATTTGCTCTGCCAACTTTTTCAGTTGAATGGTGTGGTAATCCTTTCTTTATGTTTTGCCCACAGACATAATACAGCCAATACAGAATGGAACCCTACTGTAGGAGAAATCAGAGGCAGAAAGTAAAAGCTGTGTCCCTTCTGTATACTGACATACAGAATAAATACATATATTGAACAAGTTAGGGTCCTCTCAAAACAGACCTTGCCCCTGTTGAAATTTTCCATTCAATGGCTCTGCATACAACATCTTGTTTGAGTCCTGCTGCTCTCTGCCTTAATTTAGGAGCCTGACATTCTTTTCAGCTACAGGGAATTAGGTTAAAATGGTGGTACCAAAATCTATCCTTTTCAAGTAACATACTGATGAAGATGTACTAGTTTAATAGTTGGAGAATTCACAGAGGAAACAAATTCTTCCAGATAGCTGGGTTGGTCTTATTATCGTTAGAATTGTTTGCTTGATTGGGTTTTTGGATTGTGGGAACTTTTTTTCAGAATTAACTGAACAGGGGTTTCTGTTAACTTCTGAAACACAGATAATCTTTGGGGTTTTGTCACAGACTCATTAAAAGCCAATGGAGAAGGGCAAAGAAAGACTCTGACTTGCTTTTTCAAAGAATATAACTTTCAAACCTTGGAGGTTTGGGACTATGAAATCCACTGAGCTCTAAGGCAGTATATTTCTCTTCTGGAAACAGGAAGAGGAGGATTTAGGACACAGCTTCTCTCAAGCATTCTCAAAGTCTTATGAAGTTTAAGTGACAACCTCCTATCTGGCTTTTGTGAGCTGAGATTGACAGTTATCTCCAGAAATCACATAGTTCTCCTTATTGCAGAATTAGCTATAGCAGGGTACCAAGGACCATATGCAGTCCAGAGATGGAGACTTCACAACCTCTTTGGGCAATCTCACCCAGTGCTTGACTACTCTCACAGAAAAAAAAATGTCATCTTTGTTGGCTGCTGCTGGACTTGCCCCAGTAAGTCCATGTCTCTCTTGGACCAAGGAATGCTGTACTGGACACAACACTCTGGAATAAAGCCTTTGCAGTGCTGAGTAAAGAGGGAAAAACACCTCCTTCAAGCTGCTGGCAACAATCCTCCTAATGTATCCCAGGATCCTATTGGCCCTTTTTGGCCAGGAAGGTACCATGAGAGGCCACTTTGTTGCTCATCAGGACCCCCCTTCTCTGCAGAGATTCTTTCCATCGAGTCAGCCACCAGATTGTATTTATGCATGGGGTTATTCCATGCCAGGTGGAGGGCTTGCCTTTCCCTTTACAGAAATTCATCAAGTTCTTCATAAACCAGCTTTCCAGTATATTCAGTTTCCTCTGAATGTCAGTGCACCTACTTGGTATATCATCACTTCTCTCAGCTTTGTATAATTTGCAAACATTCTAAGGGTGCACCATGCCTCATCATTAACAAAGGTATTGAGCAACACTGGCCCAGTATCACCCGTTGGTATACACTGCCAGTGGTTTGCTTCTGGCTGAACTCTGTGTCACTGACCAGCACTTTCTGGGCCCAGCCAATCAACCAGTTTTCAATCCACCTCACTGGCCACTAGTCTAATCTGTACTTTGTCAGCTTGTCAAAGATGGGAGACAGTGTCACGCCTCAGCTGGCTCCATCAGCACTAGCAGATGTCAGCTGTCAATCCCCAAGGACTTCTCTATGTCCAGTTTAAGTGTTCTGTGACTTTGTCTTCCTCCAATGAGTGTAGTCTTCCTTGCTTCAGACTTTCCCTCTGCCCTTTCCGGCCTGGGATTCCTGAAGACTGATCTTGCCAGTAAAGACCAAGACAAAGAAGGTATTGATTACCTCTGTCTTTTCCATGCACTTTATCACAAGGTCTCTGGTCTTATTCTGCAATGACTCCATGTTTTCCCTGCCTTGCTGTTGCTGCTTATGTATTTTCGTTTCCTGTTAAATTCCCTTGACAGATTCAACTCTGGGTTTGCCTTCGCTATCCTAATACTGCCCCTACACGATCAAACAATACTTCATCCTGGGTCCCCTTGCTTGATTTCCTGCTTGTGGGGATGTGCCTTTCTTGATCTTGGAGGAGATGAGTATCAACCAGCCCTCCTGGATCCCTCTCCTCTCCATGGCCAAATCTCAGAGGATTTTTTCAAGGAAATCTTTACTTTTCTCATGTAATTTTCTTTTAGTTGTATAAAAAATCTACTTGACTGATTCAGGACAGCGGATTCTAATTAGATAAAGCACCTAAAATTTATATTACTTCACTTTACAATAATACTATTAAATTATTATTCTTATTATTTTGGTGGGCAAGACCCTTGAGGTTTTGTGTGTATGTGGGGTTTTTTCATTTTAAGGTGAATTTCACTCAAAAAGGATCAGAACAATGAAATAATAATTCTGTTCTTTGATTATCCTCTGATACAACTTTTTGTAACACACGTTTTCAATTCTGTAAGCAAAAGTAGAGTATCATCTTCCAGTTCTAGGCCTTCCAATATCTCTTTACTCAAACACACACACCCAAAAGTGAAAATAAAAATAAGTAATACCTTTACAGACTGCATACCACAGAAACTCTCCATGAAAGCTGTAAACTAAAATTCTGTTGTGATGGGTGTTTCAGAAGGGAGACGAGCAGGAGAGAACAAACACTTGAAAATGGAATACTGCTCAGCGCAAGGGAGCACTGTCTGTAGCAGAGTTGATAATCAGCAAGGCAAAGAACTACACTTTATCACCTAGTGCAGGCTGCACAGCAGCAAAAGATAGTGCTTTGGTGCCAGACAGAGGCAGCACAGTGAGCTTGGCAAGCAGGAGAGCACTTTTTCTAACAATGCAGACAAGCAAAGTGGCAGCCTCCTTGCTTCCCCACAGAACTGAATCAAAAGCTCTGAAATAAACAGTGATTTGATCTTTCTTTTGGTTTGTTTGTTTGTTACACCAATGTAACATTTCTTTTAAAATAAAAAATAAATCTTCTCAGAACTCTAGAATTTCTATCTCAACAAAACATAATATTTCATATAATTTAAACTTTAAACTTCATCAGTTTATATCCTGGCCTAACACTTATTCATCTTGAGTATGACCTACATTTTTCCACATGTTAATACCTTTTGAACTAAACCACAAAAAGTAGCATAAAAAAAAAGAAAGAAATGACAGGCAACAAAAAACATAGTATAGAAGAATTTCTCAGATACTAGGGGAGAAATTCAAGAGCAAAACTCAACTGGAGCCAAACCTAGCAAGAGACATTACAGACAAGAAAAAATGATCCTATAGGTAAACTAATAGGAAAAAAGATGTCTGGGAAAAGGTGGGTTTGCCAATGGGTGGGGGAAACAGTAAGTGAGAGGTGACATACAGAAAAGGCTAAACAGCTCAGTGTCTTTATGTCTTGATCTTCATAGGCATTGGCTGCTCTCAGAACTTTGTAACAACACAGTCTAGGAAGGAGTGAGTGAGCTATCAGATGGAAGCAACAGCTTAAAAGTACTAGGAGAAACTAGAGGTGTTTAAACCCATCACCTTAAACAGTATCTGCATTTCATCAGCTGTTGCAGCTTGAAGGTGCTGAAAGAGTTGCAGGATCACAATTGTAAGGCTATGGTACATCTTCTGTGGAAAAGACTGACAACTAGAGGAAGTATCCATGACTGGACAAAAACTTCATGTTTTTCTCATCATTTAGACAAACAAGAAAGAGAACCTGGATAACAATTGGTTGATCAGTCTCTTCCCAGTCCTTGGAAGGGAATACATCTATTTAGAATACATTTCCAGGAATGTGCAAGACGAGAGATGAACCAGGAATAGTCAACATAGATTTACCAATGGCAAATCACACTGAATGAACTGATTGCCTTTTACAACAAAATGACTGGTTATATGGACAAAGGAGAGGGCTAGAAGATCTATACCTTGACCTGTTTAAGCCTTTTGACAGTGTGCCCCACAATATTCTCATTTGTAAGATGATGAAATATGGGCTGGAAGAGTTGGTTGTTGGGTATATTCATAATTGGCTGGACTAGGCTCAAAAGATATTGGTCCATGCTTTAATACCATGCTAGTGGCCTACAATAAGTAGACAATACCTCAGATCAATCCCAGGGTCTGTACTTTTCCACATTCTCATCAACAATTTAGATGATAACGTAGAGCGACCTACCAACAAACTCACAGATAACACTAAATTAAGGGAGTGGCTGCCACAAGAAATAGTAGAGCTTCAATCTGTAGCACATCTGAGGCCTGAGCTAGCAGAAAACTCAAAGTTCAGTAAAGTGAAGAGTTTTGCATATGGAAGGTTAAAAAATGAAGGACTGGGGGCTGACTGGCCCTGCAGTTGGACTGGATATGAGCTCCTATTCAAGTGTCATGAATATGCAAAAATTCACTCTTATGAACAAGGCAAATTGTGCAAATTGTGTCCATTAGGAGCATTGTGGCCAATAGCTTGAAGGAGGTTATATTCCTCTCTACTTAACACTGTTAAGGCTTCACCTGGACACTGGGTCTGATCATGAGTTCATGAGCTCTCACATGCTCTTATGAGACACTATCATATTCTAATTTACTCGTTTTCCCTACATTTTGAGTTTGAGGTCAAAAGGCATCCTAACTGTTCATTACAGAAGAATTACAGATTTTTCAGAAGAGCTTAACAGTCTATTAAATTAACAATTACCTCAACTTCTGGATAAGCTCTCTTTGCTTTTACTAAATTGAACAAAATTCTTGCTCTGTGAATTCAGGTTTTCATCCTGACTGTTTAGATTCTTTCAATTGTGAGATCTACAAAATCTAGATTTGTTTTTCTAGCTAATTTTTCTGATTCATAAATTGATGAACAGATGCTGACAAATCCACCTCTGTAAAAAGCCTAAATGTTTTTGTTTGAAGTTTCTTTCTAAGGAAAAGAGAATACAGCTTAAAAGAAAAGGTAAAACATATCTTTTATCTAGACCAGGAGGGTATGACAGACACTACTTTTATATGGCAGGTTTTTTTTTACACTGCTTCTTTCATTATTTATTCTGGTCTCCTCTGTTTGCAGCTTGAATTCCCTATTGTGGACCCTGGCAAACACTCCTCATTTCCTCTTCAATAGGGCAAATATTGAAAAAAAATATTAATCATCTTTCTTAAAGGCTATGCCAAAAATCTTTGTATAAAATATAGAAGGTTTTTTTATGGAACAAAAATTTTCCTGACTACATAAACAAAAGTTAAAAATCGAAATCTGAAATGTGCTTTCATTTTACCCAGTGTTATTTTGACAACACAGTCCTTATGTCAGCATCTTTCTATTGCAAGCTCCAAGGTCATTACTGGCAAAGTGTAAGGTCATATTGTATGTCTAGTGGCATCAAGTCACACATTAATCCTGCTAATTAATTTACATATCAACTGAATAATGGCTTGTGTAGCTGTAGTCTAAACTTTGCTGTACAATTACTAGTCTGGACCTGTGAATTTACACTGCTTCTACTAAAAAAGCACATAACTAAAACTGTCAGTAACACAAGATTCCGTGACGTTAATTAGATTGTAATTTGAAAGTAAATGCAATTACAACTGAATTTTTATGAAGGTATAATTTCTTAAGCATAGTTCAAAAATGTCATATTCATAAAAGTTCATCTGTCAGATGAAAGACTAAGGTTTCATTATTAAGGAAGACTTAATTGCAGATTAGAGAAAAAACCTGAAGAATTCTGGTTAAATTTTCAGTCCATTTTAAAAACCATATCTTTAAATTGTATTCTTTTTTGAAAAAAGAATATGAGTTATTTTCAGCTATTGAGGGATGAAATAGCTGACATAAATAACAACCTTAACCTTAATAGACCTTTGTCTATTTCCCTTTCCCAAACGAAATTTATGTAGCAGGCAAATGTGAATAGGGAGAATTTCATTGGGTGCTGATTTGTGAATATTTCCTGTTATATGCGGAGAGGAGAAAATAAAAACCAACCTAAATTATTCTGAATGATTCCACAACTCTGTTTTAAATGACGAAGATACTGTTTTGGTGTTTCATGCTTTTACCAGTACGGTTAGTTTTACTGTTGCCAGCAAGATAACCTCAAAACTAATCATTTTTTTCATTATTTGAAGAAAAAAGATGAAGGGGAAGGGAAAATGAGGCTCTTATTTCCTTGTCATATGCATCACTAGAATAAAATTGCAACGGAAATATAAAATGAAGTCAATATTATAGTTATACAGTTACAAACTTTGAGGTGATGCCTGAAGCACAAAAGGCTTCAGTGTACTATGTTCATCATTGAATTAATGTTTATAAAAGCATGGGCAGAGGTTCCCAAGGGCTGGCTACAGAGAACCCTGTGAGGTGAAGCTGGGGCTGCTGCCCCATGCCTAGCAGTGTCCTAGCCAAATCCACCTGATACCCTGCAGGGCACAGCAGAGCACCTCAGCCAAGATGGTGGCTCCTCTGGGAAAATGCATTTAAGAAAGGATTAAAAAACTCCCAGGCAGACTGGAGTGAGGAAATTAGACTGAGAAACAGCTGAGGGAACACCAAAGTCAGAGAAGGAGGAGGAGCTCCAGGACACAGAGCAGGAGCTCAGAGATGTCCTACACTAGAGCAGGGAGAGATCTCCTGAGGAAACTGCAAGTTGTGGGGAGATCCCACGCCAGAGCAGGGTAAGTGTGAGAGAAGGAAGGAGCAACAGAAATAAATCCTTATGGACTGACCATAAACCCTCCCATCCCTGATGCATCATTCAGATCTGAATAGGTAAAGGAGTTGGAAGTAAAGGATTGAAGTCAAGCCTGGAAGAAGGAAGAGGAAAGATGCTTTCATGTATGGCTCTTCACTACACAGACCTATTTTAATTGGCAATAAATTAACTTAATTTTCCCAAAATCAAGACTGTTTTGCCCCAGTTGTAATTGGTAAGCAATGTCCCTATCTTTATCTCAACCTAGGAGCTTCTCAACCTCTTTATTCCTACAGCTTACCTAAGGAGGAGCTGTGAGTGAGTGGAATTTTTTCTGTTTGCCAAGGTTAACCCCATCACAGAAAAATAAAGGTGGGTTTATAAAGAAGTTGTTGTCCATTCATTCTCCAAAGCAGTTTGATTTGAGAACTGTATGTAAAATGAGTACTTAATCAGAATTCTCTAGGACATACTTTTTAATAAAAAAAAAATTTGTAAAACTCAAAAAGCAACTAAAAAGTTTGACTAACATTGGGATTGTGCATTTTATGCTTGTCTGTCACTTATTTCCAGAACAGCTCACCCTGTAAAACCCTAATACTCTCTTAAATTAGATCAAAAATGACTGTGAAGCACACTGATATTTGATGAACTCAGGAGCCTATGAAGGTGAATGGAACTTGGATTTTTATCTATTAGCTGGAACCAATATGGCAAATCTATGAGCACTTCCAGGATTTCAGTGCAGCACTTGCTCCACTTTGCTTCTTGAGTACAATTCAAAAGGAAGACTCTAAAAAGAAGATAGTGGGAACTCTAAGTTTGTAATTAGACACTTAGAATAACAGCAATGACTGGTTTAACATGAAGTAAAAGCAAACACCCGTGAAGCAAAAGTATTCCTTCTTTGCCAAAAATCAGAGTAGGAGTCTGACAATCTGTTCTGCACATCTTCACTGGCACAGGAATCTTCAGCAAATCATTTGATTTCAGATAGCTACCCAATGATAGGCACTATTATTAATATGGTTTCAATTCATCATGTGCCTTATGGGTAATTAGGTCCCCATTTAAAATTGATGAAATGCTTTCAAATCATGGAATAAACAACAGTACAAGGGAATCAAGAGTAATTATTTAGAGTTTCACTTTGCCATGAATAACTGTCATCTTCAGAAACAGTAATAAGGATATTCATTTATGCTGTGGGAGATTGATACATGCATTGCCAGAACATTATAGGAAAAAAATTAAATAGACATATTACATGCCTTTGACCTCTTTTTCTATATATTTATATTCTTAAACCATTCCATTTTTACTGCAGAAAACTGACAACTTCTACTCCCTATGACTGCAACTATGGTAGCAGGCTTGTGCAATAATATAGTGTGGCATTGCAATCAAGACAAGGTTTATGAACAACTAAGAATTTATCCTTCACATAATTTTTTTTTTAGTATGTGATGTCAATCCTCTAATGCATTCTCTCTATTCTGCCAGTCTCTGAATAGAATAGCTTTTTTACCCATGAACATCCCATGGTCCACATTCTCCTTCACTAAGAGAGTATTGTTACTAAACATAAGAGTTCTAACAGTTCCTCTAAATGTTCTGCAATGTATAATTTAAATCACATTCCTCCCAGAAATTATTTGCCAAAAAATACATTATGATATAAGAACACTAGCTGGGGGTCCTCAAAGATACTGCAGAGAGCACAAATTCACAGAAGTATGAACAAAGAACATACAGTTGTTTAGAAAAACAATGTGAAAAGGTAAGAGTAGGATAAATTCTCCAAGAATATCTCTATTCACATTGGGCTTAATCCCAATGTACATTTGAATTTTAATAATTCACCACTGCGTAAAATTTTTTGTGAAGGAAAAATGAAAGACCACCAAGATTAAAGGAGCATATAGTACCATTTTCAAATTACAGAACAAGTAAAACCACAGAGGTTAAAGGTTTAATTTCAACTTCCTTTGGACTGAATGGTTTACAGCAAGAAGCTGAACATCCAGTAAAAGCATCTTGCTAAATAAAGGTTAGATTCATCCACAGCAGACATGAGAAGCAGCTGGCAAAGTAACAAATTATGAGACCTATAGTTTTGAAGAATATACCTCCAATGTTATTTTGACCTGAAGTGTTTAATCTGTGTTTTAACTGAATAAATTAAGATTTATTTTTTTTTCCTCCAAGTAACAAGTGTAGTCTTAACTGTGAGCTAATCTTTAAATATAGTCTGGAAAACTCAACTGTCTGTAAGCTATGAGTAGGCTCTACAACATGAATCAGTGCATGTATCTTCTGCCTAACTGCAGAAGACAGATTTCCAAATTTTCTTAATTCCAGTATGATGCTTTTACCTTACTGCTGCTACTGAAAGGTAGTTTCATCAGTTATGAAGCATTCTCCATTTGTTCATCTCCATATGTTTTAACTGTTGGCTACATTCATATTTTCTTCTCTTCACTGACCAGCTAATTCCTATAAAACACTTGCCTTTGACCATATCCAATTTCATGCCAACACCTGGAAACAACTCTTAACTGTTTCAGAATTAAATGTAGCCTGCACTATGGTAACACTATAGGCTGGGATTCAGGAAACTTCACTGTGGCATAATAACTTTTGATATGTTGTGGAGTTAAAGGTTAATAAAGCCAGGTTCTTCTTGAAATGTTAATGTTAATTACTTTTCTGTTACACTAATGGACACTCACTAAAGAATAAACAGTACCAAAGAATGGGATGTTGTCTTGATTAAAAAAAGATCAGTTGGGATGCTCAACCTTTATCCACCACTAGAGTTCAAACTCATTGAAGAAGTGACATGGCTGTAAACTATTTTCTCATTTAACTGAGATAAATCCTAGACAGTTCTACTGATTTTAAAACAACTCTGCATCCATTAATGTGTTAGCCATCTTACTCACTCTACTGATGAACAACCAGAGGCACAACCAAAATGAGGCAAAATAATATTTTTTGTCTCAAGTTCTTGCGTGTCAGGTCTGTGTTTGTAGACACACACAGTCTGTACAGTTCTTTTTTCAAAGTAGTGAAGTTGTTTTTCTAAGAGGAAAAAAAAAATCTCACATACCTGTTTTGAGAGCTGTAAGTCCCTGCTGGAAATGCAACTGGACTTCACAGAAGAGCTTGCTTTGTTCCACATTCCTCTTCTGTACAATAACTTGAAGTCTCATACTGCAAAGTGAATTTTGAACAGATTGAATTTTGAACAGTTACATCTTTGTCTGCATTTTTTAAAGGATAATGTTCACTCAACAGCACAACACCAGAAGTACATAATTATAAAGGGTGAAAGAAGCTGCATTCAAATTACCCATGAGTCTAAATGCTTTGCTCTGTATAATTACTTTCAAATTATTTCTGTCAAACACACGTTATAGTTGAGCTAGTAATTTATATTTTAAAAAGAATATTAAGAAAATCAAGGAAGAACTTACTCAGAATTTTAAGTAAGAAGAGCTTTTACTTCAATAAAAATTATCAGGGTTTTAAACTACATAGTACTTAGCCAACTAAGTTCTGTAGATATGCTAGAAAGCAGATTTGTACATTAAAGTCTACAACTCCAGTGTTCAGTGTGGACAATATGATGAACCAACATATATAGTTGAATAAAACAGCATGTCTGTATGGGAAATTTTTACATGTTTTAAATCAATTGTTCATTTCTAGGAATAGGTAGCTCTTTCTGCTTTCCCATCCAGCACTGAGAAAGAACTCTTGAAATCATAATATTGTGAAAGAAATCACATTGGGTTCTACGTAACAGTTGTGCTGATGGTTAGAACAGGAGACAAGGAAAAAAACCTATTGTCCTTTTCACTGCAGTTGTATTTATGATCTCAGGCACAGCCTGAAAATCACTTGTGGTCTCCTGTGGCCCCTGGTGCAGTAACTGTGCCGACAGCAGACGGAGCATTAAACTCATTGCCCACAGTAAAGTGTGGAGAGTGATATCCGTGTTCCTATAATCCTTGTATGGGTAGGATGAGCTCATTAGCCTTCTGGCAGTCATCCTAGGAGAAGGACAACTCTGATTCCAAACCCGGGCAGATGGAGCTCGTTTAGCCCTGTGAGGCCTTCCATCTAAGAGAAGGACACACTAATAAAACCTTCATCCTAAGGACTTGGCTGCCAGCGTCCAAGCTTGCTAGGCCCTGGCAGATGAACCTTAGGACTAAAGGGTAGGTCCAGCTCTGCGCATGCTGTGTCTCACCTAAAAAAAATCCCTTGGGCAGGCTCGAGGGTGCTATCTGCTATCCTCTTTTTATCAGCGCACTTGGAAAAGGCGCTGATGAGGAGTGTGGGTGGAGCCCTCCCTGGAGCTTCATTCACGAAGCCTAGCCATACATGCATTTATGATCACCAAGATCATCTGATCTCTGAACTTCAAATCAATTTGAAAGGAAAGAGACAACCACTCATTGATAAAGATACACAGCAGAGCATTTAGAAGCTCCAGGATGGGTTGTTCTTTCTGATTTACCAACCCTTAAAAAAGTTACTTTGGCTCACTTTTATACCTAAACCAAATCTGTACATCAATGAACAGAGAACAGAATAGATAGGTCCAAGGATAAATAGGAAGTAGTAGGTCCTATGTTACTCTATAAATGAGTTATCCCACAGAGCTGTGATAGAAAATTTGTGTTACATCTATCCTAGCAATAGAAATAAAACCATTTATATCATAGCACCTAATTACTTCCCATCTGTTAACCATGTTTTACTGAAAAAATGCAAACTTTCAAAACTACTGAAGTGTTAGATTTATATTGGTTCATTTTCCACATTACTGCTGTTGTTAAAATCCTTCATCCTGTAATGCTAGATTTTCTGAGATGTGAAACACAGTCCTCAGTTCTAAGTCAGTTGATTTTGAAAGACTCGGTTAAGAAGATCAAGACTGATAAAGAGTGATGAGATGCCATAAAAGTTATAATGTCAGAACAGTGCAGATAGAAGCGTTTGCTTCTAACAGCACTTACAACACACACTTCATATTGCAAGGAAAGATTTCAGGCTTTTTATTTACATATATAATATATATATCAACTGTGTGGTTGGCAGCATAGTGAGTCTGTGTTAGGTGTCTGTGTGTGGGAGAACACTGAACATACAGCTCTGCTTGATGCCACCCTTATCTTTGTCCCTTGAAGGATCCACACAGATGCCAGAAGGTATACCACACATGAGGTATAACATTCCTTATGTCCTTACTGAAACCCTTCAACCAAGACATCAAGATACTGTAAAGTTGACCAAGCTGGAAATACACTTTGGAAAATGGAATCTTTTATAATGTCACTAAAATCTGTTTTTAAGCATAAAAATCACACATATGTTAAGAGCCTTTCCCAGGCATCTTCCAGTGAATGTTCAAAGTCTACTCCATACAGCAAAATCAGCTAAGCAGAGTCCAGAACTATATAGAAGTGCATGCTGCTAAATATACAGGAAAAAATTCACACTATTTGATGGTGAGGGGGTAGGTTGGAGTAGTTGGGCAAACCAAGGGTCTCAGGTCTCAACACTTGCTACCTCTTTTAGGTTGTGATGTCTGTCAGTAACCGAGTTGGTATAATATTTAGTACTGTTGACAAAGTACTTATGCACAAGAATGTTTTTCTCTAGGAAACTGCTTTAAACTTGCAAAGGAAAAAGTGGGAAGAATCCAGTAAAAGAAGCATTTTACAACTGGGTATATTCCAATGAAAATGTTGCATATTGTGGTAAAAATTAGCATAAAACCACAAATGCAACAAAAATGTTACCTAATGCTATATATTTCTCCATATTCCACTAAGGGCAACTATTTTAGAGCTGACAAAAAAGTTGTTTTGATAAGTTTCCTTTGAGACCTTTCTTCTGTAATTAATTAAAATGCAGAAAAATTCCAAACCATAGCATTATCATGGGCCTGTGTGGATACTGAAATTCACCCACTTGGTATTTTCCAAAAGAATAAAGCATGTATTAGAGAAATCATTATAGTTGATCAATAGGTCTTAAGTATAGAATGACTTTTTGATTCTGAGTAAGAAGCCATTTGATTTGAACACATCACATATAAGTTAGTGCAAAGTAAAAGTGGCATGAATTCACAATTTATTCTAAATATCATAAAACTAACTTTCAATTAGATATAAACCATTTTATTTCTTGCTGCAAAATTCTTAAGTAACAGTCTGCTTACACTAAACAGTTCAGAATGTGCTCCCAAGAAATTGAAGAGCATATTTATTTATTAAGTGTAATTGGCACCAAATACTAAAATAAATGTATCTCAACACTTCAGAACTACATGTTTTAACAACAGTTTGTTTGTTAAGTTATAGTAACATATCCTTCCTGGGGGAAAGGGAAACCAGCAGGAGATTTGACTTAGCTGCAACAAAAATTAATTTTTTCAGCTTCAGTGGAACACTGTTTTGGATGACATGACTATTTAGTGTTAACTGGTTTAAGTGTGAAAGTTATAATAGAAAATCTGACACATTTAAATGGAAAAGAGACAGCATTGTAATTAAGCTTCCAAGTAGTGGCATGGTGAGGTGTGAAAAAAGGAGCCTTAATCAGCACCCAAGATAAATTATTGTAAATCCATAGTAGGTGTGTGTCAAAAATGAATTCAAAGTACAGCACAGAAGATTTTTCATTACTTCTAAAACTCATGACAGAGCAAATTTTGCTGCTGACTGCTGTGTTCGGGAATTAGGCTGTGGAAAAGGAATGCTAACTAAATTGTTTGCAAGCAAAAGTCTTCTGTATTATCCATATGTATTCTATATGCCCAGAGCACTGCAGAAAGAATCATTTGTCTCGCTGCCTCTTTTCTTCCATTTTGTTTTACTTCCATCTTTGTATTCTCAATTCACATTAAATCCATACATGAAAGAAAAATCAAATCTCAGTGTCTCTGTAAAGACCAGCAATAATACTAACACTTCTATCAATAGAAGTAATTCAGGAAGTATCTATAGAACATACATATTTGAAAAAAAAAAAAATCCTGCTATAAGCCAGCAACTTGCTTTCATCTTCTATGTACAGGTAATTCTCATGACTCTCAGGTAGCATTCTGAAATAGAGAAAAACTGTTTGAATGCAGTAAAAAATCCTGTAATACTGCCAAGCCAAAATAACCATCTAGATGAGACAACTGAATAGGTCACCTCCAGCACAGAAGTTGGTGTTTGGTTCTGTAAATACACCATCTAAAAACATATTCCTGGAGGAATTATTAGAAGTGACTATCCACAGGTAGAATGTGAATGTCTGGAATACTGAAGAGTGGACACCTCACTGCAGCTCTCCTAGGGTTGGATGCAACTCATTGATTCGATTGAGATACACTGCAGAAACTCTGAACAGACTCATCATTTCAAATGAAAGGCAAGTAAACAAACATTGTTCTCATGAAATAATGAAGCAAATTCTATCAGAAGGACCACTAAATTAACAATTTTGTGAACACAGATAGTTGCTAGGAGTAACAGTGCTTTCATAAACTAGTGAGGTTATCTTCACAAGATAACCTTCTCAGTCTGGTACATAGCACATCAGAACTATCAGTGTAGCTGCTGAGTTGTAAAATGTTACTTATAAATCTGTTTAAAAACCCAATTACTAGAAAAATAATTTATACTTAGATCAGATAGGATATGCAAGAACACTCAAGTGTTTAAACACTCAAGGATATGTGTTTAACTTATTTAATAAGAACATTATCTTCTGGTAAATTAGGAGTTTAAGTTTTGAAACTCAGAGAAAATTATACTGAGATGACCAAAGAAGAGAAATCTCTATTCTGCAGCCTACTTTGTGGCCTGCACATGCAGTCATTAAATACATAAAATAAATGTTCTCTAAACTAAACTAGACTAAAACTGCTTGCTTATTTATCAGCTTTCTTTGTGTAAAAATTAACTTTTATTATTTGTTATTATTTGGTGAAGAAAAAAACCCAAAGTCTACATGATCAAGTTGAAGAAAAAGAGGTTTTAGAAAACTTGCCACAGTTCAATTTCTGGACTTTTCCCTGACTTTTGCTTGCTTAATATTCTTTAAAACAGTAAATTACAAAGGGATTATGAAAGCAGGATAAAATAAACTAGAAATCTGAGAAATTAAAAAGTTTTATGAGGAAGAATGCAGACTTTATCTTTTAAACAAAGAATACTCCATTTCTTGTTGAGTTGTGAAAAGATAAATGTAATCTACCAAGTCCAAATAATCTTCTTGTGATAATTTTATAAAATATTCTTGATTTGAGAGAATTATCTTTGAAGGCTGGCATGGGAATACATTTTGAAAGCAAATGCTAATATTTATGCATATCACTACTAGGCTTGGGAAGGTTTTTCACTTCTCTATTTAACCTTTAGAAAAATACACACAAAAACCTGGTCTAATAACTCTATTGGCATTAGAAAATCACTTTTAAGTATCCTCATATATAAGTTAGATTTTACTGAATCAAAGGCTGTTATGACTTCTTCTGTTAATTATGGAAGAAAAGCAGAAGACAGTTGGGTGAGGTTAGGACATCTCAACTATTAGATAAAAAAGCCTGTTTAATAAGGGAGCCAACATAACTCTATAATTATGATAATATGGTAAATGCTGATAATTTGGCTGAATGGAATTTAGTAATTTAAATAACCTGTAAGAACTAGCTATCTAGCATATTAAGAAGCAGTAAATATGGATATGATTCCGAATGACTAAAACAAATACTGCAGGCACAGGGGGGTGGTGCACATTAAGAAATGCTTGAATTTTGTAGTCACAAACAAAACTACTTGAGATATAGGTATGTTTAGTCCTATATCATCTAAATGTTATCTGACCAGTGACATCAGCTCCACACACAAATTACTTGTTCATCTCCTGGGGATAGAACTTTTGTCACATTAGCAAATACAGTGGTGGTATTCTTAATGTTTGCTTATAAAACCTTTAACCTAAATATAGAACAAATCTAAGTAGACTGGTTTTCCTAAAGTTAAAAACACTGATGTGAAAGAGGAGGAACTGCCACTGGCAACTACTCACTGGGACATTAACCTCCTTTCTATCCCCCACTCTCACCTCCCAGATGAGACAGCCATCCCAAGCAGGAAAGAGTAGACATACCTAATGATTGTAAGATGGTCCAGCTGATCTCTATTTTAAAGCAGTTGTCTGAGACATAACACTAATTTGGTCACATTCATGCATGTACCTGGAAGGTGTGAGCTGTCTGAACTTTCTGTATTGTAATAGTGTCTCATATTTTCCAGTGTACTTGATTAATTATCTTCATATTTTCTTTATTCTATATGCTTACTTTTGAAAAACTCTAAGAAAGAATAGAAGGAATTATGTGGCAAACCTTGCACTAGTAAAAAGAAAGTTTGGTTGCCCGAGATCTCACACAGAACACTTATGAATTTGTGAGATCAAAGTATGAGAAGTCAAATCCTTCCTTCTGAAACTATACAAGATTCTTCTTCTTTCTAATGCTACGAATTCTAATAGGATCTAAAATATATGTTGAAGTAAGCTCTTATGAAAGGAAGCTCTGTACAGAAGCTGAAAAGGTGATGAGAAATAAGGGATATTTTGGAAGTGAGCAGAACAGTCTTTTTATGGCTTTTCTGTCATTGTTAATGGCTTTCCAGACTTCTAGAAATAGTGACTAGTTTCCAGAAAGGATAAGGGAAATAAAAAGTCCTTTGAGATGTGTCAGAGTCACTTATACAAGCATCAAGCTAATGATCTTGATGAAGGTGTCAACTAATCGGAAACTTTGGTCACTGTCTAAAACTCTTTCTGTGAATCTATTGGTTTTTTTATTAGATGGTTCTAAGCAAGTACCAGTGTGGCTAAATAAAAAGTTATCTGTTCTTATGAAAAGGTCCCTTTTTCTTAAATGAGTATAAATACTTCATAAACAAAAATATTGTTTACCCATATTTCAATAAGTATAAAAATAACACTTTCATTGAAAGGAAAAAAGTTCTTGTTTTTAACCTTTCTTTTGGCAGCTCAGGGTATTACAAAAGGCTTCTTTTCATATTTTGTTTGTTTTGCTTCAAAGAACAAACTGAAGAGTGAGAAAAAAGCTATGCAGATTAGGTGAACCTAAAACAATATTTTTACTCATTTATAAATCTTTCCCCATTTGAGGAATTATCTAATCTTATGATAGCTTCTTTGTTTTCTCTGTCCATACATATTATGATAGTTTTATAAATATAAAGGGAAGAAATGAGTAACAAGTATAGTTGGGATTTATGAGCTATGAAATACAGAATTTTATGAGATGAAACAGTTTTTCCAATTTCATATTCAGAAAAGTTCAGGATATGATAGCAATAGGCATATGTACTCATATACACAAGTTGTGTTGAACACTTAACATAGTAATAGGATCACTATTAGCATGTTAAATAGTCTTTCTGCAAGTCTCAATTTAAACTGCAAGACTGAAAAAAATGCTTAAAATCCATGATTCACAACTTTTCATGGTGGAACACTTTCTGAGAAACTGGATTTCAACAACAGAAATTACAAGAACAATTGCGATTTCCTGATTACATTTTACACCTCACATTTTTATATCAATGGAATTTCAGAATCCAAGAGGTTTTGTCAATGTCACAGTTTCCTTCTGTCTTACTGTAAAGTAAGATCTCAGAAATTTGATGTTTTGCTTTGGTGCTGTTTCTGGTAAAACAATCTCTTAATATATAATCCAAAATCCACAAAATGATTGCAAAGTCACTCAGAGATGTGGAGTCTTTGAATTAAATCCTCAACCACCCTTGTTGATGTGTATTAAAATCTTGAGATAAAACAATATCTTTTAAGAGTTAATAAATACTTTGTTTTTCCTGAGGAGAATATATATGGTTAATTTGCAATTATTACACATATTTAGCTCAAGTGAGCTATGATCCCACAGTCCCAGATAAACATAGTGACTTCTTAGGGAAGTTTATTGCAAGGACAAAACCAAACATAATCCCCTCAAAAGCCATCTTAGTGCCATAAAAACAAGATCATCCTTTCTCTACTACCAGTGTGAAGACTTTGTTATATTTGTTTTAATTTTATAAAAATCTCAATTAGAGAGTTAACAATTCTAGTCTTTACAATGTCTTTGAAAGAGGCTTCTCAGTTGGAGATAAATGATCTCAGGTAATTAACTTTTTTTTATTGCTATTACCATTTTATATTTGTTTGTAACAGGGATTTGGCTATGTCTTAAAGCCTTGAAAACTTTGGAATACTAGACAAAACAAATGATTAGCAAATTACACTGACTTTTTGTAAAATAAATATTTCTTTTGTCCAACTGGCCAGCAACTTTTTCTATTGTTATTTAACTTATTTCAAAAACTCTTCTTATATTTTATCCATCTGAAAATTTTAATTAAAAATATGTATTAGTTCTTCCCATGAAACATTTCAAAAATATTTTTACATTATGCTAGTTAGTAATAGAAAGACTTTCTTAGTGGAAAGCACGAGTGGAAAACCCAAGTTTAATATTATTCCTCTCTTCATACTCTTAAATTTCACACAATGTTCAGCCTCCCTTTTGTCCAGAATTACTTCCATTTTTCTCATTTATATGTTTTTATACATTCTGCACTCCTCCTTTCATAATTCACTGTTTCCCAGCCTGTGAAAACAGTTTGATTAAACACAGCCTGATTTAGCATCAGGATTGAGGATAGAAGAGGATTTAACAGCGCCTTAGAGCACTAGGTTTTCCATTCCAGTTTCTGGGCTCTTCATTCACATGCCATCAGTTGTTTTATTGAGAAGAGTCATGTAGCTGGCATCACTCATTTTTATTAAATATCTTTTAAATACTAATAATTCATATAATCACTAAAGGTGTTATCAGCATTGTATAAGCCTAAGCTTAGGGGTCAGTACATCAATAACTATTTTTGGTTGCTGCTTTATGTGCTACCTTGTAACCTTCCCCTAAAAATATTTAGAGAATTAAATGAAGTTGGTGTTTGTGATGACCATTTGATTGAGGTAGAAAAACTAATCAACCAAATAATAGTTTTTGCAGTTACAACACAAGAAAACAAAAATAAACTAAAGAGAGACTGTCCTTGGGGAACAATCTGCATTTGAGGCATTTTAATCTTTGACAAATGAAATATTGATATGTCTGCCTTAATGGGAAGAAGACTATGAAATTCTAAGCATTAAAATAGTTTTGTTTGAAGTATCTCACTTTGTTTTCAGCCTAATTAAGTGAGATGAATCATTTATCATCATTGATTGTATCAACAATGCTTTCAAAATGATGAAATACCAAGACTAGAACAGCTTGGAGAACATGCATCATCATCTCATCATTCAGATTGAACATTAAAAAAGTGAATAAAAGAATAGCAGAAATTAAAGTTTAGATTCCCAAGGTGTGTACCCTTATACAAAGGGTATTTAAATTTCTCTTTACTCCTACAAAGTCACAGAACTTTCTTACTGTCAAGGGTTAGGGCTGGGAAAACCACTAATCCAGGGACAGATGCTCTCTATTCTCTCCCTTTCCCATCACTCCAGGAAGGAAAAGGGAATTCACAGAGAGAGACTTGTGGATTTGAAATGAAAATTAAAACTACTTGAATGAAAATAGTAACAATAAAATTAAATATATACATCTATCTAGAGAACCAATACCAAACCTAAATCCCCCTTAATGGTAACTACATCATTGTCACACTGTGGCAGAAGGACTCACCAGCAGACAGGGATCAGACTCAGGGGCTTGATCTTGGAACCGGATTCAAAAACTCTAGGATTGAGCCCAAATGCAGGACAGAGTCCTGCAACAGCAAAGCTAAGCTTCTGGTCTTCACAAGGAGACTTGCCACTCCACAAACACAGATAGCTCAGGTGCTCTCAGCCCTCAGGGAGGACAAAGGTCCAAGCCTCTCCTTTCAGTATTTGCTGTTAATTAGGCACTAAATAGCTTAATCACACACCTGCCTTGCTTGGGTCTTAGGATCTGTGTAAGTGACCCCAAGGCCCAGGTTTGGTGTGGGAATGTCAGGAACTGACCCTCAATTTATACTGAATATAAAATATATGGAATGGAACTACCTAGTTGGTCAGTTTAGGATGACCTGAAGTGTCTGCACCTCCCTGCAGCTGCAGCATTTTACTTCCCACCCCAATGTGGTACACTACATTTAGCAGTGACTTAGAGGAGCTTTTGCTGGAAAGTAAAATCACTGAGCAGAATTAGTTCTGTTCTAACTCAAACTAGGACACATACACATAGAATGTGTGTTGTTGCAAAATACCTTTTTAAGTTATGTCCTTTTGTGGATTAAAAATGAGATGATAGTTGAGTTAAAACGTTGATAGCAGTATAGTATTTTAAGCACTTAGAGAACAATATGTAGTAAGCATAACAGACAGTACTTCGTGAATTGTCTTACATGTATTGTACTGAAAACTTCATACCAAAATTGAGTACTGCCTATCTACAAGCACATCCTCTCTACTCATGTCTATTCCAAAATGAGAGAACTGTTTAAAAAGATGGATATCTGTTTGCATGCCTTTTTATACACTTGAATGAGTCACAGATAAGTCCAAACACACTCTCAGACCTTTCTAAATTGGTTGTGACCACTTTTTAGGTCCTGCTCCTTTCCAGTGGTATAGAAAGTCAGTCTTGGAGATCACTACAGACAGAAGCCAGATTATTCCAGTACCAGTGGAGTTTGTGGTCTCATATAAGAGGAGATTATTTTTCTTGGCCTTCATAAAGTTTAATAATTTTTTTTTCTTTCTTTCTTTTCTGATATCATAAAGGGGAACATTGTGATTGTGGTATCTATCTGTACTGACTACAACATCTCTGTTAACACAGATGAGAAAATTCCTATACGTTATTGGAATATCTCTTTATAATCATGTGTGCACAGCAGTTTTAAAGGCCACATATAAATTCCCTTATATATCATTTCACCATGAAGTTATAAAAAAATCCATCATATTCTGGAAAGCAAACTTCATTCCATTGAATATTATATAATTTGCACAAGTTTAGTTGATGCATTATGTTTCAGAAAACTCAAACTCAGAAATAAACATGTTATTAGGAAAAAGGGACTTTTTTTTAAAGGTCAGGTTTTTCTACTTTTTAAGCAAGACTTGTTCACAGCATAGTTTTGCCATAAAGTAGATAAAGAAAATATTCTAATTTTTGTATCATATTTGCTCTGTTTCTGCCACAGCTGCACACTGCTTTATGCCTCTGTAGGAAGCTCCATGTAGTGGCAGTGCTCAAAAGGTTAATGGCATTTACTGCATTACTAATCTATTCTCTAAACCACTGATTAGCATTGAAATAGATTCCCAGCTTCTCGTGGCTGAAATGACATTAATCTAGTCTCTGCTATTAAAAACGTTACACCTTTCTCATGTTACCAGGTGATAACACATCATTAATCTGACAGTTTCCATTGTTCTGTCCTTCGTTGAAGCAGCTACAAATGTGAGCAGTGAGAAAAATTTGATGTATTCATTCAGAAAGAAAAATTACAGTAGGTTATCATTAAGTGCATTTGAAATGTGAAGGACAACCATTTTTTGTAACTGTCAGGCACCCAAAGGTATGGGTACAGGCATTCAGCTGTGGTTAGACAGATACAATATTATTATAGGTATAGCACTTGCATGTGCTATCCTCTGTGACAGTATTGAAAGGTGGATGGACAGTATCCAATTTTAAACTACTACTGCCCTATATCCATATGGCATTCAAATTACAAATAAACTGGTAATTTAGTGGTTTTCCCATCAGATCAAACCAAGATGCACAATTCCACAATGTGAACTGCAAGAAAATATTGATCAAAAAAAACATACACTCTTCAAAGCTGCTTTCAGTCTCCAAAACCCAAACCCAATCTTGCCATTACATTACTGGATTAGATAACCCAAGAGTGACATCTCTTTTGGGTAAAACGTAAAATCCTGTGGCTCAGCTGCCTTGCCCAGAATCCTACTTGCATGATTAAATTAAATGAATTTTAAAGCCAGAACCCATTTTAGCAGGATGGTTTGTTCCTGCTAATTCTAATAGGTATCAAAAGTAAAGCACTTATATAGCAATTTATGCAGGAATCTACAGCTTCCTAGAAAATATTTTAGAAAATAATCTATTCTTGATGGAAACACAGGAGGTGATAAACATCACACTATATCTTTACAAATATTCACACCTGGTTTATGAATTTTGTGGCATCCGATTATAATCAGAAATTGTCATAGAGGAGGAAGAAATGAAATTCACACTATCATGAAAAGTTCTGGCCTGGAACTTTTCATTCTAGTGAGCCAACTGAAAAAAAAAAAAAAAAGGCTGATATTGTCAGTGATGTCACTGAGAATGCATTCTAAGACTTCATCTTTAGCTCAAGTGCTTTGCTAAGATAGGTGTAGAACTTGAAAATAAAATAAGAAATGAGTAGAATAGTGGTTTTTGTAAACACTGGGTTGTTCTATGACAGTATTTCTGACACTCTGAAGGTTAAAAAAATGATGAGATATAATACAAGGAAATCTTAAAATAAGTAAAATTAAAAAAAAAATCCATAAAACTTCTGTGTATGTTATAAGACACTGATGAGGTTTGCATAAAAGATACAAAGAAAATGAACTGAAGGACTGAGAGCTCTACAAACCTCTAAATAACAGCTATGTTTTTAAAAAGAGGAAAAATAAATCACAATTAAAAGTGCTGAACTATTAAACAGAAAAAGTAAACTACTGAGTTTTAAAAATGTACAGAGGCAGGACCAAGCAAAGCCTGTTTTTCAAATGCAATATAACATAAATGTCATCAAGGGAGAAAGAATAAAAAAAGCTCACATGAACGACTATACGGAAACAGTCTCGTGCTTCTAAACAAAAGCATACAAATATAATACAACTGAATATTAAACTCCCCCCCAAAGAAGAAGTACCAAGTTAGTTTTAGTTCTGAAAGATGAGGAAAAAATGCCAATGAGGGCATTAAGATTGTAGGTCACTACAAAGGGCACAAATATATTCGTTAACATCTGGCATTCCATAAAAAGAGAGATTTCCAAAAGTTATGGTGACAGTAACATACAGGGTGGAGAGATTGAAATAATTTCTCCAGTAAATATTAAAAATAAGGAGAATGAGTGAAAAGTGTCACCTAATCTCTATAAGAGACCTAACCATTTCTATTATTAAAGGTTGAAATTAAAGAAATATAACACAACATAATAAGATAAAGAGTCTGGGTGTAGCATTGTCATTTTGTGCTGAATGAAGGGACACATAAAAATTTCAGAAGGAAGGAAAGTGAATGCTTTGTAAAACAGGTGTTCATATAGAAAATCATCCCAGTGCAGAATGCATCATTAGTCAAACAGGCCTAGATTACTGATCTGTCTAGTCCAGTTATTTATCTCCATCAAGATTCTCTGCCAGCTGTATTAGGACACTGTGTGAAAAATAGTCTGGAAGATGCTTATAAAACAACTCACCTAAAGACAGTTTCCATTCACTGGAAGATGACTAGATTTAGAACTACTAGGATTAATATTAATTCCAAATATTTTTTTTTCAATATTCATTATGCTTTTTTTAGATACTCTGGATTATCTCTATATGCACATATATTACTGATCCATTTTGGAAGTCATATTTCAAAGATTATTAGGCACATATTAATGAAACCTGTATTTTCCACAAGCAAGTTTTGGTACTTAATCAACTAATTATGATTTGGGGTTTCTTTTGCATATTTCAATTTAGTTGATCTTCTCTTCCTGTTTTCTACATAAGGCAAGATCAAAATGTTCAGTCTAGCTCTTGGTAAAAGAAGCCAATTTAGTGTGTACCTTTTAAAAATCATTCCCAATATTTTCAGTCCTTTTAACGGGATTTGGGTTTTGTCACTTTTGTTTTGTCATTGAGTTTCTTTTGTGTTTTTTCTTCCCAAATGTCTTTCAATATTCAGAGCACACTTCACTGAACTTCTTCAGTTACTACAATTCTGAAAATCTTTTCATGTGAAAATGCATTGGGGAAAAAAACCTAAAAACCTTCCATAGTCAGACCATACACATTCCTCAAATGAATAGTTATAAACTCTGATTCAAGTGGGAAATACTGGACTCAATTTCTATCAAATACTTACATGAAAACAAAATCAAAATAATACAGAAATCAATGTGATAAAAGATCAATGATAACAAAATTAAAACCATATGTTAAAAATTACTAAAGATGAGATAACTGCTAAGTTTACCCAAAATTTTGCCATTGTAAGAGACAGAAAACTCAAATTCTTGAGATGGGAAAGATGAACAATAAACCATGTGCAAGGTGAAGGAACAGCATATGGTAGAAATATACTGCTTCAATAACACATTTTAAACATGTAGAATTAATACTAAATCCAGAAGTACATTGTGAGCTAGAAAATAAAGAATAAAAAGCAGCATATTAGCCATTAAGATCTCAAATTTCTCTTAAACATTGTTCATTGTTTTTTCTCATCTCTCCATTTCCATGGAAGGAAGGCAAATAGACAAGTAGACAAACAGGTAGAATTTCTTAGCAGATGGTGGCTGAGAAGTCAGAGAAAGTTATGACCCATTTCTGAGTATCTGAGGAAAAGGTGATACCTCAGGGGGCTTTTGCTAAGAGAATTAAAATTATGCAGATGGTTTCCATTCTCACCCACAGCTGAGGTGTTAGGGTAGTATTATGTCATCACAAATCTGTAGCTGGTAGAGTGCACTATAACTCTAACTATGCACTCTTTCTTCTCTTTTTAAATAACTCTGTGAAGAGCAGAATACAATAAATTTGATACTGCTGGCCATATTAATTTTTACTCTTAATATCTGATACTAGAATTGTCAGACATTGTTGCTTTCAGAGCTGCCTATTTGCAGTAAGGATTAAAATGAATCCTTTTTTTTTTTATTTAGATTACAAAAAGAAAGAGATTGGATTTATACAGAAGTTGAAAAAAAAAACCCACAACCAATCATTAGACCTAAGCAGAACTTTAAATGAATCTGATTGTGATTAATTTTTTCGTAAAACTGTTTTCTAGAATAATCCAATTACATTATTTTTATTGAATATGAACTACTTAAAATGAGCACTTTTATTTAAACACAGCTCAAAAGTTTAGAACAAACACATGACAACTGCCTTTTACAGTCTGATGTAAAATTATCATCTGTTTTGGTAGTTTGAGGCCTAAAAGTTCATATTTGCAAAGTTCAGAGGAATAATGTATGCTAAGTAATCAATACCTATAAAATCATACTAAATTCATGCTCATCCTCAATTCCCTTTAAGAAACTTTATCTTTTTTGACTTGCTAGGTAGACTCTTTAATGCTGCTAATTTAGCAAATACACATAACCTTACCACGTTCTAAACTTCAGAAGAATAGCAGCCTGAACATAAAAATAGTCAGTGCTTCAACAGAAGAAATGTTGGTTGCTATCAAAACCTTACAAAATCTTACAAGAGGTGTTGTTACTTGCTTTTATTTCAGATATTAGTGGTGGTAAGGGAAATTTGACTGACTAATCTCTTTTGTGACTGGCTCAAGACCTATTTGTAACTTTCCTGGAGAAAAAAAAGTTAAAAATAAAGAAGTCTTCTTTTCCCCCTGCAAGCAGATTTCATAATATGGGTATTATGGCAGCTTTGAGCCATAAATGTCAAGAGTGTAATGATTTATTTAAGCTCTAAGAAGTAATTCTAAGAAAAAGATTAATGTATCAATGTGGTAGTAATGCAACATCCTATTTTCAAATACCTTGCCCTTGGAACTTTATTCAAAACATGTATTATCCTGGTAAATGAGCTATGAAATCTCTGGAGATGAGACAGCTCTGAACAGAACCTAGAATAGCCAACACTTGGAACAAGATGCCACAGGATATAGAATACACTATGAAGTTTCTAGAGCTAGTCAAAAAGAAATGAGCCATTTTAAACTCCAAAGTCTGTGGTGTTACATGGCTTAATTACAAACACAGAGTGCTTTTGTATACTTGGACACCTTTATAACTCACATCCTTTTTGTGTTTGTTTTTGGTTTTTTTTTTGTTCACACTGTACTTCTTCCTTCGTATTATACTGTTCCTCCTTTGACTAAAACACTGTAGAGGTTTAAGTGCTCAGAGATAATAAAAGAAACCCAAACACCATCCTCTCCACGTCATGGGACTTGAAATTTAAAGGCAGAGATACAAAACCAAAATCAAACAAAAACATAAACCAAAACAAAAGCAAGAGAGAATGTTTTTTTACCCAGCTGGAAGGCAGCTTGGTACTGATGGACACCAAAGTGATCATGAGTCTATAATGTGCCCTCATGTCAAAGAAGGTTAATGATATTCTGGGCTGCATGAGGCAAAGTATTCCTGATAGGTCAAGGCAGGGGATCCTTCTTCCCTACTCTGCACTACTGAAGCCATTTCTGGAGTATGGTGTCCAGTTCTGAGCTCCCCAGTACAAGAGAGACACAGACATACTGGAGAGAGCCCAACAAAGGGCCGTGATGATGACAAAGCAACTGGACCATCTCTTTTATGAGGGAAAGCTGAGAGAACTGGGACTGTTTAGCCTGGAGGAGAGCAGTCTCAGAGGAAATCTTATCAACAGATATAAATAGTTGAAGGGAGGTACATAGAAGACAGAGCTAGGCCCTTCTTTGCAGTGGTGCCCAGTGACAGGACAAGAGGCCATGGGAACAAACTGAAACACAGCAGGTTCAGTCTGAACAACAGGAAACACTTTTTAACTGTGAGGGTAACTGAGCACTGGCAGGGAATTATGCAGGGAAATTGTGGAATCTCCTTGCAGATAAAAATCCAAATCTAAACACACTCCTGGGCAATTGGGTCTAGGTGACTATGCTTGAGTAGGTGGATTAGATCAGATGACTTTCCAAGATCTCTTCTAATCTCAACCATTCTGTGTTTCTGTGGTATAGGGTGCTCAAATTTAGTACAGCTTGGTGAATACAGTGCTCTTGGGTGAGTTAAGCTTTAATTGCATTCAGGCAACAGAGGAAATTGAAGAAAGCTTCTCACATCAGTATATTACATAAAGGGGAGAGAAGCATCCCCACAATTCTGAAAGCCATCAGATAGTGAAGTTACAGGGCCAGTCAATAGTACCCTGGAATGACTGCCAAGATCGTCTCCTTAAGAAAACTGAAGGTCTTAAAAACAGCCTAATACCATAAAAATAGATTTGAAATCATAGTCTGTACCTCTAACTATTAACTAAGCTACTTATGGGCATGTGAAGAACCAGAATTTTCAGAACCTTGAGAGGCACAGAATGAAAGGCACAAGAGGCATGATAGGGACACTGTTCTAAATTAAAAATCCCAGTCTAGACAGACAAGTCTCTCCTTAAACCTTGGCATAAGTAAAAAAGAAAATAAAGGAAGAAGCACTGAGCACTTCGTACCAGATACTGATTGTTCACTCCTATAATGCATATTTTTATTTCTGTCATTATCAGAATGGTTCAACAACATCTGGCACAAATTCTGATGGTGCACAAAAACATGGTGGATAACACTTGCCGCTAAGCATTTACTGCTACAGCAGCACAGAATACACAGTAATTCTTAATGTTGTATTAAAGAACAGCAGTGTTAATACAAGTATCTTTAACAATAAATACTAAATTATTTAACAATTTTATTGATCAATAAAATAGTATTTCTGTAATATAAGAGGCATAACTCCACCTTTTTTCTCAATAAAATAAATAACTTTATTGTGTACTGGACTGAGTCAGAGATTGTCAAACAGTACAGCTGCTGAGAGAGAAATAAAATAGATTTTCTACCTAAGGGCTGTTTCATTATGCCAGACAACACTTGGTATTGATTCTTCTCTATTTATTCCTAATTTTGTTGTCCCTGATTGAGCTGAGCTTTAAATCTTGTGATAGCTTACACGCTGTTAGGATGCAGCATTGTTACATGAAGTGCAAGGTAGCAATGTTCTCATTTTAAACTCTAATTCAGTCTGATTTGCAACAAATTAGGCTTTCCAAAGCAGCATTTTAGTACAGAGAGAGACCCTTTGTTTCATATGTTTTCTATAACAGACACAGAAATTTCTGTGCTGAGAAGTCTGTGAAGATTTTTTGTTAGCTTCTCAAGGGTCTTAGGAATTGCCTAACATATTTTTATTTTTTTTAAATGACACTTCACATCCAAGTTTATATTTTTTTATGATAATACAAAACATATTTCATATCACTTCAATAGGTCACAGAAAATAGAAAAGAGCTAGGTAATTTTTGTTTGGCTTTTCTTGATTTAAATATATATGCTAAATTATATGAGATTGGTTTACCAGGCTACTTTTGATTCCTACTCTTGTAGATCACAACTCCATTGCCTTACATGTAATTACATGATCATTACATGTGATTACACGATTACATGTAATGATCACACAAGCAGGAGTGGAACAGCTGGTTCCTGGTCAGAGACAAAAGGACAAAAGATCCAACTGCATGATAATTCTATGAAGTGTTTTAAGAAAGTGTCCAAAAATGAAAAATAGGATATATTGCTAATTGTAAAGAAGCTCTCTTTTCCCATTGATATTATCAGTCTCACACCTATTCTTGGTAAAATACATCCCTGATGTACTCTTGTAATAGATTCAGCTATGTAAATGAAAGAAAATAAATTGGAAGCTTTTGCTAATGTGCTGTGAATTTTTAAAAGGAAGAAAGAAAAGCTAAGGAGAGCAAAAGATGTGTGTAAAATATATCATCTCCAATCTAATAAAACTCAGTCTTTTCATTACAGATTATGCAGATGATCACTCTGGGACTCCAAGTCTGCTAGCTAGCATTTTATGAAGCTAGTTGGATGCTTTGAACAATTCATCCAGACTGAGAGAAACACCTGGTTCTTGGGAGGTGAAAAAGGTAGATCTCTATTTAGATAATTTTCAACTAATTTTACAGCAATGTATTTACTCCCTTACATACATCTGCATAAAGGCTTTTTCTTTCAGAAGATGTATTATAAAGAGAAAGGAAGTGAGTTTAGATTTTAAAATTAGTTTTAACTAGTTTTTAAAATTGGGGTTTATATTTGCGTGCTTCTGACACTATTTACTAAACATGTTCTCGGTATCTTCAATCACATAAAGACAGTGCTGAAATAATGTAGCCTCTTAGAAAATTTCAGATAGGGAAATAATTCAGGGAAAGAATTGTTGAGAATGAAACTAAAGTCATAAAAAAAGGGCTGGAATCACAAAAACAAACAAACAAAAAACCAAAACAAAACAAAAAACCAACACAAAACCCCACAAAACCCCCTGGCATGACAAAAGTAAGGGGCACAGCACTATTCAAGTGTGACATACTCTGAAAAAAATTCCAGACTGCACAGAAACACAAAGAGGAGCCTAGGAGTGAATGACACTCAATGGGAGGGTTGCCACTCTGGCTAGCAATCATCATCACATAATCACAAACTTCTGATGGAGTAGAAAGAACAATGTAAAAGAAACTAAAGACGTATGAAAAATGTCAGGATTTCAAAGTTCTGAGTGAAGAGCTGCCCTTGGGCAGATAATGGAGGGACTGTTTCTTCTCTTCCCTAGAACTAGGGAGCATAGCCCAAACTCCTAGCACAGCTCTTTGGGATATTTTCTAAACCTTTTATACTCAATTCAGCCTAAGCTCTGCTTTGTGTATTGACTATTAAATTCAGCAGCTTCTCTGATTATAGGTTTCATAAAAGAAACATGACATGTAAGAAAAAAAAGGCTATTGGAGAAATAAGCATGTCAGTCTATGAATTGCAGGATATCACTTAAATAAGGAACAGCAATTGGGTATCAGAAGACAAGAAACAGAAAAAAAATGAAGACATATATACATTCTTCTATTTTCTGCTCTTCCTGTCTTTTTTACTTTTTGCCATTCCTATATCCCTGATTTGTATATCTGTTTAATTATCATACCTTTGTGTAACTAAGGAAAGAAAACCTATCTTTGCCATATTCTGAAAACCAAATACTGTTCTGCATATGGAGATGACGAGGCCTGGTGCTAGTAAAATATTTTGAAGACATCACAAAATTGTTGAGACAAGGGTGCAATTAGACTAGTACTGATCTCTTCATGTGAAATTCATGGCTCATAACAAGTATAGAGAGCTGTGAGCCTGTGCCTGGACATATGTCCTATAAAACAGTCTATTAACCATGAGATACTGTATTGTACCACCTGTTTTCATGTTACTCTGCAGCTGTTAATGTATTTAGGTTACCTTGGGGAAGGTGAGGTATGTTAGCTGACTCTCATCTTTGGATTTTGTGAAAAACTCATTTTACAGACAGACTGTAATGATCTTAATAGGAATTTTGCCATAAGTGTTAGCAGTCCAGGTTTGCACTCTGGTACACTTCACCCCAGTACACACAACAAGCCACACGTCCAGCATAAATGTTTCAACTCCCTGCTGGTAAAATGATCTTCCCACCTTTTGACTTCTTCCCAGTTTAATAATACTGTGCCAATTATTAAAGAGTGCAAATTATCACACAATTGGAATTATATACCAAGGAATGCAATGAATTATCTGTTGTTTCATGCCTTCAGAAAAATTTAATATCATTTGAAACTTGTTCATAATCTGCAGGGAATACAAACTTTATTCATTTGTTTCTTCACCTGAAATTCCCTGCCATATTATGCAGTAGATCAAACTAAATTATCATAAAATTTCTGTTTTATTTCTAAAACTGGAAAAGCTACCTCGAATATAATTATTCTATAAATAAACTCCTACATTCCTTAAGAATTTACATTCCAGTAAATTCTATACATGTAGTATAACTACACCTACTTATGCACAAAAGCCAGATATACTTTTCAGGGCTATTAACAGCAGCATCCTCACAATATGTTCCTTGATCAAATACAAATCCATTTTGTACTTTTTATTGGGTAGTAATTTACAGGCTTGCTTATTCATGTTCTTCATTGTCTTTCACTCATTTATTAGAGAAAAATTCCTGTTGCCCTCTGGGAGAGTGTTTCTTCATGGAAGTAAACTCCTGCAATACAGGCAAAGCTCACTTCTATTCAATCCTCTGAAATATTATTTTGATTATCTAGGAATCCTAAATTCCTTTTTCTTTGTTATGTTGCATGTGGTTTTCAACTAAAGATTTCTTGGAAAACTTGTAGGAAATCTTCATTCTGCTCCACTTCTTATTAACAGAAAGGGATTAAAAAAAAGAAACTAAACCAATTTAATTAGCAACATTTTAAGCTGCTTGTCTGAAAGGGAAAATTTTGAAGAAAATTTCACAAGTTCCTTCTGTCTTCATGTGCACTCCACTGAAAAACTGAGAAATCACAAACTAATTACTCAAAAAAACCCTGGAGTTACAGAATCTGATAAGTGAGTATCTGTGATCTGTATATACATGCCTTGAACACACTTTTGTGTCCAGTATATGTAAAAGATGTGTGAACTTGTTGCATTTCTCCAAGTAGAAATAGAAGCTGATGTGAGAACACAAGATAAAGAGTAGAGACCCAAGGAAAGAAGGGGTCACTGTCATGCTTGAGTGAATGACCATAGCCTTGATATTGCTGATGAGACAATATCCTTACTAGGCAAAATTCAACTGCTCTTGAACTCAATGTCCTATTCATCATTTCTGCATTTCACTTACACATGCAAACTGTCTTTTAAAGAATAATAAATGAGCTTTTTGGTCAATATAAATCTGCATAGTTCAGTGGCATCCATGAAAGAATGTGAGGAATGTCATAGGAATTTCAGCACTTAGTATATTCTTTAGTATTGACATGAAGGTCATGCTCACTTCATAGAGAAATAATATCCATAGAGCTGGAACTTGTGACTGATTATTCCTAAATCTAAGCAAGTTTTCTAAGATCAAGCTTTTCTTACATGACTACCAACAAAATCCCAGAGTACCAAATGTGTCATTTTCTTCAGGAATAAAATACTGATTTAATTAAAATTAAATATTTCTAGTGAAATATTTTGTAACCCATTTTTCATAATGCATTTTCTGGTTCGTTTCAATTTTTTTGTCTGTTTGTTTTTCTTCCATAAAGATATTTGCATGCATTGTATCAGTAACCTGCTCAGTATTATGACTAGAATCTGGGTCAATCTATAAATAAGGGGAATGCTTTTAAAGAATTTCAAATTACTGTAGCTGAATTAGGCATGTAGGAGGCATTAGAGATTGCATAACCTTCTGGAGTCAACAGGGACAAACTCCAACTTCAGTGCCAATCTTTGTATATGTGGTTTTCATTTTAGGGGTTCTTACATAATACTATCCTCTTTATTCCACTACATCGTGAGTAAAAGAGCAGGAAAACCACTCCTGAATTTAGGGACTATTTACACTTAACACTGGCATTCTGAATTATATCCCAATTACATAGTGATATAGCCCTTCTAAAATCCATAAATATATTCGGTGTTACCTCACAGGTTTTTCCTACTGTAAGTGTAATTTTTATAGCTTTCTTAAATATCTGTGTATGGAAGCTGCTGCTAAATCACACTTGAGAAAATGACTACTTAGATGTTTGTATATAGCCCACAGTAGTTCTGTGCACGGAATAGTATATTTTAGATTTTTCTTATAAAAGCTCCAAATTATTTCTGTCTTTACCTTTCAGTTTATATATATGTAAGGATAACCACAAAAAAGACTCTTAGATATAAATATATATAGTTTTGAAATCTGTGTTGGAAGAACTCTATATCACTCAGAGAATATACACATATAAAAATTGTTCCTCCATGTACAGAAACTGCAAAGCAAAAGAGAAACATCATTCAATTTTATCCTCAGGGACTGTTATCTATTTAAGGCTACCTAAAGCAGAAAAATTCCTGAGTAAGCATGGTAAAATATGTAGGTTTTAATCTCCAAGACACCTTTAAAGCTATATAAAAGGATTATTGGTTTATGAGCTTCTTTTAATACTGTATCAATATTGATCTTACAATATAATAGTAGATTCCCCAGCCCTACTTTCCTGGGGATGGGATGGAGCTGCTTCAGAGTTATATATCAATTGCTTACAAATTGTTTCACTAGGATTGAGTATGCCAGAACAAACTGTAGGCTCAGATATTTTTCAGCTCAGAGCTTTTCATGTCCTCCAAATACAGTCACAAAGAAAATCTAATTTATTTTCTGTAGGTATAAAGTAAGGGCCAGAGTCAATAAACTTGCTTTCCAACATAGTCACAAACACTGCATAAAAATAGGCAAAAAGATATGATTATATTTGCATTTAATTAATGTTTACAGCCTAGCTAATTCTCTAATGGCTAGTACATGGATAATGTAAGATCTCCATCTCCAGAATGGGAAACTGGGTCTGTTGAAGGTGATTTTTCTGTCTTTAAGGAAATAGGCCAAGGCCATGACATAGATTTGAAATGCACTCAAATCTGTATCTTCTGTCTTCCTATTCTAATCTGTCAGGAAAATTATTACCTTCCTCCTGCTGCTGGATTGTGGCATGCTAATCTAGCATGCCACACAACCACGGGATGGACTGCACATCCCAGGTGAATAAGAAAATACTACTGGAAATGCCAAAAAGTGGAGAAAGAATACTAAAAGTAGAATAGCTTTTGTTTTGTATCGATTCCTGTTTTCCAGGGCTTTGCTGGAAGACTAAAGAAGCACAGAAATATCAGCCTGTCAAAGAGAAAAATGGGAGGAAACAGAACTGGACAAGAAATATGCTTTCAAAGTTTGACACCTTTGAGAGTACACATTTCAGTGCCCCAGAATCAGACAGAGTGTTTTTTATGGGTTTGGCTAGTATTAGGTGGCACCCCTTACAGCTCTAGCTTTAGAAAGCCCTGTGTGCATAGAGCAGACCCATATACACACAGACACACATGGCTCAGCAAGAGTCTAGCAAAAAGACTCCCGAGTTTGAGTAGGTGAGATACTGGAGACTGCATAAGCAGAAGTCAGTTGGAAATGTGAATTTCAGAAACTGTGGTTCTTGATCTAACTTTTTTTTTTAACTAGAAAAATCCACATTTATTATTCTTCCACTTCTCTTTGTTTCATTGCAAACTTGGTATAATATTCCTGTATTCCTCCTCTATCTCATTTTCTGCTATTTGCTTTAAACATATTCCAGAAGTTGCATGCACATATTTCCCTGCAATTTATTTTGCTTGTGATAGAATAAAAGACCTTGAATCAAAAATCAAGGAGCATGAGAAATGAACTCTTAGGAAAGTTGTCTGTTTAGGAGCAGAGTGAAGAGCTCTTTCCAGCATATGCAAACATCCCAAAAGATGAGGGCAACTGTCAAAAGTAATCCTTTATGCAGTCTCCAAATCTCAGCCCTCCTGCATATTTATCTGCAGGTTAGGATTAATGAAAAGGAGTTTGAACAGCAGGGTTTCCCTGGCATAACTCATTTGGGTTTTTTCTTGGTCAATGATGAAAATGTGTGTATATGTGTATAAAAGCATACTGGAACTGCCTGTGAAGTACTAAGCTAAGCCTTCAAAGAATACTTTTTCAAATACTGATCTTCCACTTCTTTGGCTGGGCAGTAAATGTGATTTCAAATTAAAGTATTAGACACTTTAAAATATAAAAGAGTGGATCCACTTTCTACTTCCCAAAAGTTTTAAAGAAAAGTGACAAAAGTTGTCACATACTGTCATTTTATTTAAAGAAAATATTTGAAGACCTTGATACTGTAATTCTTTTCAGTATGAATTATAGTTCACCAATTAAATACTGCTCTACAGAGATAAGAACTGAGACACAGGCAATCCACTGTTAAACAACCATCTCTCAAACTGTAGGCTTTAAAAAAATATGTATTTCTCACCTGACTAGCCCATTTAGTCTATTTACAGTTTATATCACAGACCAGCTCTAGAAATCAAGTTCACAAGCAGCAGAATTAATGAACCCTTGCTTTCTCTATCTTCTATAGTTTTCTACCAATAGTCTTCTACAATTAAACACAACCTGGAGTTTTCATAGAGAAGATAGGATTATGAGTTGGCAGCAAGGAATAAAGGAAAACACAAATGCATAAAATTACTGTATCAATCTAGCGTGCAGTTCTTGTCCCTTTATTTCAAAAAGGCTAAAGTAGCACTTAAAAAGGGACAGACAGCATCCATGAAAATGATGGCAGATGTGAAACGGCTTCTGCACAAGGAATAAGGAAGTTGGTTAGGATTCTTCAGATTGACAAAGACAAAACACCGGAAGTCCCTTCTAACTTAAATTATCCTGTCATTCTAAAATATGACAAAGAGTAAACCCCAAGGGAGAATTGCATCAGCTTTTCTTCTTTCCTCAAGATAACTGTTTTTCCTGGATTCTGTAGAGACTTCAAAGCATTGAAGTGTCTTGACTTTGCTACACCTACTTTTCTACACCTCAGTGAAATTTGCTGAAAACCTAACTAACACAACTCAGAGATGGACAGGTGCATGGGAGTGTTTAAACCTGGGTTTCTTAACAAATCAGGCCATGCTCTACTGTGGCACCCTACTCTTTTTGCTGATTGTTACAAATGTCCAAACTCATACCTTTACACCTCTGAATTTTTCATTTTTCTTATGGCTGTTATAAGAAAATTTGCACAACATCATCAGGACAATGAAAGCATTTCAAACAACAGCAATCTTAAAATTGCAAAAATGCAAATTCCCAGAGAAAGAGCAGCTGTTTAGAAATTGACAAATTCTATGTCTGGAACAGTACTATAGATTATCATGTTTCTACAATGAGTAAGTACTTTAAAATTCTCTACGTGTACTTCTTTTCTTACATTTTTTAAAAGTCAGCAATTCAGTTTGTGTATAAAGGATGAGAGAATCAGGTTAGCTTCAGAAATATTTCCTACTGGTTAGATTAAGTTAATTCATTTCAGACAGCATGCTTTAGATACTGATTTGCTTGCCTGGCTAAGAAAGCATGTGAGCTCAATGACTTAAAGACACGGCTATGCAAATATAGCTTTAATCTCACCTCAGCAACAACTACTCTATTCTCAGGCCTTTTTATAAGAACACTCTTGACTCTGATACTTTTCACTTGAGGCAATGTGGCCTTTTGTCTTGGAAACATTTATTCTCTGCAAAAAAATGAAGTCGTCTGGTTTTCTTTCCAAAATGCTTACATCCCTATTTCTTTCACCGTGTCTTGTTAACCAAAGTTTTTCATACACCTTTTATTCAAGTTGTTTAAGCTTCTTAACTCATCATGTGGTCTTTAATCTTTCCTTGTTAAGAGGTGGTAGTGATTCTACTACTCCATGTACATCTGTCAGGGCTTTGGAGGATTGAGAGGTGGTGTCAAGGGTTTGTTTTATCCTTCTGAATACATTATATTCTCTAAAGCTCTAGTAAAACTTCCAGGTGTCTCATCTCATTGCCTCCAACTAAGAGCTATAAACACTTACTATGGTTACTTTTAACTGTTGTAAAAATATACTAGAAAAGAAGAAAAATATACAGTCTATCCCACAGGAACTCTAGCATTTCAAAGATATCCAGATACTAAGGAAAAAATATAATATATTTTTGGAAACCATCCATATAGCCCTTCTGATATCAATATACAGTCAGTATCAGTGAATAAATTACTGATAGGATTTTTTTTCTACATTACTTTAACAAGCAAAAGCTCAAAACTTTAATTGTTATTTTTCTACTGTATTGTTAAAATCAAACTTTGCTACTTACGGTTTAGAAAATCACAAAGGGAAAAGTTCTCACAATTCAGCTATCACAAGTGAACTGGAGTTTAATATCAAGTGTAGAAGGTGTCATTGTTGAAACACTCATTCAAATTCATAATACATAACAGGAGACTGCAGAATTCTTCAAGTTGCCAAAGACACTTCAAACTGCAAACATGTAAAATAAGGAAAACAAAAAATACACAAAAATATTAAACATTATTTCTCTTGTGACATGCTATGTGCACTTTTTCACTTGCAAGTCAGTATAGTTTATCATCATTTTTAGATGTTCTCTGTCATGATTTTTTTCATTTCTTACAGACATATACAAATAGAGAATTCTTTGTATCCTTTTAACAATGCTCAGGAGCAAACTGTGATGATCAGCAAGTGTACCATGAAGTGAAGGGTCAGAGGAAGATGGGTTTTTGGAAGGTCTTTCATGTGACCAAAGAAAATGTTTCTAATGGAAATGTGAATTTATGTTGATTTCTTGAAGAAAGGGAAGAAGAAAAAGGAAAAAAAGGTACAAGTCTGGAATTTACAGAAATGAAGCCTTTCCAATTTTAATTCTCCATGCATTTGTGGTTTTATGCATTTTAATATTTTTTTTGACTCAAGATCAAGAGATACTCCATCTGAAAAACTTCATCAATGAAGACACATACAGACACACACACAAAAAAAACCCCAAAGCTACCATAATGTTTCATCCTGCTGAAATATCCTGTGACAAGATACTTCATGCTGTTATTGGTATTGACCTATGTGTTCAGTCACTGATTCTAAGCAAAGGCTTATTTTTGGACTCTACAGAGCAATTATATTTAAGAGTCTATGATTAAGAAATCACTGCTAGTTAGGAGTTCTTATTTTCCTTTCTTTTTGTTTAAATTTATACAGTAGAAGATTAAAACATATCAAAGTGACATAAGGAGAATATCTGAATGTCAAAGAATATATACCCTTATAATGTTTCTGGTTAAAGTCTATTGCAGTGGCTCCTTTGATTTATTTATTTATTAAGACAAAGGGAGGACAGAGCAGAGAATTGCCAAATGAATGTGCTAGAAAAACTTAATCATATTTAACTTTTTATGTACCACAGATGATCAAAATTAAGCTAGCCATTTAATCTCTACATGTAATCAATGGAGTGGTATGAGTAACATCTTAGTAATCACAGATATCTCTGTTACTGGGCTATAGTTTTCTCCAAGCTCTCTTATTTGTTGGTCTGTCTCTTTGCTGTCTACAGGAAGTGTGAACATAATTATCCTAGACAAGATCACTAATTTGAAGACAGCTAGATTTAATGAATCACCCTCAATATTAATAAGATATTTAAAGCTATCATCAGCATGTTGATTAAAAGCTTATTTCAGGATAAAAAGCAAGACATTCTTAAAGCAAACTGAATTTGTTTTTTCAAAATAGAAGTCTAGGCCTTATTGTCATAAGTAGTCTTTATGCTTATTTTTATATTCATTATGTTATAGTGACAATATTATGCACAATTTTTTGACCCACTGTTTAAAGCATTATAGTGAAAACAAATTTTGCTTTTTAAGTTGGGCTTACCAAAGTTAAACCAACTACAAACCCAAATAGCTCCCCAAAGCAGAACATTTGGCAGCATGGGCATGAAAACAGAGAGGTCTTCTACTGCATTTGCTTTAAATTTCATAACTAGATTTCAAAATACACAGTAGTTTGACAAGATTAAGAGTTGAACTAGCGTTCAATTTCACATAAAAAGTACCTCTAGATGGAGGAAGAAAAATGTCATTCTTCCTATCCAGGGTTAAATCACTAGTCAACTAACTCCCTCCTATGGGCATTCTAGAAACATGCTTACATACATGAAAGTATACATAGGATTTACTCATCTTTCAAAACATTTAACATGAAATCCTATTCAATGTGAAATGTAGTATGCTGAAATCAGCTTGCACGGTCTTAAGTATTGTTAGTTTGGAGGGTTTTTTTCCCTTTTTAAACACACCTCAAAGTAAAATTGAGCTTGACATTAAAATTGAGGTTAGGGAAAAGCAGAATACTTACATTATTACAAAGATTAAGTAGAGTTTAATAGAAAAAAATAACATTCTGACTTTGCATTCTCTCTGGATTATTTAACACACATGCAATAAAGCAGAGTTGGAATAAGAAATAACTGAGAATAAACTATGCATTCCCCTTTTGCAGGTTGCCACTCTTTGCTAGGGTGAGTAATAACTTCTAAGTGTTAATAAATTGAAAAGGAACATTTATTCCTCGGTGACTAATGAAAACAAGTATTGGCTGGGACATTAAATGAAAGGCCTTACTAGATCCTTTGATTTATCATTCTTTGAAGAAACATACTTCTTTGTTATTCTTCTGACATGAACTGCTGAGAAGTCATTTAAATTAGTCTGGACTAGAATCTTCAAAATGCCATTCAGCCTGCATTTACAGGGTAATGAAATGGTTCCCTTATTTAACTTACAGCTAGCTACTTAACTACTGGACTTGCCCATTCAGACAAAGCATACCCAACAAAATTGATATTCTCCCCCACTTTTCAAAACCAAATGAATATAATTTTCTCCACTGCAGACTTGTTTGTGAGAGAAATGTAAACAATCTGCACCTCAGTGTATGCAGGACAGCAGTAAAACACTGTTTAAGCCATTCAACACACTGCACATCAGTCAACTTAGCGTATATAAATCACAGTGGGCAAGAAAAGCACTTGAAATAGCAAGTTATTTTCAGGATCCTGAGCAGACCATCAGACTCTGCAACCTTTACCCATCTGCGCTATGGCTGCCTGTGCTCAAGGCTAGCTTTGCTATGGTCCAGTTGAGTCACTGTGGATCAGACTGGTGGGAAAAGATCTGTGTGAAGAAGCTTAGCTGGGGATCTTTTTCCTATGCCTTGGGGCCTGCTCAAGGCACTTTTTCTTGGCCCTGGCCTGAGCTGTGTTGTAGATATAGCTGTGCCCACCCTCACACCTGACCTGGCCTATCTGACTTGACTTGATTTTGAAGCTGCAAGCATATGCCACAACTGCAGTCTTGTATGGCTAGCACTGCTCTGTGGCTGACCCTGGCTTTCACCACCTGCTCTGCTTCTCCTTAGGTCACATAGGGCAGACTCCTTCTTGGTGAAGGCACTATTCTGCTTACAATGCTGTCACCTTCTGCTCCTGGCACAACATCCCTCATAGGGCAGCCTACTATTGAATTACCATATGAAATCTCACATAAACTCTTACTGTACTTTTTATAGAAAACAGTTTGCAGTGATAGTTGATTAGTAGCAATGGAAGAGTCAATAAATCTGCTGAAGCCTCCCAATACCCGAGAAGACATGAATGAGAGGAGAGGGCCAAAGTCATTAAAGAATTGCACAGCAGAGGCCAAGAAATAATGGTTGCAAATTGAAACAGGACTGGGTAATTGTTCTGAGTGGGTAATAGGGAAAAAACTTCTGAAATTACCTAAAGAGGTTAAGATCCAGCTAGACAAAGCCCTCAACAAAAATGGTCTAATGCCAGAGCTGACCCAGGTTTGAGGCAGGAGATTGGACCAGAGACTACCTGAGCTCATGACCAATATCAGTTATCCTACTGTTTCAAGAGGGGAGATCATAATTTTTGAAAGGGAAGATTAATTTGTTTACATCTGTCCACTTAGAAGTCTAAGACGGTAATCTGTACTAATTTAATATTTCATGGAGAGAACTCAGTGAGAACAAACCCTCCCTGCAGATGCTTAGATATAGGAATATAGGAAGGACTGTTTTGGTATTAAGACAGAATCCCACTAGTTTGCTTAGAGATGACGTATCTCTGATACACTACATACCTGGGGTATGTCTGCCAAAGTATGATGTCTGTTGGGTGAGTATCTGGGGGAGGGGAGGTGTTTCCTCCCTTCCAAAGTACTCAGAGCCAGTAGACTTTTTCCAAAGAAAGATTAAAAAATAAAACATAAAATCTACCCTATTGATAATTCCCAATTCCTAACAAAAACATTCTAAAGCATGTCTAAATGTTTCCTCATAACCCAGTTTTGGTTTACTACTTAATAGCTGCAAATGGAGTTATTTTTTTCCTCAATTAAAGTTTTTATTGCTATTATTTTTTTCTCTATTTTATTTTACAGTACCAGGCAATTAAACCAATATTTTTATTTTCCATTCCATGAATATATGCATATGTGGTGGTGGTGTTTTTTCTTTCGTCTCATTTTAGAGGTCCTTTCCACTACCTTTAGTGACATTTCTGATGTTCACTGTACCTGCAATCACTATTGGAAAGTTAGTTACTTAGAGACTCTTCACCAGAGCTGAATCCAAGCATTCTGCAAGCACTGAAGTGCCTATCTTCAAGAAAATAAAATAGGTAAATAATAAAATAATTAACAGTCTCCTTTGGATAAAAACAGAGGGACCAAGATTTCAAGAACACAGGTAATTCAGATCTTGGTTAATTGATCACGTTCATAACATGCAGAAGAGGAATTCAGCTTTTGCTTTAATGAAATTTCACTGGAAGTTATTTCTCAGTTTCTCTACCAAAAGAAAATATTCTCTGAAACAGAGCATTGCTTCCCAGCAGTTTACAGGATAATAGCAACTGTAGGAACTCACACAATTGTTTGGTGCTTTTCTTAAATTGCTAATTAACTGGTTTGCTGCAGGGCATACAGGAAATCTGTGCCAAAGCTATCTGTTTTCATCAAGTCAGGGAATCATGGACTGTCTCTTTTCCTCCCTTCACCACAGGCAGAAACTGAGTGTATTGCTGTTCCCTGTTAAAGCCACTATTGCCTTACCTTCTGCCATACTAGCAGCTCTGCCTTCTCCCTAACACCACCATCTCTTTTGCATTTTCAAGATCAATCTAATATTTTTATCTAAGGAAAAATACATTTTATGGAGATGTACAACTTATTTTTCCACCTAATATAATATTTATAAAAAAGATCTTCAGCCAATACTCAACCTACCAATAGATGTATGGGTCATTTTGTCAGGGTTGTACTGCAAACAGAGTATTAGTAAATGCAGGTAGTTTCACAGTTTAGGCAAAAAAATCAGGGAAGTAAAAATTCAAAGTGAGTCTACTCTGGGATTCTCACAACTCTTTACTTTTTTGTTCCATCCACACGACTTTTCAATATCTATATTTTGCTTTTTTCCTAATATTGAAGCTAGTAAGATGATTCAAAGAACTATATTCAACTGTTATGTCTGTAAGAGACATGGAATTAGTTTAATCTTCTATGAAATTATTTAACCTACAATCAAAGTCCCAGACAAAAAACTACTAGAAATTTCTGTTTAAAGAGAACTTATGAACCAAAAAAATTATGTCATGATAGATCAACCCCTTGTCAGAAACTCTCCCAGGCTTACAAAATATTTTAACTAAGTGGATCTAGAGAAATATGTGGGTTGAACTCCTTAATTTGGTTGTAGGAAAACAGGTAACTGACTTCCTAAATTAAATCAATAAACAATTAAGATCCTTTGCAGCGATGTACCCAGCAAGAAATCTATACAAAAGTGCAACCATATGGAAATCAATAAGAATTCCCCCCTTTTTTTTTTTTTTGCTGTACTGTCTTCCTGAATTTAGTTGATATGTTTATTCAAATCTGCTTAGCAATTCCAAACAATGGCATTATTACGTTAATATTTTTGTAATTGCATAATATTTTTCCTTAGGTGGAATGATTTTTCTTACATTTGCAATTTAAAAAAGAAATGTTATATCTTGGAAAATAAAGCAGCACAGCTCTTTATCACTTCAAACAGAATAAACACAGCACTTGTGATTTTTGTTTTAAATACATCTTACAATCCTCAATATCTTACAATATCAAGCATGACATAACTGAATTTTTTAGTCTGTTTTTACAGTCTTACAAAGCAGACACTTTCATTCTTCTTAAAAAGAAAGAAAAAAGAAATTGTACTTTTAAATGAAATATGGTCTAAATACTTTATCTGGAAAGTTTTTGATCTCTTAAATTATCACTAAGTATGTTCTTACTGTCGATAATTACTGTAACTTCCTCTGATTGACCAGGATCAGTGAAAACTTTCAGTTGCACACAGGAATTCAGTAATAAATGTCTGATGGGCAAAAGAGGTTTTGTAAAATGTTTTGAAATCATTAAGTTTGATTTGGGTAGGAGTTTCAAGGGTCCATTCTAATAATGAATTTCAAAACGTGATTGCCAGTCTAGAACTATGCTTCCTATTTAAATGAAGTAGTTTGTTCTTTATGTACTTCATTTTCAGTAGGCAAATGACAATCTTCTCAAACACTTGTTCAATATTACAAAAAACTTAAGCACATGTAAAACCGAGCATGTGAATCCACAGATTTCAATACTAAATGCAAGCTGAAACACTTTGGTGAATCAGGACTGAAGTTTTGTTAAAACTCTGTCACAAATGTGAACCTTTGCAGAAGACGTTGCATCATAATCCACACGCACAGTCAGGTCAAGTTAAAAGCAAAACACAATCCAAAAGGTAGCCTGCAACTGACCAGATGCTTTGCTGGGCCTGAGCTGATTTTTAGAAAGATTTTCAGCTCCTCTTAGTTTACCTAAAGTTGTGAGTTCCCAATACCTTGGAAAAATCTGGTCATACAAGGGGATGAAATTATTTCTACTGGATAATACTACCACAAAGACTAAATAAAAAAAGATATTCCCAAACACAGAGGAGACAATTTTAAAACATCTCAGCAAGCTTCTTACAAAAATGTGAAGAATTTTCTTCTAAAATGATTTTAAAGTGATATTTTAGAGAACAAAGAAAAGCAAATTTCCTCTCTAAGGGAAGTGGGCATATTCGTGTCTCTAGCCAGGTACACAAACACTAGCAGTTCTCAGGCATGTATGTGAAATGGTTCCTAGTATAGTTCCTTGCTTGAACAGTTTGGCAGAGTGAGAAAGCAAGTCCTGTGACCTTCCTGCAACTGTTGCACCAAGGATAATTTCTGCTAAATATTGCTGAAAATAATCAGGATACAAAGAAGCAAAGCATAGGCAGCTGATCTTATTTCATCATTATGGTATAAGTAGTGAATCATATGAAGATTACACTTTGATTTTAATTTAAATGGATTTTACTGGTAAATTGGATTTTGTCATGCTTCATAAGAACATATTTCATGAAGAGAACTGAATTGCCTACCTTTACAAATTGATATGGATCAGAAGATAAACTTCGTTTCATGCAACCTTTGAAATACCAATACAGAAATGTAAAATTTACTCTTGCAAGTCATCTGTGGCACTAATGTACTAAGAATTATTTTTATTTAACCAGATGCAAAAGTTTTCTTCTTATTTATCATATTTTCAGTTGTTTTATTTTCATCTCTAATATAAAGCAGTATTTAGGATATTTCAATTATTTCATTCCCCTCATCACACATGTGCCTCAACTTCCTGCTGTATTCCTATGCTTCTTTCAAGCTAATCTTTTTCATAGTAATTTACAATAACTTAACAATCATGAGATTGATATAATTAAGATTGATATAATTAAGTTTTTCTGGAAGTTTCAATAAAGCAGAATATGTTTGGTTCATTCTACACTTCTCATAATATTTTGTATAGTTTTCTGCATAGCTTCACTCAGGCCACGAAACTCAGATGGCAAGTAAACATATTCTAGAGTTATACAGTAACTTAAGTCTGTTACTTAAAATAAGCATTAAACACAAACTAAAATGCTTTACTGGAGAAGGAAGGATTAAACTTTTATACACAGTTATTTAATATTCCTAATATCCAGGAAATAATCATATTCAAAGCATTTTAGTCACAGAACTAAACTGGTAAAAAATATTTTCATGCTCTACTTAATAATGCATAAAGAATTCATACTATTTTGCTAAATGAATATTTTCTTATAATCTGGGGAATACTCTGAGTCTTGAATCTCTCTATATTATTAATATGTTTTAGTATATTTTGCTCTTTTATACTATATTTAGTCACTGAGTATATTAACATTTCATAGTATTAACAGTACATTAACATATCCCCTTGTAAATCATCTACTGACAAAAATATCATAATACTCCCACATATGTTAACAAAAATGATATAGCCAGAGAGTATAAATCAAAATTATGCTTCAAAAATGCTAAACTGAAAATTTTCAAGGTATACCTAAAAAAAAACAACCAAAACCCCAAACCTAAAAAAACCACATAAAAAAAATCCCAGCTATTATAGGTACTTACTCCTATTTCTAAGAAGAAAACAGAATTATTTTACATCGTAAAAATATATTTTATATATTAAATGATGTGTGTTATAAGATAGGTGCAATGTCAGCTTCTCTCTAATTAGTATGCCCTGTATCAAAAAGGAGCAGTGAGAGGTTGATGAAGGTAAAAGTTAGCTCCAGACTGAGGGCAGGACACAGACAGAGCCAGGATAGAATTTGGGGATCTCTTCTGAGTTTGGTGATAAAGTTCAGGGGAGGTAAAAACTACCTGCGTGTGTGTGGTTTCCCCTACACCTTATTTCCACAAGCTTTTCTAGAATAGATAACCACGTTTTAGCTGTATTCATATGTTCTAATTCAAATTTGCTTTTTCTCTTGCCCCACACCAGATAACCAAAGCATTTTAGAAAGATCAAATTATACGAAGCAGTCAAATATAGAAGGAATTTCTGCTTAATAAATTTAAGGTGCATATTCCTGATAGCAAGTCCTTCCTGCATTAAAAAGTGTCTTGTAACATTGTCACGGAGTAAAGGCAGGGTAGGTTAAGTGAAGGAATTTTAATGAAATATCAGTCAGTTTTGCCTCATATCTGTTTCCAAGGAGATTAAAGTTAATATTTACCTTCTCTTAAACAGGGAAAAATGAAAATGAATTCTTCTTCCTGAGACCACACTGAGCTATGTTGGTGGTCAACAAAAATATTGGGAGTGCTGTTGCCTAGCAACCTCCATCTGAGGGAAATTATATTCCTCAGCATAGTTTACACTGTAATATGAGATTCTAAGATACTCTAAACTACTGAAAGCTACCATTTGTCTGCTATGAAATGAACTCAGGATCCTCTAAAATACAGTCTGAGAAATTAGATTCATACTAAGAGTTTTAATTGTTTACTGAAAAAAGCACCATACATGAAAATATTAAGTAATGTGGGAAAAAAATGTTTTAAATGGAAAGAATTGCATTGTTAGGCACTAGGGAAAATACATGCAACTCCACCATAAACACAGAGTTTTTCTTTATTCCAAAAATTATGCTGTGATGTTGGGGATTTCATTTTAATTAATGGCAAATATTGCCACCTTTAAGAGAGACTTTTTATTAAGGTTTAAGAAGTACATCAGTGTGTGGAAAGAACACATGTATATATTTCAGTAATATTAATACTATTTATTGGATGAATTGGACATACTAATCAGCTTCATATATACAGAAGATGGCTCCATTAGAAGGTTAATTATTCTCACTCTGTATGAGGGCTTGTTTATCATCAGATAAAAAAATGAGGATTGAACATGTTCATATTTAGTAGAATCAGATTTAAAAGTTAAATATTTTGGTATAGAAACTAGCATAAAATTTAGCTTCATTTTCAAATATAATCAGCACATAAAAAACCCCTTAATCAAGTTCAACACATTGCAATGAACATCCCATTAAATACAAAATAACTATATTCAAGCAGTGCTTTCTGTTTATCATGTTATTCCATTATGACTAAGAAAAATATCACAGAGCACTTTTTCTGTTGCTAAATTCATGTTAATTGAGGCTTAAAATAAATCTATAAAATACTTGCTGTCGTGCTTTCTGTGGGAGAACAATAGCCATATGCATGAGAAACCATTAAATAACAATAATCATTCTGAAAACTGCTCTAAATTATCATTTCTTACGTGTAATAGGTTTGTGCAACATGTTTTGTGGTCCCATTAGATTAGAAATATTTGGATTTCATTTGGCAAATATTTAAAGTCTACTTAATTAAACTTTTATAAGTTATATATGTGCTAGATGAAATTTGGTTCTTCCTGTGATTCACTGTGTCTTCCCTTTATATAGGTTGAACAAGACAAGTAATGTGACCTCAGACTTGTTTGATGGATCAGTGCAGTAACAACAAGATATCACTCAGATATGCTAGTTACCACCAAGAGTTGTTTTGTCATCTGCCAGAAAGGAATCTGTGTTTCTTTTATTTGTAAGTATATCTGGTTTTAGCAAAAAAATACAGCAGGAGAGAGACTTCTAATTTTTCTACTTGCTTGCTATAGTCACTTGAAAATTAGCATTTAATGTCATGTCTGCTATATTTATAAAGCAATATCATAACCAAGAAGATGAAACAATTTCTATTTAAATTTTCCTCCTTTGATAGCATCATACATTTCTTTCTAATAATCCTCACTGAGAGCCCTCTTAGCTCCAGCTATTTAAAATGTAGGGGGTACTATTAATAATCTATTTAGATTCCTCTATAATCTAGTCATAAACTTTTTAAAAAGATCCACTTAAATTAGATTTTCTTCTTTTAAATGGTTGTTTTAGGCTGTAATAAGTCATTGCATGCCTATGTATCTCCCCTGGCTATTAGAAGAGCAAGAACGAGATCAAACTAGGCACAAGAAACCTTCACATTTTATCTTAGGTAAGAATTATGATTATTCTACAACTTTGTTACATATGCAAACATGCATTATAGGCACTATATATTTTAATTAGCATTTATGGCTGAAAAAAAAGAACTACTTTGTTAATTAGTGAGAAGCAATTGGCATTCATTAACTTGCCTTATTCAAATTCTTTGAAATTCTCATTTTCCCCCTCTAACTCAGCTCCCTGGGTAATTTTTAATTGGAGAAAATAATGTATTTTTGTCTCATTTCCATACTAGGTCTAATTGGTGCTCCTAAGTGTAAGAAATATCAACTATTCTGGCTTCTTTGTAGCTGGTGTTGAAATAACAAATGCGTAGAGGTCCTGCTTCTTAAAAAAACAAAATCTGATGGTAGCATGTGGGAACAAAATATCACAAAACAACTTTAGAGCATTTAAACTTTAGAGGAATGGTCTGAGCAGCGTGACCAGAGCATTCTAGGTCTACTAGACCTGCCAAGAAGAACCTGGGCAGGATTCGATGGCTAAACCTTCCCTAAGTGGTTAGGGATTTGGGGTAGCTACTGCTTTTCCATCTCTAAATATGTGGGGGTGTTTTTTCTACAGATTCCTGATAAATTTAGTAGCTTAGATAACTCCTCACACAGGTGAGAAGAAGGAGACTTTTCAAAAAATGCTATAATTTTCTTAAATTTTGGAAATCTTTCATAGCCAAGAGTTAAATTCAGCTTAGAAAGAGGACCATCCCATCTCACTGAAGTTTCACTTCACTGAAAAGCAAGAAGTTGAATTTATGCTTAATGAAGAGATAAGATGTAGAAGACAGTGGTTTTTTCTTTTGTTTTATTAGGGGAGGTGGGTGGGTGTTTTAGGGCCTTTTGAGAGGCTTAGGGGATTTTTAAGAAAGAAAGATAAAAGAAATAGGTCATGTCACCAGAGGTACCCAGATAGGAAAATCACAGAAAAAAAAAATATTCACTGCAGCTCCCTGCTGTCCTTTGAGATAAAACATACTGAGGGAATTCTTTCCCTTTTCCACTACACAAGCTCAGTTTCAAAAGCCTGCCCATGGTCAGGGAAGAGCTGTTTCCAATGACTGTACAATAACCCTTCACTCTTGGCACTTCTGCTGCTGCAGAAGCACTGCCAGAAGATACAGGCCTCAAGGTATCTACAGTGAAATGTTTCACTGTGAATAATGTATTTTGGCAGATCCTTGATCTTATCTTTTAAAAGTAAAATTGAAACTAGACTTCCACAGAGTTCAGACATTTCATATTTTTGAAAAGGTTTCTTTGACAAATAGAGACTTGGCTATCCTGTATCTCTTTTTCTCCTGCTGTATCGAGATACTGAGCTGTACAACCTTGATGAGCGTGCCATTCCTTTCAAAAATCACAAAAATATTTCAAAATGTCTATTAAAATAGGCTGCCTGCAAACATTACCTCCTTATGTTTCAGATCTCAGTTAGCTGTTCCAGCCACTTCTGTTCCTTATTTTGCAGTGGAAGAATCCCACTGGAACTTGCATTCAGGAACAAGACCTTAAGTAAATATTCAGTATGCAGAAGACTGGAAAAGGTCATTGGAATGAGAATGCTTTCAACATGCAATCTCATAATCTATTCATTAGTGAAACTACCAATCACAGGAAAACATAGCTGAGATAAAACAAAATGTGAAAAATGGAGACATATAAAAGGAGAAATCTATACACACAGAAAGAAAAATGAAGGACAGAGAAATGAAGAAACACAAGCAATGAAAGACATTGGAGAGGAAAGAGACTAAAAGGAAAAACAGCTAAAGACAGTTTAAACTAAAAAAAAAGTGAGAAACAATTTTATTTAACATGAAAATAAGACGAAATATATGAAACTAAATATATATATATACACACACAATTAAACACCAAAAGTTTGAAAAAAGAATAAACATAAATAAATGGACAGAGCCAACCAAATCATTTGTAATAAGAGGTTTTTAGGAAAGAGAAGGAAGAAAAAACATGTGAATAAGAATAGGAAGACATTTACCCAAAAAAGTAAAATAATATCTAGAATAGTGAAATAGTTTAATGAAAACATAGATTAGTAATTAACTTGAGATTATTATTTTAGGATTATTTCCTGTATGTGGGCATCTAAATTTTTTAGTTCTGTACCTTATATTCCCAAATCATCTAAAAACAAACATTTCCTTTAAAAGTCACACTAATTAATGAAATGTCTAATTCTGAACAGATGAAATAGTTTGAAAAGATTTGAGGAAATGGGAGAAGCAATGGCAATAACTCTTAGGAGACCACTTTAATATCTTGCAGATAAAATGAGGACGATACATGTCTGATCTTTTTGTTTACCTACTTAAAACTATTAGTAGCTTTAGTTTGTTTCTGCTCCATTCTTCTGTTAATTATAACATACTCTAACATTATTTTTATGGTCAATGCAATTTATCACCAGTGTCATGCCTAGAAGCAAGTATTAAACTTTTGGAAAAGGACTTATATCTAGGTTAAAAATCCAAAATCAGGTATCTAGATTATAGCTATCTGTGTGAATCAACTTTTTTGTTTCATGCTGCAGTAAATGTAGATAAAGTTAGGTATTTCAATAAATCCCTATGAAGTGCACATTAGTGGTTATGGCACTTCTCTTCCCAACTAACACTGACTCTAGCTGGGGCCATGCTTTCCAGGGAGTGGATAAATATCTACCTGCTGGTGGGAAGTGATGAGTAAATTCCTGTGCTGCTTTGCTTGCAAGCATAGCTTTGCTTCACCTGTTAAACTCTCTTTATCTCAACACACAAGTTTTCAGCTTTTCTTCTGATTCTCTCCTCCATTCTGCTGAGTCAGAAATGAGTGACTAATGAGTGACTGTATGGGTGCCTAGTAGCTGACTGAAGTCAACCCACCACAATAAAGACCTGAAAGGAGCCCTTGGTTCATATAGAAATACCACACAAAGACACTTCAATATTTCATATAGTGTTCTGTACTTTCAGGAGGCATGATGGACATTCTGTATAGCTCTTACTTTATTCAGTTCTGGAACAATTAATTCAAGAACTTAACTTCATGACTACTATAGAGCACTGAATAGTAGAATATCACATTTGTTTTTACACACTCCCAGTGGTGTTATTTCTTCAAATATTGTATAGGCTGGACAAAACCTATGTTCTACAGGCAGAAAGGAATGCCTAATTCAGCCTTTATTTATAGTAGCAAATGATTGCTGTGAGCATTGAACACCAAACCTGATTATAAGCATAACATTTGATAGCCTGCATGATTTGAGAGTCAACAGATGCAACTGTACTTTCTGGACAGATTAAATCTTGAAATGGGGGTGAGGAGAGAAACTGGGCGGGGGGAATAATAGAATAAAACTAAGAAGTAAAATCACAGTCACTGAAACACTGTTAATTGAATATTTCTAACTGTTAAAGTATACCTGAGGCATAAAACTACTAACACTGAAAAATTAAACTGACTTCAAGGCAAGTTAAGATAGGAAATCTTGTTCTCAATTTCATTAGTCAATTATACTATTCATTGATGCAAATCAACTAATTCTAGATTTGCATTGATATAAATGCAAAGTAGAACTAGTCAGAGAATGATCTTTCTGTAAAGGAAAATTTATTTTAGGTGTCTTTTTTTTAGTACAAAACTTAAGCTTGAGAAAAAGATTCAAGTAAATGTACAAAATTGACATTGACCAGAAAACAAAATTTGTATATGATTTAGATTACTTCATATGTTCTTTATGTATAACATATTAAAAATATATATTTTAATTATGTAAGAATTAAATTTCACATAATTATATATTATGTGTGTATGTAATACATTTATGTATGTAAACATAGAAAGCCCTGTATATGTGTATAATCACTTTATATTTCATACTTTTTGCATTTTTAAATGGAAAGGTAATTTACAAATAAAGAACAGATATTTTTCATATGGAAATTAAGCATTTTGCTGTATTTTGTAAAAAGGAAAACATCAAATAATGTAAAATCTATTATTTTTAAACAAAACAGGTAACTATTGTGGCATTTGATGACAGACAACTGCCTTGATGAAAATATTCAAAACACTGGGAAATGTATCATTTTTCCAACTGTAAATGAGTCAAATGTGTCCTTTACCTTACTATAATACTATGCCTCTTTACTGAGGCAATTCTTCTTGGATTCAGACAAAAACACTGCAATTTTAATCAGCATTCCCTTTTCCATTAAAAATTCTGCAGAGGGGTTGAGAAAGATTTTGTTAAATGTTATGGAGCTAAAATTCAGTTCATTGAAATACAATAGTAGGGCATCTGCTGAGCAACAGGAGAATTTTTCCATACAAATGAGGCAATATAAAATTTACACTGTGGAGCTAATCATTAGGAATTCTAATCATCCTCACTCCATGGGTGCTGTTCTGATGCCTCCATAAGTCAGCACATAAGAATAGGATTACATTAGAATTTTAAAAGAGTAATATTCATGGCCACAGAGGGTCAGTTCTAGTCCTTCATGACTAATACAAAGACAGGGAAGGGAGGAGATTTGATTTCATTCAGAGTTCTAACCTGAACAATTACAGTATAGTTTAGGAATAAAGTTAGTTTGATTCCATTGAGCTTTAAAGATTTCACTATAAGCATAATCTAAATTTAGTACCTATGTATGAACGAGCTATAAATACTAGATAAATTATTTTCACCAAGTGGTATTGATCCAGCAAAGATTTAATGTTGTATTGCTTCAATTGAATTAGATTAACCAGAGAATTCTGCCTGGAGTTATTTTCTATGTAAGAAAAAAAAAACTTAACAGGTTATGTAAATTATTAGTTGTGTAAAACTCTAATGGAAACTGATTCTATATGACCTTGTTACTTCTGCTTTTCCCCTTGAACGTCAATGAAACTTAAAATTGTCCCTGCTTGATCAGATTCAGAAAGCTAGGGATTCTTTGGAGGTTTATTTTCCTGGTTCTCTGTGTAAATGAACAACTCTGAATTATATAAAATTCCATTGGGAAGTTAGCAAAAGACCTGTTGGCTTGGGCCAAAAAGGAAGAGCAAGGAGAGCAGGGACAGCAGTATGTGAAAAGCCAAAACATGGTCCCGCCTTTTCAGAAAGTCTCTCATAAGCAAAGCCATTGCAGTGGAAACTGATTAAACAACTCTGATAATGTGCCTGTCCCTCATCTTTCACATTTTAAAGTGGTCTATCTGATTATTTTTGAGGAATATCACACATATATTTATTAATTCAAATATTTTTCCCTACTTTGGACACTGACCAGAAAAGTACATCTACGGGCTCAGTTTTAACCAGGTTTTATCTCTGCTTGTAAAGCTGCTTTAGCTTCTGAAAATACATACAAAAAAAATCAGTAATCTATATTTTGAAAGAGCAACACCACTTAAATTAAACCAATCATTTCATGGAATACTAGGGAATTAAAAGAGCAAGGGAAAAAGGAAGAAAAGAAACAAAACCAATTTGATCCCCTTCATAGAAAGAACCTATTTCCAAATCTGAGACACCACATCTCTAGATACATAGACTCTTCCCTCCAGTATCATATACCACAGCAAAATAGTGATGGTATTGTACCTTTGGTGTTGTGAATTTTCCATCCTATCACAGTACCTACATACATTTCCGCTGGAAAAGGAAGTTGCATCTTCATTCACTCTTTGGTATTGTTATATTTTTCAAATCTGTGCACGTACCCATACAAAATTTCATTCCACCAGAGGGAAATACATCTGACTCTCCTTACTTTTACTAAAGAATTAATGATTTTATTGTTTGGGTTTTTTTAAGTCAAAGGAGCACTATAATGTTTTCTGTTAGTTTACTTTCAGACCAAAACAACATTATATACACTCTATGCTAAATGTACTATTCTATAATAAAATTCTGCATTACAAGGTTAACATAATAAAAGTGATACTGAATATAATCTTTGTCTGTCTTCTGTACTTCAGATTTTACTTTCAATTGCCTCAATTTTCTTTCAATACTGGTTCTGCTCATCCTTCATGTCTGCTGCAATTTTTCTTTGTGCCGTTCTATTACACTCTTCATCAGCATGTCTCCAATCTCATCACTGTGTGAATTTCTGTTCTTTTTTATATGAAACATTTTAGGCACAAGCAAATGAGTTCAGGAAGGAAAAGTAGAACAGTTCCTTGTTCAACATAAAGTGAGGGTGCTAGTAACATCATGCTATCCCTTGGGGACAAAACTGATGAAAGAGAGAATAGAGTTTAGGAGCACTTTCTAATTGAAAGGAATAGTACGATGGTTAGTTATGGGAGTCATAATGTGATTAAAAGTTTAGAATTTGCAAGCCCATAGTTTCTATTCTAAAGAAAATTAAGCTGAAGTAACTAGAAGATGTGAATATAAAAGACACTAAGTATGTCCTTGATTATCTCATTCAAAAGACAGGTGGTATTAATCTGCTTTAGCTTCATCTCTTAGAGGGAAGGGAAAAGAAGAGACCTCCATACAGGAATTTAAGGCTTTTTAAATTCACACCATTAATTAGCAGAACTATCCTAACTGTAGAACAGGCTTGCCCTAAAAGGCAGAATGATCAAGAACACTGAAAGTTGCACTGGGATTAATTTAAACAGGAGATTTCAGGGAATCTGCTGCTGAGAGATACTTTACCAACTCATGTCATTTTACTACTTTGGCAGTCTCAGCACAATTAGAACAACTTCTCAGCAATCAAAAACAGTCACTTTGAGCAAAGATAGTTCATAGAAGCACTTTTTTCAAAGAACTATGCATTAAGTCAGCACTCTGGGTACAGTGAAGGATATATAAGTTGAGAGTGAGATTCCTATTAGCATTTTTGTTTTAATGTTTTTTTACCATTAACTTCTAATAAAAGGAAAATAATTTCAGTTCACTGGGAGCAAAAACAAAAACTGTCATCAGAGGTATGCCAGACAAGCATCTGCAGAAAGAGGGGTGAATCCTGGAAACTATTTTAAAGGTAATTTATGAANTTTTTTTACCATTAACTTCTAATAAAAGGAAAATAATTTCAGTTCACTGGGAGCAAAAACCAAAAACTGTGTCATCAGAGGCATGCCAGACAAGCATCTGCAGAAAGAGGAGTGAATCCTGGAAACTATTTTAAAGGTAATTTATGAATTTAATTGAAACAATTAAGTATTTGCATACCTGAGGAACAGTAAGGACTACTGCACTGAAAAATTCCTGTAGTAAATAATCAACAAAAACACTTCAATGGAAAGGCTGGCAAACCAAAGGCCACTCCCTTTTATTCCCATTTGTCTTCCTATAGATGGCACAAAAATTATGCAAACTTCTAAAAGCTAAGTATTACATAAAATATTTCTGTACATTTATCAGTCTGATGATATGTTTTCAGATATTATATGGTTTTGGTAAGTAATCTATAAACCAGAAAGGGCATTGCTAAAACTTCAGATATACTACTTAAAGTATACTACAAACCATATTCTTTGCTTTTCCTGTTTTGGATAGGTGTGCAAAATAGAGCAGAGTGCTTACATCTCTTTTTACTACTTGTGAGCAGCCTGAAGAAAGATAAAAACATTTAAAAAAAGGAAACTCCAGCTCTGGAGCCCTCAATAGAGAAAGGACATGGAGCTGATGGAGCAGGTCCAGAGGAGGCCAGGCTGAGGGAGCTGGGATTGTTCAGCCTGGAGAAGAGAAGACTTTGGGGGGACCTACTAGTGACTTTCCAGTACCTAAAGGGAACTTCCAAGAAGGCTGGAGAGGGCCTGTTTGCAAAGGCCTGCAGTGAAAGGACAAGGGCCAATGGTTCTAAGTTAGAGAAGAGTAGATTTAGACTGGATATTAGAAAAAGTTCCTCCCCACGAGGGTGGTGGAACTCTGGAACAGGTTGCCCAGGGAGGTGGTTGAGGCCCCATCCCTGGAGGCATTCAAGGTGAGGCTTGCTAGGGCTCTGGGCAACCTGATGTAGTTGGGGATGTCCCTGCCCACTGTGGGGGTGTTGGACTGGATGACCTTCAGAGGTCCCTTCCAACAGAAATCATTCTGTGATTCTGTGAAACTTCGGTGATGTGAATGTATTTCCACATCTCTATGTCCTTCTCTGCATTACTGTTACCCTGTCAGCTTGGCATTGCAGCACTGCATTTCTCTTGCTTCCCTCCCCCATGTGCCACAATCTCTACAACATGACCAGAGCCACCAGGCTCAGAGAGCTGTGAGATGGGAGAATGTTGGGAGCAGGCCACTTGCTCCTTGCACTCCCTTTGCTGGTGGTGCTCCTACCTCTCATTCTGGCCAAGTTCAGAAGCTGAACATAGCAGCAGCAAGTACTGAGTGAACTCAGTGAAGAAAAGGGAGGCTGTTCCATGTCTCTGAAGAGCAGGAGACAATCAGGGTGTTATAGAGCCATATTTACAGCATGCTGCAGCCTCCTCCATGTAATAAGAGTCTGCAGAGGAAAAGGACATTGCTGAAAACAGAGATCTTAGTCCTCAGTCACAGTTAAGCCAAACCCAGTTTTTGATCTTTTCTCCAAAACAGCTGAAAGTACTGCAGTGCTTCTTTGCATTGGGATACTGTTTAATTTATGCATATTTATTTTAATATATTTTCTATTTTTTTAAGAAAATAGATATCATCAATAAACTGATGTAAGATATTCAGCAGAAGTGGTTTAACCTAGTGAAATCAATTTAGATGGATTCCTGATATAAGCAAAGAGGAGTTCTTCTGCAGTATATTGCAAACGTGGGGTATAATGTAGATAGTCTGTCCTTGGAGGGATTCTTTTCCTGGCTGCAGATGGAGCCAAGTGTTCCCAGATTAACATTAGCTTTTGTGACTATTAGCTGTTCCAATTCTAGTCTCCACAAGTCAGCAATTCTAAGGAAAAGAAAAATAAACCAATAAAACACTCTAAAATCAGCCTGAAATAAATCCATGGATAACACTAATTAGTAACTGTATTTTCATCCATTATTTCCCATACAGTTTCATTGAAATTGATAAAATTACAATCTGAATAATAACTATATATTTAGACAGTATTAGTATTCACAACTGTTGAATAAAATAGACCTATTAAACCACATGAGAACTAATTATGAATTTTCAGAGGGATTGCTTGCAAATGGGACTGGGATATGCATTTAGAAGACTTAGAAATGAAATTTATTTTTATTATTCTAATAATCTCGAAAATGACAGAGTTATGTTAAGTGTTTCAACTACATAAAATGATAAAGCTACAAAACAATGCATGTGCACTGCAGTAAAAGTGCCTCTGGTTATCCCCAGGTAACCATCATCAAAGCAGTCTGACCTCTGATTAAATCATCATCATAAATGTGACCAAAATGAAATCAAACAATAATCTTTGCAGTCAGTGATAATCTGCTTTTCACTTTGTGTGGCTGTCCCAGAGTTACACAGAGCAGATCCAGAGAAATTTTATTCACTCAATCACTGTGAACAAAGGATGTGACCTCCTACAAAACCAGGTAGTTTGCATATGATGTAATGTTGTAAATATTTACCAACATGAGAGTCCATCATTATGTAGAGTTGTGTGGTTTGAGGGTTATGGGGGGTGGTTTTACTTTTAACCTTTTATAATACACATCATTTTACACAAGTTTAGTAAAAGATGTGATACCCAGACATCATTAGGAGTATCACTAACACAGACATATGAGTCTTATCTATAGCCAGTTTATTAATCTTTTGGAAAGCTCAGTAGATGGTAACTGAATGCAATATCTAGTGACATTTTAGGGAAAAGTTCATACTGTTGGTCAATTGAAAATGCAGTATTATTTTATGAGAAAGCATCATAGGTTCCTCATAAACATCTCTAAACCCACTGAAGCAAAACCTTACAGGAAACATTTGATTTTACAGACTCAGATCATAAAGTCTGAGAATTCTCTCCCCACCCCTCAAAGGGATTTGAATCAATCTCACAGGATGATGTCCAGTACAACTTGATTTAAATCCAGTTGCAATTGATGTGTTCACATGCCAACATTGATCATCTATAGACCAAGAGTAGTATAAATACATCTGTTGGTCTCTCATCTGTGTTTGAATAACAATATCTACTAATATCTACTTTTACTTTGATCATTAAATCACTCAGCAGTGGAAAACAGAAAATTTACCTTGGCAACCAAACCAGTGACAAAACAGCCTTTCAACCTTTCCAGCTTCTACACTCAAATATTTCGTCGTTGTTGTTTTCTCTTTCCCATTAAGCATTTGCTTTCCCATTCATCAAATCCAACATCCAAATTATATATTTGGATGATATTATGCTTGAAATATAGAAGGCTGACCAAATCCTTAAAAAAAAAACCCCAAACTAAACACAAGACCTCACAATTCTAGTGACTTATGTCAAAGATTAGCAACCGAAACCCAGTGCTTTACAAGATTGCATTTTATGTATTCCACTTGAACAAGCAAAAGCCATTAAGGTAGCTCACAATAAATTTCTGTTACACAAGACCCAGGTAAATCAACAACAATGCAGAGTATCTTGCAGCTTTAGAGTAGAAATCCTAGCTACCAAAAGCAAATGAAAGACAAAAGACTAATAAATATCACAAATAAGCTAGCATATACTACCAAGACAGTGATACTTATACACTAGGGATTTATCACAGGCGTTAGTTATATCTTCAGCAGAGTACTGCTGCCATTTGCTAAAGCAGCCCTCATACCACAATACTAGGTAAAAATCTCACTTTAATTCCCTGGCTCCCTATTGTGCCAACAAGTATCAGACATGAAAGATTGATGCTACAGAAGCACCAAAAATTATAACTGACATCAAACTAGTGAGCTACAGTTGCATTAATGATACACAGAGCCACTGAACATTCTAGAAAATCTCTGAATATATCCCTAGATCTTGCACACAGAGCAGAGAAAAATCTTGAATAACAGAAAAAAAAATAAAAGAAAAAGATCAGAAAAATCAGTGATTTGATATTCCAAACAAGGACTTTCTCGGCTCCAACAGAATAAGTATAAAGATTCAGTTTCCCTTTGTTATTAGATTATACTCAGTCATATCCTAACAGTTCACAGAAGCCATAAATATCCTTTGCAGTAATGGAGTCACACAGTTTTCTGTATTGCAGCCCTGGCAAATTGAGATTATCCTTCATACATGAGTATACATTCAATGCAAAAAGCCTAAAAGGAATTCATTAAAATCCCTCTGGCTCTGTTGAATGCTTTTATAACCAAAGTATGAATTTATCATCTACTGTTGCTTCTCAAAATGCCATATGCATGGGAAAGAAAGCAAAGAAAAAGAGCAGCAAGACACAAGAATCATCACATTTTTACCAGATAAGGTATCTTGAAGCGTGAGGTTAGGCACAGACAGAGCATTTATAGGACTGTAGCTTTAGTCCTTATATTTTAAAATTCAAGGGAGACTACATAGCTGTGACCTACCTGTACTACTTTTGCTTTTCCAATATTCTCCATTTTGTTGCCTATTTTTCACTCTATTTTCTTGCATATGACTAAAGCTAGTCTAGCAAATGAAAAAGTTAACAGAAATAACTATGTTTACTATGATGTTACAAGGACTATATAACACTTTTGACAGTTATTGTAAAGAATATAAAATGTCATAAACTTGTTACCATAACAAAGATTTTCACAGCAACTGAATATTATATCAACTCGGTACACTCACGTCTACATTTCCAAATTTTCTAGCACTATTTATCATAACTGATAATCATGAAAGGATGCAAACCTGGACTGGAAGTTTTGCTTTGGGTCATATTTCATCTATGGCTAAAACATATACTGTAACCTCTGCTAAATAGCCATGAATGACAGTGTTGTTTTTTTACGAAATGAAAGGGAAGGGAAAGAGTGGAAGTCAGTAGGGAGAAAGGGAATTGTTGTTTTAAACATTTAAATGGTTTCTTTCCTCTACTGTTATAATCATTATGACATAACAGAACAACTCAGAACCTACTGCTCTTTCTATTTCTTCTAGAGATATGAAAAGACTACCACTATTTTTGAAGACCTCTATATGACAAAGCCAATGGGATGCAGATAGGATAGCTGGAAAACCCTGAGTGATTATAAAGCTGAAGCTTCCTTTTAAGGCACAGTGAAATTCCCACTGATTCATGAGGTGTGGAAGGGTAAGATACCTCTATTAGATAAATCAGTGAAACCCTCCATTGCCAACTACATTCAGGGTTTTAAGCAAGAATAGGATGCACACATAATGTAAACATTATGATAGATACAGTCTAGACACTGCAAACCTCTGTGGAGAGAAAATGTTTTATATAATTGCCTAGAGAGAGCTATAATTATCTCTCATATTAACATGAAATATATCAAACAATTTTTTTAGTTACTACAAATGCTATTCACCTAAAATATTTTCAAAACATGCTGCTTAGATTATATATTCTGAGAGTAATATCAATTTGAGTGATCATTTCACTTTATTGAAAGTCATAGTTAGAAACCTGAGTACCATGTTTTCTTTGATATAAATTTAAATAGCACAGGCTTCTGAGCTCATTTACAAAACAGTAAAGGTTATTGTCAAAATAAGACAAGAGCCAGTTCTGTTATTTCTACTCCACAAACCTTTGTGGAAGCAACAGAAGTGAAACAGGTTTTATATTTCTACTTCATAATTTTATTTTCCTTTTGATAGTTCAATTAATAAATAATCTTGTTGATCAAGGAAAGTGCAGGTAGGTTGATATGCACAGTGTTTTATTCCCATAGTCCTCTCTGAGGATAACATACACCACTGCAAGATCAGCTTGCAAAAAAGCAAGGATAGAGAAGAGATAATGCAGGAAGTGGCAGAGGTCCTCCAGTGAGAGTCCTCTCCAGGGGTTTATCTCCTCTGAAGCAAGAGGTCACAATCACATCCAAAACTAAACAAACAAGAAACATCCTAGAATTTTGCCCCTGTAAAATAATACCACTCAAATTTTCTATTGGTCTTTGTTTCATAGCACTGTTGACACTGATGTTTAACTAGGTACAATTGCTGTGTGCTAGGTGACTATTAGACCTTAAGAGCATCTATTAAGCCCATCTATCTAAGGGTAGTATTTATTGGGTTGTAAAACAGATTATTAAAGGATTACTATTATTTCTTTATTATTTATGGGGTTTTTTTGTAATATAGAGTCTACAACCTAGAAGCCAACAGGTGAACTGAGAGAGGAGAAGATAGGAACTTTAAGACAGACTGAAACCATCAAGCAATGCAGTAAGATAGTAGATAGAAAGGATGGCTTAGACACAAAAAACACTCCTTTTCTCAGCCATTCCTAACAAGGATTCAAATTGCACCAGTGCAAGGCCACAGGACTGCACGGATAAGAACACTTGAAACCCTTGTATCTCAGCTGCCCCAGAACAGCAGCACAGTGTGGAGGTGACAGGTTTCAAGAGGAAAGGCAGGCCTTTAGCAACACGAAAGTACTTACATCCATGCAACAATATACCTATTAAAGTTTCAGTGTATTTCCTCCTAGAATAAGAAGGTGTTAGACCACCTGATGACTTACCTCAGTATGGAAATAACAAAAATTGGCAAAAGTACAGTAATAAAGGATATGTCTAACTGTTGGGCTTCTCCCCCCTACAAATTTGCATATGTAAGTAGCACCTTCACCTTAAAAATTACAATAAGATTATGGCATTTGAACATCAATAAAATATGCCATTGCCACGGTCCCTAGATGGATACCTTCTTTTGCACCAACAAACAAAGAAACTTTTCAAAGGTTCATGTAAAAAAGGAAAGGATCTGATAATAATATGCAAATACTCCAATTCAAGCTGAGTAAAGGATGAAACTCAGGTTTCCTATGTATAAAGTTATTTTTTGTTTAATATGGAGTAGGATAATATTTCACATGCCCTAATCCTCATACAAATTAAATTCATTATTTCCTGATTGAGAAGAACTCTATTGATACAAAAGCCTTTTACTAATTAAAAGTTCAACAATTATCAACCCATGAATATTTTTGATAGTGATCATTCAGAACTATCAAAGAAAACTATGAGATAATTCCCTATCAAATATATTTCTTAAAATACTGTGATTATTTCCATTTCTTTAAACCAGAGATTTCTGTTGAACAATGTAGATTTCCTTCTAATTAATGATTTATTGAAGCCTATGTTAGAAAATATGAATCTGAGTCTTTTGTAACCTTAAAATGATGCAGTACCTGTGCAAAGTAAGCAAACAATATTTGACACTCATTTTCAAATTACGTTTAGTTTTGGCCCTATTTGACAACGTAATTCTGCCTTTCTCACCTTGCCTCCTTCACTTCCTAGTTTATTTTATTTTCCCTTTTTTCAAAGATGAGTTCCAATTCATTGATCATCTATATGTACTGAGGCCAGGAGGATATTATATTAGTACAAACAAAAGCTGACTGGGATTTCATTTTATGAGAGAGAATGAAAAATGTAAAAACAGCAATTCTCCTACAGGCTATTTAGTATTCTTTATTTATAATCTTACCCTCCCACATAAATAATGTAGATACTTACAGTTATGATTGTGTTGACTGATTTAAACAGTCTAAGATAAATGCATGGCAGTATGATCTACTATATTATCTGACAAAGGAAAATAATCTGTCATTGTGTGTATATATATATATATTTATATTAATGTAATACAGTAGCATAAAGAAGTGATTTAAATTCCTAAAATATGAACTACGTATACAAAAAAATGATGTTTTTAATTGTATTTTAAAATGTTATTATTGTGAGGTTATCTGATTTTTGATTACAGAGGAAGATAAACTGCAATGTGTTTTATTTACTGGAATATTTGAGATGAGTTCTATTAATTTGACTTGTAGAACATTAAAAACTGCTGGAGTATTTGTTGCTTGACAACAGGAAGCATTATTAAACTCTAGGTTACACTTAACTGCAAGAGAAATGTTACTCAGTCATAATCATTTTCAAGGAACAACAAATAGCAAGGGTCAAGGTTACAACCCAGGTAATTACTATGCTTACAAGTAAGAGGAAGAATTAGATTATTCCTCTGGTGCACTATTCTTCCACTCAGCAAACTGAATTATGTAGTGCATCTAGAATGAAGTGTTACAGGATAATTTACATGATAAGGTCTTGCACTACTGGAGAAGTTATTAAAGAACCTCATAAACTTCCCTTCTGAAAGATATATGGAGCAGTTCATCTTTGATAAAGAGTAGTCAGGATTGAAGTATCTACATGCATCCTGATCCCTGATCTCTGGACAAGCTGTTATATCTAATGTGCAGATAATATTTCTTCCCACTTGCATTGCAGTGAAATTGTAAAACAGAATACAAATTACACACTGACAGTCCTTGAGCAGTGTTTAAAAATTACACAAATCTTACTAAACCCACACCATACAAGAAGCATTGTATTTCCTTATGCCACACTTAGAAATGCATAAGGCATCTGACTTTATCATTCAAAGCAGTGTAACTTATTTTAAATATTTTGGGGGGCTTTTTGTTTCTTTTTTTTTTTTGCTTGTTTTTAATTGTTAGTCTCTTGTTCTTCAAAGGGCTGGGAAGAGTATTTAATTACATGTAATCTTATATGCCTTCAAGAAAATGTGAAAAAAATGAATCAAATTTCTGGTTGTTTGGAAAACTTTTGAGAGTAGCATCTATATATAAATATAGATAAAGATAAAATGAATAGCACAGTAATTTAAACTAAGTTTAAACTTAATGCGATGTCCTTTGTGGTTGGTTAGATTTCTCTATTTCGCCTCACTGAATTATCCATCCACCAGCTGAAAAAGTATGCACATAAACCAAATCCTAATCTGGAATGATAATTAAAGCTCTAATAATTTAATGAAAATATTGGATTTCTAGTAGCAATTTTGATGTATCTGCCTCACCAGTAAGGATCTAGGAACATTTTGACATATCAGTTGCTCAGCTACTTCTACAGATGACAGGTCCTGCTGTTAAAAAATTCACATAATCATTCATTTATGCCAGAAACAATATACAGATATAAAGCATATTTCATACAAAAGATTATGCTATGTGATCATAATATTTGATATTTATAGATATCCATAGATGTTGATGAAATATCCACTCTATTAAAGAGCTGCAAAATTAAGCTCTCAAAGCTCCATCCAAATCTAACAGGTAGAATTGAGTGTGTCTATCTTCAGGAGATGCTAAGGAGTAATGTGATAAACACCTCATTCAGCTGACTTCATTAATCAGTGAAATTAAAAAATTGTAAATTGACACCTGGATTGAGCAATGGGAAGAAGGTGGGAAGAAACACTTTTGGCCAGGAACTTCAAGCAAGAATCTACCTAATTCATTTCTGGATCTAGATCCTTCAGCTGTGGCCATACTAAACCATGTACTTATGGAGTGGCTCGCTTAGGAGATCACAGAATCACAGAATTGACTGGGCTGGAAAGACCTCCGAGATCATCAGGTCCAACCCTCTGTCAACTCTAATCCATTTACTAGATCATGGCACTCAGTGCCACATCCAATCTTCGTTTAAAAATCTCCAGGGATGGTGAATCCACCACCTCTCCGGGCAGGCCATTCCAATGCCTGATTACTCTCTCTGTAAAGAACATTTTTCTGATCTCCAACCTAAATTTCCCCCGGCAGAGCTTGAGCCCGTGCCCCCTTGTCCTATTGCTGGGTGCCTGAGAGAAAAGACTAGCCCCCACCTGGCTAGAACTTCCCTTCAGGTAGTTATAGACAGCGATGAGGTCTCCTCTGAGCCTCCTCTTCTCCAGGCTAAACAACCCCAGCTCCCTCAGCCTCTCCCCATAGGATTTGTGCTCCAGTCCCTTCACCAGCCTTGTTGCTCTTCTCTGAACCTGCTCCAGCACCTCAATATCTTTCCTGAACTGAGGGGCCCAGAACTGAACACAATACTCAAGGTGCGGCCTCACCAACGCAGAGTACAGGGGAAGGATCACTTCCCTGGTCCTGCTAGCCACACTATTTTTGATATAGGACAGGATCCCATTGGCCTTCTTGGCCACCTGGGCACACTGCTGGCTCATGTTGAGCTTCCTGTCAATTAGTACCCCCAGGTCCCTTTCCGCCTCGCTGCTCTCCAGCCACTCTGTGCCCAGCCTATAGCTCTGCATGGGGTTATTGCTAGGTTGTCCTTTCTGTAACCTAGTGGGTTGTTGATAAGCATTATTTGAAGTACACACAGTGAGAATACAGCAATTTGGCTAATACTTCTAGCCCAGAATTCTTTTCCTCTCAATTATTGATTGCATTCAACAAATCCCCAAATATTTCCAAATGTCTAGGTATAATTTTGAAAGCATTTAGGCTGTTTGAATCTCTTAGTATCTCTAATACTTTTTTTTTTTTTAAAAAAAACCCTTCAATTTAACTGAAGGAACAGATAAAAAAAATAAAAAATAAACCATTTTACCTTGATATATTTGTTGACTATTGTCAAGCATTTTAAAATGTAAATAAACTGTTGCGACAAAGGCCAAATCTGACACTATTCTCTCATCACTTTAATAATAAAAAGCGTTTATATAGCAATTTTGAGAATAAAACCTAAAAGTACCTTAAAAAAGGAAAAAACCCAAACACATGAACCAACAAGCTTTACAGGACTTCAAGTGATATCTGATTACCTAAAAATTAGAGTGCTAGACAAATATTTAAGTAATATCATAAAAGTTTCAGAAAATGTATGTATCTCCACTTATGTCCATAGGTAAATGACAATATATTTTGTGAATTTATAGTTTCCTACTTGTTGATTTGGGGTTTTTTAAATAAGACTATCATATAAGTGAAGATATATTACGATTTCTAGCAAACTTATAGTATTTGAAGTATTATTATAAAATCCACTTAGCCTCCAAACCAAGATCTGTGTTTCTAACCACTATTTTAGTTAAATGGTTATACATTTTTCAGAATTATATATTTCCAGGGCTTGTAAGAAGGTAGAAAAAGAAAGCATCAAGGGACATTCAGAAGAGAACATCTGGTGAAAGAAACATGAGATTAGCCTAAAAAATCCAGACACCTGGAAAGAATATTGCCTGTATAGTTCTGGGATCAGAGCTAACTAAGGAGAGTGTAACAGAGGATCAGAATCAAGAAGAAGATGGAAAGGGAAAGAATAAAGTAAAATAAAATAAATCCTTTTTTTCCTGATTACTTTTTGGTATGTTCTGGAAAGTTAATTTCAGCAACTAAGAACAATGGTGTCAAAAAGAAAGACTTGCAGGGCTAAATAAATACAGTCAATAATGAATTGACTCATTTCCCAGTTTATCTGATGATGCAAATCTAAGCCAAGCATATTACTCCTAGAACCCAAATGAAAAACCTTAATTCATTTCAAAATCTTCTCTTTAAGAACATCCATCTTTTCACATTTTTTAGTATGCTATTAGCAGTTTCCACAGGGCTAGCATCTGCCTAAATTTCCTTGCCTGTGATTTTTCAGTCAGCTTTACAGAGTTCAAGCAGGTTTGCAATAGCTGCATAATGACTGACAACTCCTTCAGGCCACATGTACTTCATCACCCAGATCTTTACCTACCATAGAGAGGAGGAATTGAATATCTCTGGCAGATAAGAATTTTGCCACCATATAATTGTCCCCTTGGAAAATTTATTTAATATGACAAACTTATTCAATGTGAAATCTTGGAACTTGAGCTATCAGTGAATTGTGAAATACTGATAGCAAAGTGAGTTATAGGCAGACATTATTTTGTACTGTGGTAGAGGTTACAATACACAAGGACTTTAAAAGGACCATTCTATATGTATTTTAATTTCATTCTGAAATTATATTGCAGAAAAAGAGATTAACTATAAATGGCCATTTCATTGTTATTTTCAGCCTCATTCATTCATACATTGTATGTATGTGTTTACAGGTTTCTTTTGTTTGTAAGTAAACAAAAGAGACAGAAATGCTACAGGCTATTTTAAAGCTGGGAGCTTTTATTAGCAACAAGACATGTGCAAACTGATTTTCAGCTGAAAGTTGTGATTTGCTTTTGTTTTTTTCTTCTTCTAAAAAACCCAATCAAATAACTTAAATGGTTTTACCTGACAAGTCCTAATTAAATCCAAGGATCTCTGTTTCCTTAGTAACCACTCATAGCATCACTAGCATTTGTAGAGAGAGCAGCAGGTGCAAGAAAACATAAAAATGAAAAATCTTATTTTGCCAATTACTTATTGAGATTGAAGTATTTAATACTGGTTTCCTACTGATTTCAGTGCTTTCTGAGTACAGTCTTCTATCAATCACTGAAATAATTATACACTACTGAAAGTCAATTTGATCATTTTTTTTCCTTTGACATTCCACATTCTTGTGTTAGAGGATGGTGTATTTGCATCTATTCTTGCGGTTTGATACAATTGCATGCTTGTCAAGTATATACTCCTAATGTAATTTTAATATGCTTCAAGGTTTTTTTTTGTCTCATGTATTTTGAGACTTGTAGATTGTTACATGAAAGTACCTAGTGCTGTATAAACTGAGGAGACAGCATTTACATGAGCTTTACATCAGCAAAATAGGCTTTAGAGAATAAAGCAAAATTATGTCATCATGGGACACTAAGAAAGGAGATCTCTCAGGCAAGACTGTTCATATTTTAACAGAAGAATTTTCAGCATATTTTATTTTATATTTAAACTACAACTATTTTTTACAGGAATCGTTTAGCTTTATTAAATATCTGCTGTCAAAATGAAGTCAGTTTACATCAAAAGAATGTCTTAACAAATGGTGTTGCCCAGCAGGGTCAACTGGCTGAGAATGAAAGGATCAAGCCCATCTACTGCTTCAGCAACTCTGCTTGAGGGGTGACTATGACCAAACATAAAGAGACAATCAGACTTAGACAAGGCATTTAACCAGAAATGATAGCTCTCTGGCCTGACAGTCTTAAAAGCCAGAGTCACCTTGAAATTTTCACTTTTATATCCCAAGTTATTGTCAACAAAATGGCCCTCTGCTCAGCATAAGAACTTCCACAAGCCACATCACAATGGTAAAGCCTTGAAATGCAGGTGTGTTTGTGTAGTGTGGCTAAAAATGTGGTCTGAACCCTTAATAGAGCAGTGTCCATTTTGCATATCAATGATGGCTTGGTAACAATCAGTCATCCCTGTTAGAATTCTCATTTTTTTTTTTTTTTAAAGTGTCTTCTCCTTCTTAAAATCCTACCACTTGTGGTAATTTCTCCCAAACAGACCTATTAGATTAAAATAATAATAAAAGAACAAGCAAAGGAAAAGGAGAAATAGCATAAAACGTAGAACATCTCAGGATATCTTTCTTTGACTACTTGGAACTCTATTCTCCTCTGTTGGTAAATCAGCTATTTAAAACACAGCTATAACTAATCTCAATATACCAATAAGAGTTAATAGACAAACCCAGCCCAAAAAGGTAGCAGACATTCTCCTTCATGAGGAAGAACAAGAAAACAACAAATTTGTTCAGGTGTTACAAGGTACTCAGGTTATCAAAAGATGATACCTTTTTCCTGTCAGCACCTATCTTAATGGCATACTTTCTTAATGCTTATCCTAAATCTCACCTTTTATGCTTGACCAAATACTTGTCATTCAAGTTTCCCTGTAGCTTAAAATTCTGCTTTTGAAACCCACAGAGAAATCCCCCCTGCCTCTATCACTCAGCAGCAACATTTATCAAGTGACTCAGGATATGTGATTATCAAGTTCAGTTCCCCTATTTGACCAAGATGAATCAAACCCACATATCCAGCTTTCAAGCACAGTAACTGAGCTATATATTTACAGGCCACTCTTGCCTTCGCTTGTTGAAACCATTTCATTAGGCAGAAAATAATTACACATTTGTTGAGCCAAAGCTCAGGAATAAAAATTGCTTTTCAGCCACTTGCTAGAAAATTCATATGGGAGGAAGGTCTTTATTTTCATTTTCTGTTCCAATGCTGTAGTATTTAAAGCTATTATTCTATCCTGGTAGAAACAGGAATTCAGAATGGTCTCTTCCTATGTAGATATTCCAGTCACTAGATTTGACTCAGCTTTGCTCCAACCTAGATATACTCACTACTTGAAAAAATGAAAAGAAACAAAACATTTCCTATATTATTCCTTCAAAGTGCTCTCATCCTGCTTTTATTCTCTAACCACAGAAATAGAATTTCCTTTCCCAAGAGCAGCTAACCTCTGCTCTGCTTTTAAAAGAAGGATCAGACAGGGCATTTTGGGAAAGGATTCAGGAGTTCAAATCAGGGGAGAACACAACTTTCACCCAAAAGAAATTGCTTCACACTACTTACTAGATGTTGATCAGACCAACATCATCTACATTTCCACATCTCTCTACTATCCATCTGATATTTTATGACTGGAAATTAACAGGATTTTTTTAGTATTTTAAATAAACCATTTATTTGCTTCATTTCCTCCATTTGTCCCACTAGTACAGTTGCTTTGACAATGCAAATTACATGATCTTTGTGAGAACTTTACATAGAAAAAATACATTGCATAATGCATAAAAATATGCTGGGGTTTTTTGCAGGAAATATTATGGTGGCTGCATTTTTAATAGACTGATCAGAGCTTCTAATTTGTACCACTTAAAAGTTAGCCAGAAGGCATTGGAAAAAACCACAGTAGAACTGCATTGTACCCAGGATAAAAAAAACAGGTCAGGCTAATTAAATGTGTTCATTAGCTACATACTGCTTTAGTTAGATTGTTAAGAAGTATAGAAAAAACCCACTTTTTTTAAGTTGAATTAGAGACAGTTCTATGGCTTTTTTTTCCTAATTTATTCATTATTATTACTTTCCAGACAATCTTGATACATTTAAAATGGTCAAACGGATTTGTAATTTGAAGAGATAAAATGGAAATGTAGAGTATCAAGAGTGACTGTTAAAAATGGTATAACATCATATACACGGGTCACCTCAAATCCACACAGCCCATGATAAAAATAAAGCATTTTGATCATACTTAATATAAATTTAGTGACCATGTTCTGAAGTTTTTCTTCTATACAGTGATTCATTCACAATATTAAGTTCAGGGTGTCAGAGACAATACATCAGTTTCTAAAGACACTTTCATGAGTAACTAAAATGTATGATACAATACATACAAATGACAGGGTAGACCAAACCCCAAGGAAACAGGTTCTAGGATCACTATACTTCAACAAAGAAAGCTCTATGTAACAACCCAAGAAATAAAGGCAAATAGCATAGATCTCTATCTTATTCACTATATCCAAAGGAGAAAAGAAAACCAGTGTTCAGTTTCTAAGAAAGAAAATATAAATAACAACTCTCATTTTCTTTTCACCTAACAAGTCCACTTCAGATAGACTTTATTCTTACTGTCTCTGAAATCCTTTTTGGAATAAGTTATCATGAGGTATTTATGCCTTTACCTATGGTGTGAATAGCTGTCAATCATTGACAATAATGAACAAAATATTTAATCACCTCTATCTACTTAAAAGCCAAGATATTTAGAACAAAGTTATTCCTTATGGAATCTTCTGCTAAGGAAAATTCCTTATTATCCCATGCTGTTTCTTTAAGAACTATTGGGTTTGGCTTTTTTTGGTTTTACAATTCTAGGATTTGGGGGTTGTTTGAGTTTGGGTTTTGTTTTGGTTTTTTTTTGCATTGTCCATGATTTTTAGAACAAAAAGAACTGGTCAAGGTAAACACTTGTCACATATATTCCCATTGTTCTAAAAACAGCATTCCTGAGAAGTGAGAGAGGAAAAAAACTTTCCAGCCTCTTCTTTTTCTTAAAAAAAAACCCTCATAAGCTAGCAAAAGCAAACTGATACCTGCAGCCGCTCCCGCGGAGCTGCGCGTCCCACCGCGGCCTCAGGGAGCCGTGCCAGTACGCGGCGGCGGGCAAAGGTACCCGCGTCGGCGGGAAAACCCGCGGGCTGAGGCGGGACACAGGGCGCGGCGCGAGCCCGCCTTCGCGTTGACCTGCCCCCCCGCCGGGCCCAGGAGTCAGGCGATTGAGTGTTTGTACAGTAAACAGAGGAACACAAACTGTGCCCACTGCTACCTAGGTAGCTATGTATTTTGGTTGTGTTGCATAACAAGTAAATTAACAACTTATCCATTGTTTAAAAAGAAGAACTGGTTATTAATTCTGTCCCTCCAGATCAGAGTTTTGGGAACTTGTTGGCTAAAGGAAACATAAAAGACTACAGTGCACGGAGAAATTTCTTCTGACCTGTTGACATATCTGGAACTACTGGGATTATTCACGTAGTGGGAATATAATCACAGTTTGAAGTAGAGAATTTTCATAAACTCTTGTTTATGCAATGAGATACATTTCAAGCAATCAATATATTTTTTGGTTAATATCCAAGTCTAGATCCTAGCCCTCTTATGCTGTGTATGGCCAAAACAAATATATGACTTAGCATAGGTCATATCATTTAAGTCTAGTCAACATGAAAGAATATCTGTAATGCTCTTCCTTCCTAAACCTTTTTATTCCTTCAAATATAATCTTTCAGTCAACTCAACCAACTGATTTTGATGCCAATAACCTAAGAGTGTCCATTTTTATCCAGTCAACTTCAAAAGAATAGTTCAGTCACAGTCTGAAGAGGACTGAAAATTGCACAATAAAATACACAGAATCACAGTACAAACTACAGGCAGATCCAAACTTTCCCCTTCAATAATACATCGTGATTCCTGCACAGGTTGCATATGGGGTCATTACTCCTGATCTGTTAATTTCCTCCAAAAACTCCTTGAAATATTGTGAAGCAGAATCTCTCAGTCATGCTCATTCCTTTAGTATTTGGGAATGATGTAGTCATTGGTAGCAGTTGAAGATTAGATTCCTTCCTGAATTTAGCTAATTAAGTCACTGAATAATTAAATCAGTTTAACAACAACATTAATTTTGCATTAGGTGTATCCTTAGCTACAATGCCTAAAAATACTTGAGCACTTTTGATGAAATTATAATTTAATAATTTGACAGGAAAAGTGTTTCTGTTCTCCTCAAAATTATTTCATTTCTTCGAAAATTAGCTGACAAAGTCATGGAACTCAAGCAATCTTTATTTTCAAGGCCGTTATTTCCTGGTCATATGTGACATCCTTGGGAGAACAGATATCACCTTAGACAAATGAATTTGACTAGAGAAAATATCTGGATTCTAAATCTCTTGTTTACATGGCTTGAGTGAGGAGAAAGACAATACTCTTTGAGACATGATCACTAAGTTCATAGTTCACTTAGTAAAGAAGTTTCAGATATATGATTACTGTATTTTCTATTGTTCTCTCAATTACTGCTTTTACTCACCTATGGATAGTAATGGATGATCTAATTAAATACATTAAGATCATTTAAGAGAGTTAAAACCAACCAACTATAACAAAAAAAATTATTGAAAACATCTACTTTGGGAGTGCAAAATTTAACAACCAAATTTGTTCCCAGTGTAGACCAAAGAAAAAACACAGAAATTAATTGAATTTATCTGCCAGCTCTAATATCTGTCAAAGGGCAATAATTAACATAACATGCATTTAAAAAGCTCCAAACATCATCTCTGAGATGATAAAAAAAAAGCTCCAATGATCTTTGATATTAGACACTTAGCATGGATGAATTGTTTAATTATACAAGTTTTGCAATATTGTAGAGGGGAAAAAAACCTACTTGGATGAAATAAGCCTTTAGCGTGGATATAGAAAGTCCTCAACAATTTTTGGATCCTGTTACTGAAAAGGTTTCATTAGTTAAAACTAACTGAGAGCAGAACATAGTTTATTCTTTGTTATTAAATGAAGCTATCACCCTGAAGGAAAATGGGAAGAGTGAGGGTTTCCAACTAAACGCAATGGGGGCTAACAAAAGTAGAAAAAATTGGCCATAATTTATTTTTAGAGCCCCACAGGCACAAAACTATTCTACAAAACATTGCTAACATTTAAAGATTTCTGTACCACCTGCAAAGAATGCTTGAAGAGTCTCTGATAGCCTTTTCAAAGTGTTTGCATTAAATCCTGGCTAAAACTAAACATCTCATTCTATTTCACTGCTATCCATATTTTTTGTAATTACCTCTGTCATATTATATGATCTGTGTCCAGTCTGACAAGGAGTCTGGTAAATCTACAACACAACTTTTAAAGCAAGTTCTAATCCAGATGTGTGAGTTCGAATCGTTGACATTAATGTTTAATGAGTTCATAGTCATTCACTGCTTATAACCAGTTATTACACTAATTTTGGACTGACTTACACCCACTGTTTCATTAAAAGGTAATTTAGTCTCCCAGAATAAAAGACAAAGAAGCCCTACCTAGCTAATTTTAAGTACCTAATGTTCTTGAGAGCTCTAAGTATTCTCATTTGGGAAGGACATCGGAAGTGCACAATCTAAGACTTTGTACTTAATTTTCTGGTGCCCTTGCAGTTCTGCTTCAGCATGAGATTCACCTCTTCTGGCATGGTCCCTGTGGCTGAACTTCAGAAGATCAGGAATGAAAGGGGATCAGCCAAGCAGTTACTAAAGGACAATACATCCTGGGTCTTTCCTACCACACAAACGCTGAGTAGCTGGTCTGCAAATATTCAGAGGACTTTGTAATGTACAAAGTGAATCTGTTCTCATTCTGCATACTATTTTATCTTTTAAAGACACATGCAATATCCAGAGATTCCCAGACTCTTAAAGACATTGTTATTCTGAGCATGTCCAGATGTCCCTCAGTGTTTACAGTTTTGCACCTGTGTCTTCTATAACTCCTGTTAGAGTGAATAAAATAGTTGTTCATCAACCAAAGTTGCTTGAGGCAATCTGGTGTATTCTGAACAGATGTAGGAGATCAGATTTTCTGTTAAAACAGACCTTAAGGATTTTCAGATGTAGTGAATGAGGGCTTAATTATTGTCATTGCCTGAAATTCTGCAGGCCTCCCACTCTTCCTTGGCAACTCCCTTAACACTCCAGGATACAGGAAGATATTGCTAGGAGCAAGGGGCTAGCAGTAAAAGTTTCAGACTCCTCTCACATTGCATAAAGACAGACTAACAGAACCAAAAAGAGCATATAAGTTATCAGGTTCTCCATCCTACTAATTAGGATGCTCACTCAGGCTGTTCTAGTACCTGAGCCAATTAATGTTGCAGGTCTTATATTAACTAGTAACTGTTCAAGAAAACAAAACCAGCTTTAAAACAGAATGGCAGAACAAGTTATTTTGTTTCTCTCATGCCATATGCCTTCTCTCACAGTTGCTTTCCCTCTTAAAAACAAATCTGTAATAAAATACAGAAATAAAATAGATTTAACTAGAGTATGTGGCCAATCAAGTCATATGATAGTAAAGGTTGTAGCAGGATCTTTCAACCACTGTGTAGAACTATAAGAATTTCAAAATTGTTTTAATGAGTTTTCATTCAATTTCTTTTTTTTTTTTTTATAACTTATTCTATGTCATTACTGCCTTATGCAAACTTAGGAGCTTCTGTGGCACTGTTAGGGCACCAAAAGAGGCACACTCTTTCTTTAAACTGTATAAAAGACAACTGTGTCAAAGATCCTAAAGCGAAGATACATACTGACTGGCACTGTTATTGATGGGTTTGATTTTAGAAGGAAAGTATCTGGAAAGAACTGTACATTCCTATGGTATGCACCAACAGGGGAGTCTTGAAAATTATTAAATGCAGGAATCTTACTTTGGTAGAGAGATGTGGCCTATGATGCAATAACTGCTTGGTTTTGTGTATAAGGCCATTCAGCTAATGATATGGCTGGTAAAATTCTGTAGCAGACAATTGTGCACAACAATTATTCACAGAACAAGCAAATTAAAGGTCAGTACTGTCTAAGACTTCCCTTTTGGTCTGAGTATACAGATTTAAAACAATATAAGTTGCAAGTAGTATACAGCTCCCAAAATCATGATCTGATTAAAATGTCTTCTAGGAGTAGGTGGTTAATATATAAAAATAAACACCTACAGTAAAACTGGGCTTCCAAGACAAAAAAAACCAAATTAAACAAAAAATCAAAACATCAAGCTTCACAGCTTCTTTGAAAAGTATTCAATGATTGAAAAAAAATAAAAAACTAACCAAAAATCCCCTGTAAAATCACTAGAATTCTGTAAATACTTCCTAAAATAAGAATGATCTCTGCAATTCTTTATGTGCTGTTCAGTGCCTCATGATCTAAATTTGAGCAGCAGAGCAGCTGTTGAAACACACACAGAATCACACACACTAATACAATCTTCTGTTATACAGTTGCAGATTTCTTTTTTTGAAGAAAATCATGTTTGACTAAATTATTTTCTATAATTTAGATTTATTTTGCTGAAGATTGTCATTTTCATCCAGATGTCACACACTTTTCATCACACTCAGCTTTTTTTTTTTAATAACTTCAGAAGAACATCTGCAGTTAAAAGGAAAAGACAGAAAAAGCGCATAATACTTCTCAGTGTGCTGATTTAGCTTGAGATTGGAGACAGATTTGGTTCCAATTTTGCCATAAAAATTAAACAATGATAAACATGTCAGGGCTAGGAAACAGCAATATGATACTGAAACAAGTTGAAAAAGCTCAATCTGTAGACCTATAAAACCTGAAACTTTATAACAGCTTCTATAATTACTGTAGATGGATTTTTTTTCTTGCAAATTTTAAGTATCAGCTAGATTTTCTGCATGTCATCCTGGAAAAAACCCCAGTGACACTTGCATGTGAGTTTATTTCTAGTGCTTGCGGTTTAGATGAATAGAGGAAATGATGTGTAGCCTAAACTCCCCTTTCTGGAACACTGCCACACTTGATGTGAGAATTTCTGTGTTTACTAAACAGACACTTGAATGCATGTAATTCCTGTAACAACTAATTACTTTGTAGATTAGTCAAAATGTCATTTCTCATATGTGACACGTGAAATGAGCATTCACAAGACAATTCTAAAGGAAAAAATACGAAGAATTCTTTTTGCTGAGCTGAAGATTAACTATTTATCACACTCCCTAAGCTGCATGCTACAGTTGCTGTGAAAACTGCCCTAGTCATCCTGAGAGTTTTGGCTCACAGATGCTACCCTGCCAATAGCTCTTATGCCAAACTGGCTCTTGAAGTACTGTCCAAGCTGGTGTCTGCCATTTATGAAGCTAAATGACTGTTCTGTGTTAAAACATATCATGGAAAATATCACTATTATCCACAACCCTCTGCTAATCACAATGAGCTGGAGACGCTGTACCTACATCTTATGGCTAAAATATCATCTGCACGGACAGAAATAATCAAGTCTAGAAGATTTTAGTCTATGCTGATCCACTGAAAACAGTCATGTCATATGATTTATTTTGTATGTATCACAATTATGCATGCTTTCAAAAAGAACAATGTAATAAACAGTTTCTGAAATATCTATACTTTAACCTATGGTGCTAAAATAATTTTAGTGTATTCAAATAACTCATTTGGCAATCAAATGTACTATTTTATTTTTTCTGGAGTTAGGTATATCAATATGCTTAAGGACTTACAAATTAATTTTTATTAACAGAAGAACAAAAGTAAGTCTAATTAGGAGCAGTAAAAACTGTATTCTGTAGGAGGTCAAAGCTTGTGTTCTTTTAACTGACTTGAAATTATTGCAAAATACTTATTTTATAGGGATGTATGTCTTTCATTTTAAATCTAAAATTAAACAGTTATCTAGTATCTGCACATTACATTTAGAGAATTCAGAGTATGAAGCTGAATCTATAAACCTTAGAAAAGTGTTTATGCTTCAGCATGAGGGTAGGCAAGCACTGAACCAGACACAATGTTCTCCAGAACTCTGTTATTAAAGTGGTTGTCACTTTCTCACAGAGCTCTGTACAGCTGCATGTATTGTGGGGAACCTTGGAACTTTTCTCATTTCAGACACTTTTTGCTTAATTAATGCTACATCTTCTACCACCATATAAATATCAATTTTACTGAACTACTTCACTGGATGAGCATCTCCCCATCACTAGGTTAAATTCACGAAAGCTTGTTCAGGCTTGTAATTTCTACGAAGACCTTCCAAAAAGTACATTTTTCTTACAGTTTTTCCAGTCCTACAAGAGACCAACCTCTTTCAGATTTATAGACCAATACTCTATAGGCATTGCCAGTGACTGCATGAAGTCTTCAAGCAATGACAGAGCTTACAGTGCCAAAAATAGAAATAAAATTTTAAAAATGATTCTGTCACCACATGACAGTTAACTTTTTTTCAGTATAAATTAGCTCTATATGAGATAATTATCTCATATAGGTAATTACAGCTTTTCCCACACTTAGGAATTACATTAGTTTTTTCCTACACTCCCTACATTCACGCAGATGTCTGGAAAGCTTTGCAATGTAGACTTGACTTATGAAATATAAAGCTTGTAATACAACACATACATTTTGCCCTTTCTTACCATTCTAACTCTAAGTCCCTTGCTAGCACATAAATAGAAAATAAGAACTTCCTATTTAGACAAAGATACCAAAATTTACTTTGAAAAGTCCTTTAAAAACAGCAGTAGTTTCAAGAAAAGTATTTTCTATTCCCATCCAGCCTCTACAGTTCTGAGAAGAGGACAAACAGAAAGCCTGGAGACATTCTCTTAAACAACCAGAATTTTTTTACTTACCAGAATCTAGTTCTGTTACTAAGTGCCTTTGTGCATCTCCAATTGGAATTCCCTGAAATGAAAGTTATCTAATCACCTTTAAACAAGCTGTGGTAAGATAGTAGAAAAGAAATCTGGAGTTTTGTTAGCACATTGCCTTTGCAATTTGGAAAATAAACATTTATAATATAGTCCTCTATTATAAAACAATTACATAAAAGATTGCTTTCTGAGTATATTACTAATGTGAACCAACCAATTTTAAAACAATGCAGGTTTCAGACTCATGTCACTCTTAAAGTAAGCAAGGTCTTCTATATAAACAATTTGTGATGCTCATAATATTAGCAAAATACACAAAGCAGAGCTGATTTTAAACAAAAAGGTTTGTACTCAAATTAACACACTGAATGGAGAATTAGACACCTTCTGTAGTGTTCTGCAGTTTGATTTTTCTGAGTGGAAATTCTTGTGCTGTATCTTTTTTATATTTTATTCATGACATTAAATGTGAAAGAAAATTTCTGAAAAGAGATTTTCTTCTTCCTACCTTCTGAAGTGTAAAGTATTACTGTTCACATCAATAAAAGGATGATAGCAACTTGAATACATGCTGAAGGTAGAACCATTTAAATTACTTCATAAGGTTTCTTTCTATATAAAGTGGAAATTACATTGCAATAGTGTAGTAAATATATTAAAGGAGAACCAGTAAAACTTCTTCATCTCTGCTTCAGAGAGGACAGGGATCCTTAACTGGCTAACCTATAAAATAATAACAATGGAATTAACTATGTAGGAACAAATTAGCCAACAAAAGATAAGGCAGCACAGTCAGAATTGTCCATGGACCCAAACACAAGACTCAGTCTTCTTTGTCATTTGGTGCTTATTATGAGAGAAAAGCTTCCATTCCTAATGAGGCTACTAGCACCCCACAGTCTAATTAATATTTAAGAGAAGATTTTTTAAAAGCATCCAAAGAATTAGGAACCTCAAATATTTTAGGGGTTTCAGTTTTGGGGTGTTTTGTTGTTCTTGTTGTTTCTTTGTTTGTTTTAAATGGGCTTTTTAGATCTGAGGTTTAATTGAAATATGAGGTTGGGCTTTTGCTTCTGCAATAGTTCTAAAGTTCATATCTTTGAATTTTCTTTTCTGATTATTTTTATCTCCCATTAGAAAATTAAAATGTATCCTGGAAGGATTTTAGTTTTTTAAGAGAGTTATAATGAGACACTCCATTGCCAAAAGGAATAGATCAGAGCTTTGCACTGGAAGATCTAACTGTATATTTCTTCTCATCTTCTTGATATGCTGCATTATAAATTGTAATAGTTTCAGACTCTTCTGCTCTCCTCCATACAGCTTCAGGCAATATATTTGAATCTGATTTTTTTTCCCTAAGAATATTTTGTGGCACAAATGATAGAAAATGTGATTTAGCCTGCATTCTCTGAAATTCCCCAGGTGAAGCTCTGTATGACTGCTTTGTATGACAGAAAATTTTCTGAGATGGAAGTTTGTGTTTGATAGAGAAGTTGAGAGTTCAGGCTGCAATTAGGCCACTGCTTTATCAGTGTAACAAAAATATATATTCATCTGAAATTAGTATTCAGAAAAAGAATCCAAGAGTTCTTGTCTGCTTACTGTTGAATACCACTTAAAATCAAGAAAAGCTATTTTTGATCAGTTGCTTATGGATTCTATGCTTTTAAGTTCTCCATCACAATATTTTCTAATATTACAGTCTAAACTCTAAGCTTATAAACTCAGTATTCAGGTTCTGATTTTTTCTTTTATTCTTTCAAACCAAGCATTATCATACTGCTACTAGGAAATGCAAAATTCAGAGGTTTTAATGAGAGAACAGTAGAAGATTTCATTCTCGCTATTTCAAGAGTTCACGCACAAGAAACTTATGCTCCTAAACTCTAATTATTCAGTGGTTACTGTCAGTCAGGAAAATCTAGGACACTAAAACAAATTCAGGCAGCTCCAAAATCTGCCTAAACAAACTTAATGCCAGAACAATAAGTTGGCTGAGAAAGATCCATGCTTGAATCCTCCATTCCTGAACACTATCTTCAATAAAAAGCTGTCAGTAACTGTCTAATTAGTGTTTTCTTGGCAATGACAAAGCTAGATCAGAAGAAATGATGAATTTTGCTTTGTACCACACAATACAGCTATATAGTACCTATGTAGCACAATCTTAGCATAGTAATAGGAAAAGATGAATTTTAAATAGAAAGACCTTTTTCCTCAAAAGGATGTTTCACTATCCTTTTAAGATGTCTAGGTGTGAGAACAATAGTTTCATTTCTTCAGTAGCTCAAACCTTTTCATTCTTCTGGTATTGAAAGAGTCTAGAAAGTAAAATACAGAACATAGATAAGAGGAAAATTTTTTCTTTCATGTGTGTTAGATTACAATGTTCACTAAAAGTCTTAAGTATTCATTTCCATTCATTATTTTATAAATGCTTCTTTAACATCTTATAGTTATCGATTTAAAAGTTATTCTGACACAGCAAAAAAATTCAGTCAGAACTATACACTTTCATAGTATTTTCTTACCTAGGAAGTAAGAAAAACAAATGTGCATAATTTGATAATATGGTTGTGATGTTTCTGATGGTGGCTCCTACAGTCCTTTGGCAGCAGCTTTCACATTACAATACTGGTCTCCTCAAGAAACACTGACATAAGGGACAAGAAAAATAACGATACAAGCAATTTCTGAAAGGTATAACAGTGTGAAAGCAAAACATACTTTTGCACTTGTAAGCCTATATCTTTCCTTTAACAGCTGTGGTATAACTACCCTATGTGAAGATGCTCAGTAATAGTATAGTGAAGTGACAGAAAGGCAAAAAAGATGATAATGTGAAGTATATTTAGCTTGATACAGTCTCTAAAATTTCATCTATTCCAATATCTTTCAGATCTATTTCATTTTCTCCAATGAGATCCCCAATATGATATTTGCTCAAGAGACTCTTCTGTTAAACATGATTAAGTCATCTGTGTTCTGATATTATAATAAGAAAAAAAACCCACAAACAGATTACAAAAAATTATGTTTAGATCCTCGTAGACTCCCTAACATTATCTGGCTTTTGAACACACCAGAAATAAATACAGAAATTTTAATTCTGTGTAAACTTTGTTACAAGGCACCAGAAGCATAGAAGTATTCTTCAGCACATTTAAACTGAATGAGTTAAATCTAACTGAAGATTATGTTAAATCATCTGATTAAGAAGGAATGTTCCAGAAATACTTTCTCAAATTCACATTAAAAATGATTGCCATTTTGTTGGTTGTGGAGTAATATTAACGTAATTCCATCATGCATTCTCAACAAGTTCATTTATAATCCTGTAGTTCCTATGTCATCTTTCAAAGTACACAAAACACCTTTTTCCAAAAAAGTTTCAGTTCTGATTTATCTTCTGACAAAACCATGGGTAACTCTTTACCTCGTATGCTTCCATGATACACACATAGCACTTAAACGCTATTTAGTCACTACAGCTGAAACTAAGCCATGAAGAAAAGAACAGGAATTATAAGTCCATGAATTATATATTTTCAAAATGTAAGTGGAAATTAGTTGCTATTGCCCTTAATTGAGGCAATGTTACCCTTGTCTAGAGGAAAAAAAATACACAAAAAAGCAGGGATTTAGACATCTCTGTTTTACTAAATTTTATTTACAGTATACTCTGACTCCCTTTTTTTATCCTTTCCTCCAGTATCAAGCATCTTGGACTCCATATTTGTATGGAAAGGTCAAGGCTTTTTATCCTAATCTGCATCTATCATAATTAAGTGAAAATGTCATTGTCTCCCTTTCCTAGCATCAGCAGCAGCTGAATTTAGAAGATGTACTGCATAGCTTACAAGATATGGATGATAATTTTCAGTCAACAGAAGTACAAGCTGTAAGGATAGAGGATGATAAAAATACATTCTTAGACTAAATAGTTAATTACTTTGTTTTTTCTCCACTTGTATCTATGTGGTTGCAGAGGTGCAGTCACTTGGGTCTTGGTCTCCGGTACGAGGGAGATAACATTTATACTGAGCTGTGCTGCATGAAGAAAGCTATGACACACTGCTAAATGCAAGATTGATGTCCCTGTGTGCCTTGCCAAAGAGATTATGAGGAGAGAAATACCACTGAACAGAATAAGGCTCATTATTTTAGCACCAAACCTAAGTAAAAAAAAAAAAACTTTACCATTTTGTTCAAGAACATGTCCTGAATTTTAAGTGTTTTTCACTGTTTGCTCTCCTCAAGATATTCTTATTCAGGTTGAAACAGAGAGAGTATATAAAGTAACAAAAGCACATTACACAGCATTAGGACTCCCGTAATGTTTTCTGGGGTGTTTTTTGCTTCTTCTCACCTCTTATATTAAAATCACCTTACAAAGAACAGCATAAAACTCTGACTCTTTAACATCAGAGACACAGAACAGTTCCTCAACATTAATTTAAACATAACATAAAACCAAACAAAACCCAACACAAGAAAAAAAAAACAAAACAACAAAAATACAGTTATTTTTAAAAATACTTCAGAAAAGCCTCCCAAAACAGGTTCCCTCATTTAATGTTTGAAATGGCTTCTGAATGCCAATGTGCCCTGGAGAGGTGGCAAGTTTTCTAGAAAGTTGATCTGAAAAAATACCATCTCACTTTCAAGAAATATGAGCAAAATGACATGACTTTATAAATATGTGCTTTTTGTCTAAGAAAATATGGTTCCTCCTATGCAATCAGCAGTTGCCTATCTTTTAAAGGCTCTATTTACAGCTAAAGTACCATCTACAACCTGTGTTACCTTTCCTTTTCTCACCTATCTAAATAAGGAAGGGGCAATTAAAAACAAAAAAAACCCAAACAAACAAAAACCCACAACAAAATATTTAAAAAACACCAGAAAAAACACACACACACACACACAAAAAAAACCAAAACTAAAACAAAACAAAACCCAAAAAGCATTTGGCAGGAAAGGTCCTCACACTTGTGGTACTTCCAGTACTAATAGTCTTATAAAGCTTTTACTTCCACATTTAGTGATTCATGTAGCTGACACTTCCAGAGTATTCTTAAGTTAAAACCCTTGGTGCAAATCCTTTCAAAATATTTTGTTTAATCAATCATCAATACCTGAACAAGTTTCATGTTCCAGATTCCATGGACTGAATGCTGTTTTGTTTCATCTAGAACTATTTGAGTTACAAGCATCCAAATCAGTATATCAGAGTATTTTCTCTTCCCAAAATCTAACACCAGCTTTCATCAACTGCGTCGAGAACATTTTACATGAGCAGAATAGATCTGGCTTCACAGGGAATTTATTTCAGCCCAATTCACCCACTCTAATTTCTGTACCAGGATGGCAATGCAGTCATAAGTAGGAGACAAAACACTATCTTGAGTTTATATCCCAGGGGTATTTTCAAAACTATATGCAGTAAACAATTCACTGTTTGGATGACTTGAATCAAGCTAGTCTGGTAGTATGCTAGTTTCAGAGGAGGGGTGAAGATCTGAGGGATTTTTTTTACCCTGCATTGTCATAGATAATAGTGAACAATTCTGAACAATTATAAATAATCAGGTTTAGCACACGGTTGGACTTCTTCAGAGCCTTTGCTCTTCAGATCAAGTAACAGAAATGCATGAAGTTGGAGACACATGAATGATACGTAAAGAGGTCAAAATAATAAAATACCACAATTATCATATGACAATGCAATAAGTGATAGAAAAGAAAGCACAAGAAGGGTCAAAAATCACAATGCCACAGATTCAATATAATGGCTTGGAGTACAAAACCTGTCTGTAGATAGCCTTTGTAAATGGTTTGTTCATTTATTATTTAAGCCACTTTTGCCCTCACTGTCATCCCTTACTTTATAAAGGGTACAAAGGTTTTATCTCCGAGTTGTTCTGAAATGTGCCAATTTAAAACCAGAATTGTATTTATTTATAAATCATAAACCATTTGAGAAGTCCAAAAAAAATTCACACCAATTTCAACAACAGACTGTAACTGGGAAGTGTTATCCCATGGTGTATACTCAGAATTTCACACAGAACAAACCCAAGAGTGTTCTTGGAATGATGACATTTGAAGGCTTGAATATTTTCAAGCTGCTGATATTTCCCATTAGGTCTTCCTATATGTAATACTCAGATGCTGCTAGAAAAGAGTCTCTAAATGACTTATCAACACTATTGCCAAAGATGACTTGAAGGTCAGTAGATACCCATCAGGTCTCAAGCCAATATACATGCACTTTTGGGCAAGATCACCAGATGACTGCAATATTGATAAACATTAGCTGACGTTTTCTTGTGGATATTTGTTTTCACATAAGACAAAAGAGTTTTCTGGGTATGGGTCCCAAATGCCCAAATGTTTCTTGATGTAGTGTATGTAGCAGATAATTGGAAACATTCAGAAAAAATAATTGCCCCCTCTTTTTTTTTTGCCTGCTTTTGTTTTTCTACTGCATGGTCAAGTACAAAAATTTATCCTAAAACCAAAGAACTTTACAATATTAGCCATATACCTGCATGTACTAGCATTCAGATGAAAAATATTTCCAAAATTACTTTTAAATTCATGCTGAATTCATCATGGTTAGGAATAGAGTTTATCAAGTTGTAAGCCTGATTGTCTGCTTTCTACTGTCTTCCTGAAACTCCACATTATGCCTTCAAGCCCAGCAAATGCTCTTCACTTCTAGTGATTTGATAGGGGATCAAAAGGTACATGTAGTTGTGAACAATTTACCATAACACACACATTTATGGCTTAGAATAGTTATTTCAATTTTAACCCCTACCATGGTGCATATATTTGTGCTTCATTACTGCTTATCTACAGGGTTGTAATTTTATTCAATAGCCTGGAAAACTAAACAGATTCAACATTTTAACAATATAAACATCACTTCAATGCCAAAGCATTTATTGCTGCTGTAGGATCTACAATAAGTGGTATGAATGTATCTTTTTCTCTTACCTGTTGGGTGGGACCTTAGCATCTAAGATACTCCCACTTGCTTCATGCAAGAAAAATATAGCTATAATCAGCAGTATTCTTGGCCTGGCATTCAGATTCCATTTTGATTTAAAGAAAATGAACTTTCCATAGAGTACTGGTGGGGAGAAAGCATCTGATTCCAAAATTTTCTTCAAAGATTTTTGTCCAAAACCTTCTCAGTCAATTTTCTATTGTCAGCTGAAAGAGAGAAACCAGATATACGAGGGGAAATAAACAAGAAACCATTTTAAAATAGGTTTACAAAAAGAGATCCTGTTATCTATTTCAATTTGTAATGAACATGACACCAGTCTTAGTGAAGTATAGCTACCCATGACACACTGCAGCAAGATTAGGAAACCAAAGCCGAAGAGGTAAAAAAACCCCTACCTTTGAAAAGGAAAAGTTAGAGTGTCCATAAAGTGTTTTAATAATAACATATAACACTATCAGAAAAAAAGTTCTTCTCCCCTTGAATTTGAGAGTATTTCTCAAAGGTTGTATCAGAAAACTCCACAGCCCTCTGCCTTGCAAATCTGCCATGCTCAAGAAGAACATCTACCTTTTTGTTACTCTCATGGGCAACCTGTGTTTCTCAGCACTTCACAAATTTGTCCCTAAATTTTGAATCTAGTGCTTTCAGTAATTAGCTGGTTCTATTAGCTGGATAGAACTATGTGCCTGATACTAGGTTCAAGCAATGATTCAGCTACAGTATCTTCAGTAATAAGACACCACTGGAACAAAACTGACTAGCAATGCCTGAGCTTTCACTGCCTGGAGTCAGTAGAAAGATGATAACAGCCTCTTGAAAAATGAAGTAGTGGATGAAAATAACTAACAATAAATAGAATGCATTTATTTGCCTATTTATTAATTTGATACATACATGTAAACAGACTTCAGAAATAAAAATCCTAGCTTCTTAAAACCATGTGTTAGATAATATTTGTAGGGAATCACTTGATAAATATAGCAACATTTTGTTTGGAATTAAACTATCAGAGGTGAAATGAACTCAGCAAATTAATGCAGTTCTAATCCATTGCCACTTTTTGTTCAGAGCATTATATCTGAGCAGTTCTAGTCTTGTTCTGCTGCAGACAATCAGGACTGCAGTGTACACAGAGAAGACAAATTTTCATTTGTACTTCATTTAGAACATACTTGACAGCAATTTAAGAAAAGCAGCAGGGCTTTGAAAGCTATAATGAGAAAGGAAGATCATTTTTGTAATTTCTATAATGTTGAACACTACCACTGGGCACTTACCATTGATTTCCTTCCAGCTCTTTGCAATGAGTTGCTGCTACTGCTGCTCTTTGAGCTGTAATTAAGGTAAAGTTACTGCCACAATCTTGTCATTTCAGATTTTCATTTCTAAGGTTTGTATTTTGATGAAATTCCTTTTTATCAGCCCACAGCTCTAAGCTTATAGACTGTAACAAATCTAAATCTCATATAAAATGAAAATTCAGCAAATGGAAAGCTGGCATAAAGCACAGCTAGTTCTAACTTAACAAGTACTGAAAGCTGTTCAGCCATCCCTGGATGTGAAGAACACGTTATTCTATTCCCCCTTCCACAAATTCTTCCTTAGGACCAAGCAGCCTCACATTTCCAATGAAACACAAAAGAAGTGTATCTAGACTCATTTGAATAAATTCACTGGTAGAGGTATGTGTTAGTCACCTCTACATTTCCCCTGAAAAACTGCTCCAGGAGCCAGATGACAGGTATTCCTCACATTATTACAATCAAAACACTTATCTTCTCAACAAAATGGCTGAATAATTCGATACTTGAATTAAATTCAAGGAGAGATATGAATGCTAAGATCCAACTCAGATTTATTATAATAAGGCCTGTGAGCATGTTAACCCTCCCCAGTCACCAGCTCCCATTAATAATACTCAGATACCCAATTCAAGCCAAATAGCAAGCAATAAAGGTAAATGAAGAAGCTTGTGCTTTGAGTTATGGTCTGTTCATTGATGTCTTCTGACTTTGATAGTTATACAGGATATATCTAATATATCTATTTGATTTAGGCTATACCTGGAAAATATGCACTGAGGACAGACGTAAATCCTTTGCAAGTTAATTTGATTTTCATTATTAATCTGTAGATTTTTCATTAGTGTATTATTGTAGAATGCTTGTAAATGAAACTCATTGGCCTGATCATTTTGATTCAGGAGCTAATTATATCAGTTGTAGTAGATACCTCTGTGTGAAAATGCCTGGAATGACTTACTGCCCTGTTTCCAAAACTTGCCAGCCCATGCATTAGCAGTTTAATTGTTGACACATCACAGAAGGGCAGTGAGTAGGAGCCTGAAAAGCACAATGCTGTTCTAATTCACTTCAAAGTATAACTCTATCAAAAGTTGCAACCTACAACATAATAAAAAAAAACTGCTACAGGAGAACACACAAAGGTCTGCAGCTATTTTAGGCTTAGTTAAACCTAGTTTAATCTCCTATGCAGGTACAAAGGTTCTTCATCTTTTCACATCATAAGTAGAACGTTTTTATCCCTAAATTGTCAAACACAGTATGAATTCACATTTGTTATAAATGTAGATTCTTGTAAAACTTTTCTTGTTACCCTTAAGAAATAGTTTTCCTATTTTGCTAAAGTCATTCTATTAACAATATTCTCCTAACACCATTCTAAAAGCAGTCTGCTTTGGGTAAATTTGTCTTATTTTTACACCACAACAATAATAGATTCTATATTAGAAGTTAAACATTCTTAACAATTTCTATACAGACAATAGAATAAAAAAGGCAAAAAAAAAACCCACAACAATAAAACACACCAAAAAAAAAAAAAAAACCAAAAGGGGGAGAAAAACCCACAACAATAATTTCAGAACATTTTCTGTGGAAAAAAAAAGTTTGTACTATTTTCTAGATCCCTCTGAATCATGCATGTGAGAGCTATAGACCTAGCCTGTCTTTATTAAAAGCAACAACAAAATTTAATTTTTTTCACAGGCAAAAGATAAAGCCTGGAGAATTTAACTCCTATTATTCATCTGATAAAATAGATAGCTACATTATTCTTTCTCCAGCTAGTCTGATCAACCTAAAGTATATAAACTTACAGTGCATGTAATATAATGTTACTAGAAGATGGAAGGTTTTTTACTTCTGAAGATGCATTTATACTCCAATGGACATTACTTGATCTACCTGCAGCAATATTGCAGCACTTAGGTAGTTTGAAAGTATTCAACATCTAGAGATATTAAGGGAAAGAGGTGCAATTTTTTCTGTATTTACTTAGATTATTCTAATGAAAATCAAAATGTACATTGCTCCACAACAGCCTACCAACCAGAAAGTTGAATGCACAGGATCAATGTCTTCATTTCACACAAACAGTGCTGCTGTCTCAATGCTTGTGCTCTTCAACAGATAAATTGGTCTCTTAAAATGTTAACTTGCCTGTTTTCCCTATACTCTTTGAAAGAATAACACAGAGAACTCACAGCACTGCAGTGCCTACCCTGGATGTGTGAAAGTCTTTGTAAATGTCCTTGGCAATTGCACTCCAGCAAAGAATGTGTTCTGCAGGCAGGCTAACTAACACAAAAAGAGTTGTCTGTGGAAAGTCACTATGCTAGTTTGGATTATTTAAAATTATATATTAATTATATATGCTGGCAACATTTTAAGGAAACTATTATTAATATTTTCATTATCATTCTGTAACAGATGTATACATTTAGCTGCAAGTTGTGCCTGCAACCAATCATTCATTAGGTGTGTAAAAACCCATCTCATTTATTCCTCCTTCTTAAAAATATCTAGATACTGTTTGGCAATGCTATTACAAGTCTTTGAGGAGTTCTAACAACAAGAAAGTGAACAATACACTCTGACAAGGAAATCTAGAGTGCTTATAAAAATGCTCTGTGAAATGCCAAGATCTGAGATTTTCTGATTTTTCTTCTAGGAAAAAAAGGTGTCTGGGAACTGAAAAATGTTTAGCTCTACCATAGCTGTTCTTAGGGATTTCAGAGCAAACAGACCAACTAAAATTTTGTTTTAATGAAATCAAAGGGAATTTGCTATTAACATCAAGGAAGCCAGAATATCACCCTTTATGCTTATTTTCTGGTTTTCTATCACTACACTGAGGGTGATAACACTATTTCCCATTCCATTTGTTTGCATTGTTAGTTCTACAGCATAAGAATGGTTTCTCACTACACACATCAGAGGACATTCATCTTGATTAAAGCTTCTAGTGCTACCCTAATGGATTCAGTTCATAGTATAAAAAGACAAAAGGCAAGCAGAATTATATTTTAGTCAACTTCAAAAGGACTGTTCTTTGAATTTCTTCACTGGTACATATTCACAGTAACAACAATGTATATTTCTTTGCTTGAGGGAAAAAGAAATAAATCAAATATTATTTACTGCCTACTTCCTATACCTTTGCCATAATCCAAAGACCTTTTGAAGATACATGATATGGCTTTTTATGTTCAGAGATTCCTGAAAAAAGTTAAATCTTCTGTTTCATGAATATCTAGAAATCCTTATAGATTCAACCATTAAAAAAAAAAAGTATTGACTTGGGGAAATGAATTGAATTTATTTCCAATTAAAGAGAGCAAGATAATGAGAAATAAGAACAAAGCTAACAAACACCTTCACTACAACTTTCCCTTCTTCTCAAGCTCAATTTCACTCCCAGTTTTCTCTACCTCCTCCCAGAGTGGGAAGGGAAATGAGGGTTGCAGTCAGTTCATAACACTTTCTCTGCTGCTCTTTCTCCTCACACTTTTCCCCTGCTCCAGTATGGGTTCCTAGATAGTCCTTCAGCCTGCTCCTGTGCCAACTCTCCACGGAGTCACAGCTTCCTTCAGGGTATATCCACCTGCTCCAGCATGGGGTCATCCACAGAGGGATCTCTACACCGGCACCTAGACATCTCCTTCCTCTCCTTCTCCTTCTTCACTGACCTTTTGTCTGTACTGTTGTTTCTGCCACATTTTCTCACTCCTCTCTCCCAGATACTGTTGTGCGAGGGTTTTTACCCTCTCAAGTATGTTGTCACAGAGGCACTGCCACTTACTGATGGACTAAGTCTTGGGCTGTGCCAGGTCTGTCTTGGAGCTGGCTGGAGGTGGCTCTATCAGACATGAGTGGAGCTCCTGGCATCTTCACACAGAAGTCAAACCTGCAGTCCTCCCTGGCTACCAAAACCTTGCCAAAGAATCCCAAGACATGTGACTTAAAAAATTATGGAAAGATAAGATTATATATTTGAAGAAACAACTGATTTTTTCCCTACTGTAAAAAGATACTGCCTTTCTTCTACATTTGCCTATAGATAACTAATAGTAATACTTCATGGACATTTATCGGCTAATATAAGAGCAATTGCAGACCACTGTATAACAAACAGATGTTTTTGACTAGCAATGGCTCACACACACATTGCTTCATCTGAAGTAGACATTCTCTGTTATCTTCTGCATTGGGTATCTGTCCTTCTCTTATTGTACATTCTTGTTACTGACTGATTGCTGGAGTTTGCCAAACTGGAAATAGTTTTCTGTCTCCGTGTCTCATTTTGGTTTCTATTGCCAGATCTTTCTAGGAATTACACATTATTGCTCTATAGATGCCTTTCAAAGAAAGGATTAGATGAAATGATCCGTGAAGTTCCTTCCAGTCCAGTGCATTGTAGTTCTAGTTTCAGAAAAAAATCCATTCCAACAAGGGTTATATCAGGTTTCTGCCTGTGATATGTGCTCTTCATCAAGCAACCTGGCAGTCTTCAGGTTACAAAACATTAGGAGAGTGGAGAAGTGTAATTGGACTTGTACTACATATAAATATGGACTAAATATGCCTTACATACACAGTATGAGATTTCTGGTCATATGACAGCCAGATATCCAGAAATCCTGGAGAAAATCTAGAAAAAGAAACATATCTAGAAGATAAGAAATATGATCACCCTAATAAAAGATTGTCACTTAAAGTATTCATTTGATGCCTTCCACAGCCAGTGAAAAGAAACAGTCACTTCTGCACTTCAGTCTAAAGCAGATGTGTGAAAAAAAGCCAAATCCTTTAGAGAATCAGACTTTGGGCTAATTAATGGAGCTCTAGGTGTCCAGACTAAGCCTAGTAAGAATTAGATAGAATGAATCCCATTATGGATTCATTGTGAAGAGTTTATTTCTGTTCCTCAGCATTTTAGGGGAAAAAAAAAAAAGCCCAAACAAACAAAACTAACTCATAGATGCTCTTGAGTGCCTTCTACTCTGGAATGAAATAAAATAGACCTAGACACTGGTGCAGTACAGTACTCCATAACAGCATTGTTTCATCTTTGAAAAGCCCTCCATGCACTTACAGAAGCACAAAATGAAGTGAGCTCCTCTGAATTACCCAAATAAGCAGTTTCTGCTGTGTTTCAGAACAGAAAGATAAACTACAGCTGATTTCAACACCTTTGAAAATGAGTTTATTACCAGAGAGATGCATAAATATGAATTTATAAGCTCAATTTTAAATATCCAAGTTTGAGAATCTGGTCTGTATATGTACATTTGCTTAAAATATATGCCAGATATCTTATGAAATGCAATAAATACTGTGAAATACAGAAAGGCAGGTTGAGAACAAAACTGAAAATAGTTCTTGCAGGAAAATAACCTTCCTTTCATACAGATGCTTTCCTATTAGCTACTACTTCTGACCCTTATCCTTAAAAAATGACCTCTTGTGGTGAACAATATATGTAAGTCATCTCATGCTGAAATAACCTCAGAATGTGTCCATGCATGCCAGGAAATAAGTATTTTACTGACTGCTGTCACAAGCCAATAAGCAAATAATAAGCAAATAATAAACATGGCATTAAATTTCTAAAATTATGAAGACTAGAAGCCATCCATGAAATTGTCAATTATCTGACTCTTCCCTGCAGTGCTGAAAGGATAAGGCAAAGATTCAAATCACACTTTGCTCTGTTCCAATCCCCAATTTACACATTCCCTCCAGTTCAGCTTCTTTAACCTCTCAGAACCAGTTCTCCCTGTGCTTATTTTCTTCCAAAAATAACATTTGACCACTATACTTAACCCAAATGTGAATTCACCTCAAATAAACATTTTAGACCAGGTTCCTAACATCCAATATTCTCTTCAAGAAATGTTTACTAGTGTAATAGGCAAAGGTAGAAAAAGAAGAGCATTTTTATTGGAGCTGTTACACAAAGATCAAGGTTACTTAAAACATGATTATTACTATTCAGCTTCTCAGAGTACTAGTAACCTTCTCTCATTCATATCTGAGTTTATCAGTATTTAAAATCATTAATATCTATAATAAACATGAGTATTAAGATACTTTACAACTTTCTTCCCTTGAGCAATAGTTAGCAACATACCAATACCAGACATCTGCAGCTGCCTAAACACAAAATTTTGCCTCTGATTAAATAGCTAGATTTGGTTAGACATCCTTAGAACTGGTGTTAGGACTCTTTTATTATTTCAGCATTGGAAAACTATTTTCTTGAGAGGGAGTAGTGGTAGTGAGAAAATGCTAACTCATGAAGGCTAAACTTCACCTTAAAAATATATTAGTTCTGAAATTTGACTTACTGAAAGAGAGTCTTTGAATCCAAGCTGAAACTTTTAATCAAAGCAGCAAGGAAAAAACCTGAGATGAGATGCATGAATTCCCTTCTGATATAAAATATCAAGGTCCTTGATCAGCAATTATGCCACAAATCAATTGAATGTCACAATTATTAGACAAGTGACTCTACTGAGGTAGGTTTTTCTCATGTTACCTGCTCTTGGTATCATCCCTTTTGTATAAATTATATTTTAAACAAGCTTCAGTTTGAATCTTATCTTTTTAACATTGCTAGATCACAGAAGCATCCTTTTTTTGTAGTTTAATGAGTGACTAGCACCAACAGGAGGCGAAAGAGGTGGTACAGACACTCAGTTTTGAGTCACTTCCCTGAATTTTTTCTTATATTTCATTATTTTTGTGTCTGAAAAGTACTGGTTTCACTCTTAAAAAAATCTTAAATTTTAGAGATTAACAGATGCAAAAAATACTGCCTTCCCAGAATTAATAATATTTTGGGAAAGAAAAACTGTACAGGTTACAAAATGCAGGGCAGGTTAAAGTATTTGAATTTTGGCATTGGAAACTACCTATTCAGTTCTGACATCAGTTTTCAAGAGCAGCTTCAGTGAATTTGATTTCACTCATTTAATTTGACTCAGTGATATTGCACTTAGTTCATTTGCTCAAATACAGTATAATATTTTGGGGTTTTTCTCTGTTAGGTAGAACAGGATCAAGTAAGTGCAAACAGCAGTAGCCCCAGTGGTCCTAGTGTTTGATTGTTTCTTGGGCTCACAAGAGAATCTTTTCCAGTAATCTTCTGAGCATGTTTGACACAACACAAGTTTAAGAGAACAAATATCCTACAAACCAACAACAGAGGTTATTCATTATCAAGATAATACAAGATGAGAATGTTTAACTGCTATACACTGGAAAATAATAAAAAAAGTGTTATTACCTTGTGAATGGCCTTGTAACTACTCCAATGTCTTGCTTTTCATGCTTAGCCCAAGTTGTCACATCCTTGTCTCTGTAGCCTTCAGGATAATCAGGGAAACCCTCCCTGAGAGCTAGTGTACAAACACAGGCAACCTCCTCTTCCTCTGTGTGCTGTGACCTCTGATATATACATGTCCAGTTCTGCTGTGTTAGAGTGCCAGGCTTCATGCTAACATGTGTATCATCTGCATTTAGGGAAAGAGAGATGTAAGACTCAAAGATTTTACTGAGAATTACAAAGCTCTACTAGGAATGGACCTCATTTTGATCAAGGTAAGAATCAGCCCTGACTACAAGTGCGTGCATGAATAAGAATTTATAACCTTTCTTTTTGCTACAAAGTCGCAGAAAAGTGGAACACATAGAATATAATGAACCAGAAAACAGAGATTCATTTGGTTTTGATGATGTGAAGTTTGTGCAGTGCGGTACTTGTTCTGTCACTTTCCCATTATACAGAAGTAACAAGTATATAGCAGAGGTTATTTCAATGCCATTACTTGATGTAACTAAACAATGCAGGGATTCCAGAAGGAGAATACTTTTTTCCCCTACTGCTTTCTCAGCCTCACTTCTGTGTGAATAGGAATATATATTCCCTCATAAATAAAATGTATCATGTCAGGATACTTTGATATTTTACTCTGCTTCAACATTTAATTATTTCTGACATCATTCCAAAATATGTTTATTGAATGAGCTATAGATGGAAATCAGATTCCTGGGCTAATGTCTCATTTAAACAGCAATAGTGTTTAGTTCAATAAATTCATCTTTGTATGAAGAGAAATGTACATTTGCACACAGATTTAGGCATGGCTCTTATCTAACACACATTTCTGAGCATTTGTTTCCCGTTTCCCTCTTTATATTTTATTTACAATGATTAGTTTTATTAGCACATTTTCTCCCTTCTACTTCACCTCTTGATAAATGACCAGCTCCTAAAGCAAATGCCCCAGGGTGATCATACTAGCAGCTTTCTCTGAACTTCTGCAAGCATTTCCTACTTCCATTTGAAGAGCACTCATAGTAAGAGAATGCTAAAACATGTAAATCATTCCTTGAAAATGCCACAGTGCTCTTAATTACTGTCTTGCTGGTATCATGTTTACTATACCAGTGTTAATCATGATTTTATTGTTTATAAAGGGCTCATCACAAAACTCTTTTGAAGAATATCTCCTAGCCTCTAAAACCACATAGAGTAATCATCTCTCAGAGGAATGTGTCTACCTAAGGTTAGCTGGAAAATGGAAAAGACTAATTATCATCCTGAATTACCATTCTGCCATCTGTTAGAAGGCAATGCCCAAATCTGAATCACACAAAAAAGAAGAACGTTGTGAGAGAAGTCCAGATCTGTTTTGCTACAGTACTTATGGAGGTAATAGTAGTAATAATGTAAACAACCTTCATTTTCAAGTAATGATAGTATTTCTTCCCTAAATGTTGGTGTATCATAAAGGAATGTGCGTATGGACACTACTATTTATTAAATGCATTTAGTGATGACACTGGCAATCCACTTTCCTTTCCCCTTGCACAGGAAGACTGGTGGAAATGAAAGCCTATGCTGAACACAAACAGGTTCACAAGAAGTTTGGAACAATTTTAATGCTTTTGGTATAAATGCTTTGGTAGCTTACGAGTTGTGCGTTAAACTGAAAGCATATCTATACATTATGGGTGCTTTCAATTTCTATAGAGTGATGTATACAATTTGAAAAGTTAATATCTATGTATATAAACATATAATATACAGAGCATGTCAGCTCTTCACAATTGACTCAAAATATCCAACTTACCCAAAACCTGTGTGGCTACGATTTTTAAGTCACTTTCAATAACCTCCCAATAATTCAACCAAGCAAATTATAGACTTCACATTTTGATTTCCAATAAATATCTCACCTGTGACAGATACAATCTTTTTGTTAATTTTTCACTCTATGTTACTTTTAGCATATTATGTTTTACATCAAAAGGTTAAGGTTGGGTAATTTGACTTCTTCTGACTGATGACTGTGGAGCTAGTGGGATGGGATGCTGATCTCTTCCCCAACAGTGATTACGCATGGTTGGCTGGGATAAGCACCCAAACTGGAGGCTCAGAATGAGATAAACCAGTAAGAAGCCTGACGTGCAAGAGGAGCAACAAACTCTGTCTGTAAGGCATCCTAAAATTCTCACTTCTGAAAAAACTCATGTTTCTCAGGACAAACACCTCAGACTGTGCCTCCAGTAACAGTTACTATGGCCCAACAACAGTAACCTGTCAAGCAAACTGGTGCTAAAGACCTGATGTCCAAAGTAGATATATTACAGCAGAATTTACTTCAGCTCAAATTCAGTCTGTTTTATGGACTGAAAGTGCATTAGGAGTGAGAGCATGTGCTTCTGAAATGTACCTTCCAAGTTAATGTCAGCTAAAAAAAAATATAGATGCAATGTGGAAAGCTGCTCTAAAAATACTATCCTCTTACAAATTAAAATGTTAATGTAGAAAAAAAAAATCTTCAGAGGTGAATGAGAACCAATTTTTTCCTAGAAAAGAAAGTGTGCATTTGGCAAAAGCAGAAATGACATTGAGAATTGCTGGAGGAAGGGATTGATTCTGCAATAATAAAATGGCAGAACATAAAGAATTTTTTAGACTTATTTCTTCTTGTCTTATACAAAATATCTCAGTTTTCTCTGCAGGTAATATTACTTCATTTTGTTGCATAATATAGTAAGAAAAGTTATATATGCATGACTAGCCTGTACTATTCATTATCCTATCAAAAAAACCCAACCTAACAAACAGAAAAAGCCTAAACAAAAAACAAAGCAGACATAAAAACTTGTATGTTGTTAAATATTAAATAGGAAATTGTAACAAGGTTCCTTAAGGTACACATGATGTTAGCAAACTTCTTAAAAATATAAGCACAGGAAAATACAGATGTCACAAGGTTATAAGCATGATCACAAACAGCTACTTTACTGTCATTAAAAGATTACAACTTTATCAGCTGAGTAAAATTGTCTTAGGGATCATAAAGAGAAAAAAAGATCAGATACCCAGCACATGTAAGATACCATGTGCAGAGTAAAACTTGAATGCAACACAAAAATGTGAATTAATAAAGAACAAGAGAACTGTGTTGGTATTAGAAAGAAGTTCCTCCCCACGAGGGTGGTGGAACACTGGAACAGGTTTGCCCAGGGAGGTGGTTGAGTTCCCATCCCTGGAGGCATTCAAGGTGAGGCTTGCCAGGGCTCTGGGCAACCTGCCCTAGTTGGGGATGTCCCTGCCCACAGCAGGGGGGTTGGACTAGATGACCTCCAGAGGTCCCTTCCAACCCAAACCATTCTAGGATTCTATGATCATGGGCAAGGCCAAAAGAGCAGGGTGGAGATGACCAGCCAGGTGCATAAGGCAACAAGGAGAACAGTGATTCAAAGTGCACCAGGTGAAGTCTGACGACACTCAACTGTTGTCTTACAATGCTGTGAAAGACAAAATAATGAAGCAAATACACTGTCAGACAGAGTAGAAAAAAGTAGAGATTGCATCCAATCTTCCTAATTTCAGTTTGTCTTAGCCAGCAGATCTGAGGGTTTTATATTTAAAGAAATTGCTTTAGTTTATATTTTAAGCAAGCCTAGCTTTATAAGTTCCATGTTCTCCTGGTATTTTGTGTATATTCATTCAACAGAAAACATTCTGGAAGATCTTCCTCAAAACATAGCCAATTTGGGATGTATTTTACCAACAGCGACAAAAGTGTGAGGAGGAAATACTGGGGAAAAAAGGGAATAAAATTTGGAAAAGAAATTAGAAACAAAAATATTATGAAAAGGGAGATAGAACATATGGCAAGACTAATGGCAAAAGTATTCTGGATTGTTTCCTTCACATCCTTTCTAAAAAAACTGCAACACTTCATTTGCCCTGAAAGGCCACACTTCCTGGCATACTCACTGATACAGGAATTGGTAAGGAATAGCAGTTAACCACACAATTCTAGAAAACTCATGTGCCACATCATGCTCATCCCACGTTCATAGTGATGCTAGTGACCTGGGAGGATGATTGAGTATGATAAAAATAACCATCTGATGTTTTAGCTAGTCAATGAATTCAGATCACGATGTCAAGCTGAGCAAAAGGAATTCTTTTCTGGTGTAGACAAGTTTAAAAATTAAAAAGAAGCATCTTTATTATCTTCCACTGCTCAGACTTTGCTACGTAAAACAGAAACACAAACAGAACTCTATTTCACATTAATTTCTGTTAGATGCTCAGATACTAAGTCCATAGGCAAACAAATAGCATCAAAAGGCACTCTCACATAAAACAATGTTATACAGCCTAGGTTTTATGATCAGGGACTAATTCACAGCCTGAAAAATAAAACTTCTATGTACATCTTCAGCAGACACACCAAATCCTAATTCCCTTTCCCTGTCATACTCATTTTTTTTTTTTTTGCCTTCCCCTCAAAATAAACTCAAACAGCTAAAATAGCCCAAAGGCATTATACAGTGGTCAAGCTACTTGGCTGCATTTGTTGGTCATTATTCACCGCAACAGGCTACAGGTACTTGAAGCAGCAATGCCATTATACGGAAGGCTAGTCACAAATACAATAATAACAGTTCTTAGTATGAGTTCTAACAAAGACATAGACTCTTACCTGGTTTTGTCTGTTGTTTGCCATTGCCTCAGGGTAGTGGTAATATTTCAGAGGGTTCTCTTCACAAATGTTTTCTTCCTGTTTATAATAAAGCATAACTACACATGATTTTGGACTATTAAAAACTTCAAAGGTAACTAAGCTGTATTTACTGAGCTATAACGGAAATGGAAGAATTCAGAATCATCACTTTTTTTTATTGTCTTAATCTTTTCTACCCTATTGACACAATAAAGAGGGCTTCATAAGAACTGCTATCTGAACTGCTGCTTCAAGCTATGCATTAATCTTCAAAGCTGAGGCATTTCAAGTTGTATTTCCAAGAATGCTAGTGTGGTGTAAGTGATTCCAGTTCTGTAAACATTCTTATACAATAGTTTTTATTTTTCTTCTGAAAATAACCAAGAAACATGGAAAGATTTTTGCCAGTATTTTTGACCCACGCTTCAAACTTCACCATCATCTGCAAACTGAGATTAAAAAGATTGTCATGTATTTATAGTACCTTTGAAGTTCTAAAACTGGCAATAGCTATAGTTTTATACACAAAAATTCATGTCACGGTTCAGTAAATTTTAATAACAGTTACTTGTAATAAGTGCAATATAGTGTAAGTTTATAACTAATGTAGATTCATGCTTTCCTGGTGGGAATATATTAAAAACAACAACAACAAAATTCAAAACACTGCAGGCTGAGGGAATAATTCATTGTAATTTTTTTTAAGCAATAAATGTTTCCAATTAGTGCTCAGAGTTGATCAGTAAATAAATACGCTATGATTTAATAAGGAGAAGAAAACAAAAAATGGAAGGCCTTGCCAGCAGAGGAAAGACAATGATAAAGAAAGGAGCTAATCACCAGAATCTAGGAAAAGGATGCTATAGCACTGTTGGGCAAGAAAATAACACAGGAAAAAAAAAATAAAGGGCTGGCAGGAAATTAAAGAATCACAACAATGGCAATAGGAAAGAGATAGGGAACAAAGGAACGAGGCCTCTGAAATTGTTCAATTTATAGAGCACAAAGCCCTGTAAATAAGATATTGCCTTCTCAAGAAACAGGCCTAGGAAATTTTTATTAGCTCAGCAGGGCAAGGCCTCGGGACTTGCTAGACTTTGTCAAGATTTCCAGACAACCACCGATTTTTAACAACCAAGTGACAACTGTCTGACTTGTATTAGCTTTTACTTAGCTTCGTGCAATTATGAGGTTGAACATCTAATATTATAATCAAGTCCATATTTTTGTAACCTGTAGATAATAACTACACGTAACTGATGTGTGCAGAGTGAAACACCTATGATACTAGGAAAAAAATAAGTGATATATATAAAAGTATAAAAGTACAGGATGAGAAGAGTGTCCTTGAAAATACAAACACTGCATCATACCAGAGACCTTAGGGCTATAAACAGAGTTAACGGTCACTGCAGAAAAGCAGCCTTGAGAGCTGAATAAAACCTGTTTGAGGGGTAACAAAGAACAATTATCTCATACATGTAAAATACCATATATATACACGTATAAAATCAGCATTATGAGTAAATAAAAAATAAACAATAAACAATAAAGCAGTCCATGTCAGCAAACTTACAAAATTAGCTCCAGTCAAACGCATGAGTGAGGGGAAAGTGTCCATTCCATAAATGTCATACTGCTTCCAACAAAAATTTCATAACAGTGACAACTCATTGTAACAACACATTGGAAAGAAAGGGAGCACAAAGCTAGAGAAAGAGGTGGAAGGTCAGTGCACAAAAGTTTTACCTGTTTCTTTATGAGCTGCAATCGGAAAACTGAACTTGAAGTGCTCCTATCACTGTCCATGAACTAATGGTGTCTCCTCAGGATTTATTTTTTTTGGCTTGGATTTTTTTTAAAGATTTTTTGATCATCTAACAATAAAGATTTGTTGTCTCTGCATATCAGCTGTGTTTCATCTCACAAAAACTGTCCTAGGTATCATACAAGAAGCAAAAAGGAGTTCTGTCTCTCCAGATGGAACATACCAGCTAGATCTGATACATTTGATATTACTCTCCTTGAGTTACCTACTGGAAAAACTTCCAAGAATTTCAGGTGCAAGTGATGTTTTTTCTGTCTTACATGAATGCATTGAATGGTGCTGCAAATCAGTAAAGCTCAGCAGATGGCATGAGAAGAGAGGCTGTGATGAGATTCTGAAGATGTTTGACTGCTGGTAGAATCTACAGAGAGAAATCTTTTCTTGTTAGATAGATTTTAGTCTTCTGGGATCAAGCATGGCAAGACAGAAGAGCTTTAAAATGGGAAATGAGAGAACACTGATAAAGACAACTATAACATCCATGTTTGACTGTAAAAGGGGATATAGAAAATCAAGTAAATGAGGATACAGTAAAGGGTACAAGAGTATTTTTCAGGTAAGGTTATGCAAATAAGCACAGAGTTAGGTCTGATATTAAGGTGATTAATGGCCAGACAGCACACAGCACAGCTAGTTCAGCAAGAACATTAGCTGAGATATGAAATAAACAACTAATACAAGGTGATGGAATAACAAAATGAAGAAATTAGTTAATCTATTGCAATGTATGAGAAAAAATGCAAAGAGAAGAAACTTCATAACTGGAGGATTATGTTGGGGCATAAACCACTCCAAAAACCCTAAAACAAACTGCAAGTAGTTGGCAAAACACTTATGCTAAGGAAAAAATGATATAAAGATGGAAAACTTGATGTGGCATAGTTAGCCTTGACTAGAATTATTCAGAGAGAGGCCATAAAAGAGATTTTCTTGCTTTAATGTAGGAATCTGGTGTAGGTGCCCAGGTTAAGATATAGAAAAAGTAAGATTTTTATTATTAGGAAGACAGCATGAATATCTTCAATTTTGCTTACAAGTTTTCAAAATACTCTTTGCAAGGAGAGGGTACAATAGTGATTGTGGTTATGCCTACACTGACAAATGCTTTTCTTCCTGTTTTATGGCTATCTGTCCCTATTAGCATCCATACTACATATTTATTATTAATTCTCAGGCTTTCTGGAGAAGTGAAAACAAATAGCTCCTGCTGAGACAAAAAGCATCCTGGTATGCTTTTCAGTCCCACTAGGATTTCTCTATATAGGTAATATCAACAAGATAGCACCAGGTTTCCTTCTTTCTAATTTGCGCAGACCTACAATGATATCCCAGGACACCAATATCCCTTATAAAAATTCTCATGATATGCAACAAATATCCTTGATGTTATGCTATGTAATGGCCATTCTGTCCCACCTATACTACAGTCCTCTTATTATTTCAGGCACTTTGAACTTTAAATAAAAAAAAACAAACAACAAACACACAAAAAAACCACCTCCACCCCCCTCAAATTAGTCTCAGGGCTAACAGGTCTAGTTCTATATATTGCGTACACAGAAAACAAAATCCAGGGAAAAAGATGGGGCTCCAAACCAGAGGCAGTGCCTATGATTTTACTCATGTACTAGGTTGAAATGTAATCAAATAAGCTTTAATGTAAATCCTTTAAGCAGGATCTGGAAACTGTCTCATGCATGATTCCTTGAAACGTGATTGTTCCATAAGTTGTGGCTAGGCTTTGAGAACAAAGCTCCAGGGAGGGCTCCATCCACGCTCCTCATCAGCGCCTTTTCCAAGCACGCTGATAAAAAGAGGATAGCGGACAGCACCCTCCAGCCTGCACAAGGGATTTTTTTTTAGGTGAGACACAGCATGCGCAGAGCTGGACCCACCCTTTAGTCCTAAGGTTCATCTGCCAGGGCCTAGCAAGCTTGGACACTGGCAGCCAAGTCCTTAGGACAGAGGTTTAACCTCTTAGATGGAAGGCCTTCCAGGGCTAAATGAGCTCCATCTGCCCGGGTTTGGAATCAGAGTTGTCCCTCTCCTAGGATGACTGCCAGAAGGCTAATGAGCTCATCCTACCCATCCAAGGATTATAGGAACATGGCTATCACTCCCCACACTTTCCCGTGGGCAATGAGTTTAATGCTCCCTCTGCTGTCGGCACAGTTATCGCACCGGGGGCCACAGGAGACCACAAGGGATTTTCAGACTGTGCCTAGTTCCATAAGTGAAGAGTAACAGATCATCTCTGACTAAAGCTTGATGGAAAGCAGGAGCTGCTGCTGGTTTTGCACACTCTCTAAGACTACTTGCTGCACTGAGGCCTTTTAGCAAGGAAAAGAGAAATGTATGAATTTGGGGAGGTTGATGTAATCTATTTAATATAGGCAATGCTGTGGTGTTTCTAAGTAATACTATTTCATAACCAGTGACTCAATATCTTCAGAAAGTCATAGCATACAAAAATGTTGAGAATTTGTGTATAAGACTTACAGAGCTACAGACCACCTACACCTCACTTTGGGGTCCTCACTGTGCTTACCATTCTGAATAATTTATAAAAATGTGTTGATTTAGATTTTAAAAAATAAAGAAAATTAATAGGACAGGATTCTATGACTACACAAATAAAAGAGAAAAAAACAAACATGCAACAGTTTTGCAGTGAGAATAAGGTTACATTTAAAATAATCCAGACACAACCAAATACTAACTGAATTCTTTGTCTCAGAATTTATCCCAAGTATAATGGAATATAAGTGGAACTGGCTGGAAGTTAATAAAAGTGCATATGGAAAAAGGCCAAAGAATTCAGTGAACTTAAATTGAGTGGTCAGATAGCTTTCATTTTACAACAATAAAGAAGCTGGAAATGGATCCCACAATAAAGGCTTAAAATATTTAGCTTTTTTAGCCAGTCCAAATTAAGACTGACAGAACATATGATTGCTCTCAACAAATACTCAAGAACTTGAATATCAGGGAGGGAAAATTGCTATTCAAGTTCAAGGACAAAGTTGTCACAGTAATAAATGGATGGAAGTTGACTGTGAATAATGTTGACTAGAGATGAGAAGAAGATATACAATCTAAAAAGAAGAGGCTGTAGAGCAACCCTTCACTCAACAGCAGAGGAAAAATAAATAGCTAAACTGAATTCAGTTGCCCTATGAAACAGATTTATGACTGCATGACCTAATTGACTGCAGGCACTAAGCTCTCTTCTAGATGCTTCCTTTCTATTCTTCGTACTATATTCCTAAAAATATTTACAAATATCTATGTTTTTACAAATGTGTCACAGTTATATCTAGAGAGTGTTTCCCTCTTTTTCTGTCAATCACTTTTTTGATGCTACTTTAGAGAGCATTTAACTGCTACCAATGATTTCCAGGTTTATTGCTTTTCTCAGCAAGAATGCTTTCCTGTGTTTAAACTCTTGTGTTTGTTGGCACAGGCTGCCCAGGGAAGTGGTGGAGTCACTATCCATGGAGATGTTCAAAAAATGTGAAGATGTGGCACTTAGTGACATGGTTTAGTGGCATGGTGGTGATAGGTTGATGGTTGGACTTGATGATCTTAGAGGTCTTTTCCACTCTAAGGGAGGCTATGATTCTATAAAGAAAGATCATTGCTAGTCCCTTCCTTTCAGTTCCTCTTAAAGTATACAGCAAATTAGGTAAGACTTCCAGAGAGAGAGAGGGAGGAGGGAATACCATAAATGCCTATGAAGTAATTGTCTATGCCTTCATTCACACTGTGGGTGACTGAAAGGAGTAGCAACTAACAATTACCTGAAGGAGGACCCTTAGTGTTCTTTAATTAAAGATTGAAGGATAACTCCCAAAGGCAGCACAATTATTGGATGCTTCAGAATGTGCATAATGCTTAGTAAAAGTATAAAAGGAGCTCTGGGTGGCCTTCCTGCAAAGGTCAAGTGTGAAATGTTCCACAGAGAAGCCACTGTCACTGTTTAAAATGGTCAAATGAGTTCCTGTAAAGAAAGCAGTTTCTCAGTCATCAGATAGCATTCACTTACACTTTATGGTAACCAGGATAGTGTTCTTTGTGAGGACCCTGTCATCCCCTGAGCCCTTTCAGCCTTGACACAAGGACCTGGAGAGAGCTCCTGAAGGCTCTTCTGTCAATGTAAAAGGACAATGAGCATTCACACCATAATGTGTAGAGAGTTACATTTACTGAGGAATCTTGGGGCTTAGCAAAGACATAGCAGTCAGAAAACTCCTCCAGTAAAATCTTGGAAAGCCTGCTGAGGGTTACTTCTGCCATACAGAAATGGCTGATTCCTCTTGTATCATAAGACCTAAGCCTTCCTGAAAAACTGATAGCCACTGAAAAGGCTTTTGCTAGATAAATAAGAGATCATATCATTTAAGGTTAGTAGAGCCTGCACTTTTGAACGGAGCCTGTTGATATTGCAGTAGAAAGCAGGTCTTTAACTGTGGTAAACCTATTAGACCCTTCAAAATTTTTTCCTGGGGAGTGAGAATGCTGATTAATGCTCTACCTGAGAACATAAAGCCACAATGACTGCTAAATTGACTGTGACAGTGGAAAATTACAGGCCACACATCTTTAGTTTTCAGACATGGCTAAGAACAGGAGAAAAATCACTGAAGCTGGGAAACATGACTTATGATAGTATCAAATATACAAATGCAGTTATTTAATTTGGTGGATAGATATACTAGAATTTCTTCTACTGTTTATAAGACTGTTCTTCCCTAGAGAACAGATATGCTCTAACTCAAAGCCATCCAGCAGTTTACTCTGAGATAAACTAAATTTCCTTTTCCTCAGGAGAAAGACCTCATAAGAAGGATAAGACCAGGGTAACTGTGTGGTGGTATCTTCAATTTAAAAACAAAATAAAACAAAACCAAACCCAACAACATAAAAAGAGATAGTAGAATCCTTGGCTATGGTATCCAAATCTCACTAGCCAGAAATTCAATTCTAAACTGGGATGTTTAATGTAATTTTTATATTCAGTGCCAGAAAGGAGGCCAAGATGAGGAATGCAATAGTGACTCTAAGGGAGGCAACAACGTGTAGCTCTTCAGCAAAGCTTCAAAATATTGTCAGAATTCTGTCAGCCTTGACTCCAAGTTGGTTCATACAAAACCAGGCCTGTAGGCTCTATGTGGCTGTGACAGAGTTTTCCTTGTCTACCTGGAAGAGATTTACTGTGTAAAAGAACAAGTGTGGACAAGCATGTGGGCTTCTTGAATTAAGATGGGAGCAAACTCAAAGACCTCAAGATGGCCATAAATATTTGTGGAACATAGTTCATATAAGTATATACACTAAACAGGTCTCTCGCCCTCAGAACTGCAGTTCCTTAGGGATATCTGTCACCACAGCCATGACTGTTTTTTCAGGACAGCTCTCACCTGTAAGAGTAGCACACACAGTTTAGCAGCAACATGAATAATTGCTGATCCAGAAACAGGATTGATGAAAGACATTTTGATTCAGAAAAACAGTCAATCTATTTGTGATATATTTTGAAGACACTGAAGGTCTAGAATCATGTAACAGTTCNGCAGTACCCGAGATGAGGTCTCCCCAAAGCTGAGTAAAGGGGCAGGATCACCTCCCTGCTCCTGCTGACAACACTGTTCCTGCTCCAGGCCAGGATGCCATTGGCCTTCTTGTCCCCCTGGGCACACTGCTGGCTCCTGTTCAGCTGTCAATCAGCACCCCTAGGTCCCTCTGTGCCTGGCAGCTCTGCAGCCACTGCTCCCCAAGCCTAGAGCACTGCTGGGTGTTGTTATAACCAAGGTGCAGCACCTGGCATTTGGCCTTATTGAACTTCATGGCATTGGCCTTGGCCCAGCGATCCAGCCTATCCAGATCCCTCTGGAAAGCCTCCCTGCCCTCCAGCAGAATGTCATATAACAGCAACTAAGAAGAGATGGATGATATATTAAACTCTAAAAAAATTATTCCTTTTTGTAACAGTTCTCTCTTTAATTTTTTAAACATTAGTCAAATATATTTACAGTCTGAGTCTTTCTCCCTTTTCTTTTTCAAAACTATTCTAAAATAAAATGTGACTGTGTTTATGTTAGTATGAAAAACTATTTCCCCAGCCTTTTCCAAAAGACTGTTGGGATGATGATCCACATCCGTTAAAAATCATTCCAACAGCAATAACTATAACAGTACTACAATCCTTGTTGTTACAAAAATCCTCTTTAGAAAGCCACTTTTCAAAATTCCTTGAGCTGGTTTGGGTCTATTATTTATATCTTCTAGGTATTCTGCATGAGGATAGATTAAGTTCACTCATCGTTTCAGCTAGTAGCCTTCCAGATTACAACACATGGTTATAGTTTCTGAATTTTCATTTGTGCTTTTATTCCTTACTCTGACTTGAAACAAGCTTAAGGCCTAAAAGGTAAGTTATTTCCCTGTTGTATAATTTGCTTGTCTCTATCAATATCTATAACCAGAAGTCAATACCATTTCATCTTTCTCTCACTGCATAATGGAACAGGAAACAAAATAGTAAAGTCATGTTTCTTGCTTTCTGTAGGGCAGGCTGGTTTCAATGGCTGCACTTTGAGTAAATCTATATTTCAGATCAGTAACATGTTTTCAATACAAATTCTGAATTGTTTCCACTTAACATAATGCACTTCTCACTAGAAATTGTCTGGAATGCACAGATTCCTTCTAAATGAAAATAAACTGAGAGATGCACCACTGAAATAAGCCTACAACCACTCCAGCTGTTCCATCCACAGGACTGAATGCTAACCCCTTGAAATGCACAGTGGAGAATATCCCATTTGCTGTGCCAGCTGCTTCACTCCAGAGTCCTTCCCAATCCATGGCTCTTCCTGCTAATGTAAAAGCTGTTATTTATCTCTTCTCCTCATCAGAACAAAAATCAGTAAAGTCTTTTTTCCTCTCCTATAATGAAAAAAACCAAAACATTTTGACAGAATTAGCTACCTATATGAATTCCTTGAAGCATAGAGGCAGGGTCCAACAAAAATTAGAAGTACTCAGTTTACAAATAGAGCAGTGCATTCTACAAGTTGTCTCATGCTTAAAGCTAAACAAGTACTTCAGGAATACAATAGATCAGAGCCTACATTTTTGAGAACTAGGAGAGATGAGATCGTTTCCAAGACTGGGCAATGAGACACGCACTGTAGCAACACTGAATGAAAAAAACTTGAGTCTTACTATCATAAAATAGAAAAATACTAGCTTAATACAGGTTCATACAACATACATTTTAAAAAGTACTATGAATAATGAATATTTAAAGAATAATTAACATACTTTGTCAAGGCTGAAGATAATTTGTTTCACTTTTGTCCTTGCCTTATAGCCTCAAGAGACAAAATGCTTCCAGAAAAGGAAGGCTACAAGTTCTAAAAAGTATGAACTCTCCTGCTGGCATGGATGTCATGCTGGACCTAGGACAGAAATAAAGCAATAATACCCTGTCATCAGCACAAAGTATACAATAGTCCTAGGTCACACTGTTGGCACTGAGCAGTCTAGGTCAAAAATATTCTTAATTATTGACAATAGTTATTGACATTAACTAATTCAAAGCAATTTTGTGATTCTTCTAATTTCAATACTATTTACCTTGTCCAGAATCTCATCTTGAAAAAACTTTCACAGAATTTAGAAATTTACTAGCAATACAAATAACATAAAAACATGAAACCATTCAACTTCAGATTTTCATGCATCGGTGTGTACTGATGGCAGAAAATGACATCAAGGAAGTCTTCTAAGTAACTGAAGTCACTTTACCTCACCAGGAAAGTGAAGAGGCTCTTTTGAGAGGTAAGACATGACCCACATGTTCAGAAGAGTCAAAAGCAGAAACTTCTTTTACAGAAGTATTTATTTGTGTGTTAATTTGCTGGTTCTGCTTCAGGGAAAGTACAATGAAGGCTGAAATTTTGACCCCTCAAGCTCTGTGACAAAAATACCCAATATTACGGAAAAAAAGTCTTTGTTAGAGACAAGGAAATTTCAGAGTGTTCTTGTGTCAGAATTCACTTGCTTGAATAAACATGCCAAATGAGCACAATATGAAACAAAATATTACATTTGCTAAAGTAAACACACATTAACATGAATAAAGCTATAGATAGGTGCAGTGCTTATAGAAATAAATAGAGCTCAAACTGAAATAAATTTAAGACACTGAAAAAAGCATGCCACTTTTACAGAACATGATAAAATGAACACTGCATCATTTAAAACTGGTTGACAGGTAATGAAGTATAAAATCTATATTGAAATGGAAACGACAGAGGAAGAATAGCACAAGGCATCAAAGTCACACAGCTGAAAGATGGGAATATTTCTGAAGCAACTGAACTTGTGCAACTGAGCTCACTGAAATTAAGCAAATTAAAGACTGATGAAAAATATGTGCTCTGATTGAATTAGCTAGTTGCTGAGAAACAGAACAGCACTGCAATTTAACATGATTGTTAAATGGATGTTCCTGCTTATATCAAAGTTCCTGTACAGTTAAAAATGAGACACCCATAAAACAAAATGCATTCCTTCATATCTGACCTCTCCTGTGTTGTAACAACGTATGATAACTATGTTGTCAGTTCACTATCTAAGGTTCAATATGGTAAGTGCTTAGTAATGCAAACGTCAGTTTATTCTGAAACTTCAATTCAGGATTTGTTTGTTTTGCATCTCCTCTGAATTCCTTTCTAAGCAAATCTTCCCCCAATCTATTCTAAAAGCAGAACTCAGATAGTAATATTTACTTGTGACATTTTCTGGGACTTGGATTTACTTAATAGGTTGATCCAGTTCCCTTCATGCACAGAACAACTTCTAGTGTTTGTAGTTCTCATTCAGTGGCCTGCAATCCATACTTGAAGCCTTCAGCTAATCTGCAGAATACAATCACTTGAAAAATGTTGCATTATATCTTAAAACAATAAACCACTTTTCTGTTTTTATTTCATGTTTTAAGCAGGAAGAATATCATGTTGGGGAAGGTCCTGTCCTTCAGGAAAAGCAAAGCATATGTTTACCAACTGATTGGTTCTTTAGGGGTGTTCTCTCAACATCCTATCTGCATGCATGTTGATTTCTATTTGAAGTATTGTACATCTTGCTATCCTTCCTCTACAGCCAGCCAACAAACAAACAGTAATATCCCTAAAGTTTTAGCACCAATGGGAAGAATATGAAATATAATAGTCTAGCTTTTATATAAGAGGAGTTTGATTTCAAGTTTTTGGTGACTTCACTGTTAGCCAGGAAGTTCTATGAAGTTGCATGATCTTAAGTCTTTTAGGTCATTAATTTTTGTCTTACATTGTGTTTGTTTAGACATTTTCAAAACTTAATTTATTCTTGCTTTGAAATCATCATTAAATATCTACTACGCAGTTCTTAGGTTTTCTTTCAATTCACAAGCATGCTCAAAGGGTAATCCCTTAAGTTTGTCATCAACTAAGGCAGCAACATGGTTACACTTTATCTTCCTAGCATAGTCCCAAAAACTCACCTAAACAGTTAGGTAACAACTCCAACACATTAAACCTCAAGATATTTTTAAAAAGCATGTCCTTACTGAATTTTTGCCTCTTACACCTTGCTAACTGTATTAGATGATTTTAAAATTGTGTTCTTCAAATTCATGTTTAAACACTAAAGACCATATTTCTCCAGGAGACACTACAGAACATTTCTGTGCCTATCAGGTTTCTGATTTTCCTGGCCCTTCTTCAGCAGCATGGTACATGAGTGAAATGAGAAGGAACTGACTATCCTCATCATAAAGCTCCTTTCCTATAATTTTGAAACCCTGAAATTTTGAAATCACTTGTCTACAATTCATCTCTGAATCAGTTCTCATTTTGTGCTTTTTTTACTGTACTATTTAATTTCATATTTATTTGTTGTCATGATCCATTCAACAGCATTACATTTTACCTTATGCATGGAGCATCTCATTACCATCTGTCCTGCATATATATAATGCTTTTAATTTTAAGCTTGTGACAATGTTTTTTCCAAGTTTAGAATTAAAATCAATCTCTACTGTGTTAACATTATTTTAGATTAGTAGCTATTTCGAATAATAAATGTTTCAAATACAAAAAACCCTCTAAATTTGGGGTTTTTTTGTAATGAGTGTTTCAGTGCTATCCACCTTAATTTTTCTCTCAGGAATGTTAACATATTTCAATTCAGATTGTTGAAAGGGAAGTGTATTTTCTTGGAGAATAAAAGTACATGACTGCAAGAATGCTAAGAATGAGTAAAATCCATCTTCCTGTCACTACGTAATGGATTATTTTTAACTACCTGTAGTTTTTCTAGTCAGTAATAGCCTGCAAATATACACATCAAATGAATCACTGAATAAAGAGGAATGAAATGGAACATATCTATTAAAAAAGGTATAGTGAAGTGTGTTCACTGCTCCAGTGCACTGAAATGAATTTGGACTAGTTTTACTACACTGTTGTATTGGAATACTAAACACAAGACTGCAGGCAATTTACAAAAATAACTGAATAATATACTGAGGATATTTGCAGATTTATAGACAGATCTCCATCTTCAAAACACTCATAATAATAAATAACAGTATATTAATTTACTAAAATACCCAGATCAAGACATTCTCTCAATTACAGAAGAAATAAAATCATATCAGTCTGTGAAATGGAAATCTCTGAAGTTTCTGTGTAACAAAAACTTTGCAGTTAGATAGAGTTCAAGAATGCTGTCAAGCAACATCAAAATTTGGAATAGCAAAGTGTTGCTTCAGTGCTACAATATGTTAAAGCTGTCTACACAATGGTTTTGCCCAGGAGTAGTTAACTTTGTCGAAGAGAAAATTCAGAATGCATCTCATTAATATGAGAAATTTCTAACAGATAATCTAAAGAAATCTGTAATATATAAAATCACAGACTATCCCGAGTTGGAAGGGACCCACAAGGATCAGTGAGTCTAACTCCTATTTAGGCATAGTACAACCCCAAAGTCACACTATGTGTCTAAGAGTATTGTCCAAGTGCTTCTTAAACTCCTTGACAGTTTAATTAATATTTCTAATGGAAAAAGAATTAAAGAACACAAGTAGCCAGAAAACTGAACTAAAAGAAAAAAGCCAAACTGGTACATAAGTGATACCTGAGCAAGACATTTTACACTGCCTGAATTGGAGCTAGACTTCTGTGATATGAAACTAAGATATGCTACATGGAAGCTGGTTATCTTCTCTCTTTTTAAGCAAGATTTTAAAAAAGAAAAGGAAAAAACAAGTCTTATCTATTCACTCATCTTAACAAAGAAACTAAAAATACAATGCCAAGATGGCACCTAAAATGCCAATTATTTCAGCTTTTCAATCAGTGACTGACAAAATGAAGCCATGATTTCCTATTGTTACAATATTAGCTGCTAGAAAATTACTTGAACAGCATCACATAGTGAACATGAGATGCAGCAGATGTAGGAAAAAGGTGCTTTATATTTTCTTATTTTTACATGGTTTATAAATAATGGCCTCTGGGATTAATATTTTCTCACAGTTAATGACTACCTAGCTTTGGGGGGCAAACTCCTCTAGATAGTCATTAACTGTCAAGAAATGCTGACCCCACAGGTCATTCTGACTGAAGTGTTGTGTAATGCATATAATAGTTATGTAAATGCTGAGTATCACTACAATAAATATTTAAATAAGATGCTTAGGAAAAGCCTATGGTTCATTCTTGAACAGATGTTTTGGCTGAGTGTGAAAGGTGGGCACCAGGAGGGTCTGTGAACACTTGCACACAAGGGCAACCAAGCCTAAGTGGTTTTATTCTCTGATCAAAAGAATCTGGGATTAAGGCTTAGTATTAGCAAAGATAACGGATACTGAGAGTGCAGATTAGACCCCAGTTTGGAGCCCTGCCTTTTCTGCAGTTTTGCTGCAATGGGAAAAATTATGCATTGATTTTTTTTACTCCTGTGACTCTGGAATTTCAAGGGACTGTTAAGCAGATGAGAGGCCACTGAAGTAGTGTATGATGTTGTTTCATACTCAATAGACTGAGACAGGGAAGTCTTACTGTCTCATCAACAATGCTAACACAGCCCAGTACGTGGTTCAAAAGACTCTGCATGGAGAGATTTATGCTGTGGATATTAAACACCAAAATTATGAGTCTGAGACTTTGCAGGACCAAACCTAAACCAGAATGGGCTCCTCACACTGAAGTTGAAGAGTACAAGCACATAAATGTACCTTAGGGACTAGATTACCCTTTGGGGGGGCGGGGCGTATGGAAATGCTGTCTTGTTTTACAACATTGCAGAATCATTAAGATTGGAAGATACCTCTAAGATCATCAAGTCCAACCATACCTATCACTACTATACCACTAAACCATGCCCCTAAGTAGAGCATCTATATGCTTCTTAAACACCTCCAGCTGTTTTGAAAAGCTTCATAACTGTCAAACTTTTTTTTCTTGCCAGAAATTACTTCAGGCAGGAGCAACATTTTCTCAGGTGGGTATAAAAAGTATGTAGATTGGCAGAGCCTTGAAGTAAGGCTTAACAAGAATCCTGAGTGGCAGGATCAAGGGATCCAGGAGCTGAGGTTTGGGTTGTTTGGTTTGTTGTTGTTTTGTTTTTTTTCAGATGGTTCTGCAGGTTATTGTTCAAGTTCTATACAACTACTCTCTAACAGATATGACAGATCTAACCTCTAATGGATATATCCAGCCACACTGCATACCTGAAGGTTTTGCTGTTATTACACTATACCTGCCATAAGCTGTAAAATACTGACAAGAAGCCTGATTCTTTTTAGAGACCAATAATTTTCATCCATCAGGCTCTCCCAGTATGGCTATCCTACAGAAAAAAAAAATAAAAAGAATGTCTGAATGCAAGAGAAGAAAGCAAAGGAAAGGCTGGTAAGAAATGCAGCACTCAAAGGGAATTCAGATTTTTGAACTGAAAGAATGTCTTCCCAGAGAGAACATCATCTGAAGCCATGGCTATGTATTTCAGAGCCTGACCTCGGCAGCATGAAGTTGTATGCTACCAGATGTCCTATTAGAGCTCAGTAGGTTTTTACTGAAGTGGTAGGATGAGTCTCTAGACAAGGAGTCAAGAAGGTGCCATGCATATGCATCCATGCCCTGTCCCAGTATGGGATGTCACATCAGATATACAGACAGTCTGTATATAAAGCACAATGCTACTGCTCCACACAATGGATTTTCAGGCCTCCACTCGTTTGTTCTTGCACAACTTGAAGAGTAGTTTAAAAGTTCTTCTAAAAAAATTGTTTACTTCACAGCATTCATTTGCTTTTATACGTTTAGGGAATGCTGTGTTCTAGGAGTTGTTTAAGTAATGATTTTCACATATATGGTTGTGTGCCTCTGTTATGCTTTTTTATTTATGCTGCTAGTGTAAATTATTAGCTGTTTTCAGCTAAATTTTATGAGAGTGTATGAAATATACTCTTAGAGGGGTGGCATAAAATAATTTGCAAAGGCAATTCCAGTCTGATGCTATTATTTAAATTAAGAATAAAACCAGGAAAGAGTTGGTTAATAGCATGTTCTTTTCTGTAAAAAAACCCAGAGGTTTCTGAACAGAAACACAAACAGCAGAATTCAGAAGAAATATTTCTATCACAAAGAAATTATGTATGCTGTGCACATGTTCACTCCTGCCCAAAGCCACAGGATGAGACACTAAGTTAAAACTGACCTATTTAGCTATAGCCCACAAGAATATCACTTTTTCTTTTTTTTTTTTTTTTTTTTTCCAAAGCAAGACCCCTTCAGGAAAAAATGATATAGGCTCCTCTGCATAAAACCTTCAGTCACTCTTTAATATCCTTAGCTCCCTGGAGAATTTATCAGTTTTTCAATATTTTACCTCATCAATGTTCTTTTCATTTTCCTTAGGAAGATATTTGTACTATGTAAATCATTAGCCACCTACCAATATGAAAACATTCATCAAGAGCACTTAGAAATAATGTAAATTCACATAAATATACAGAAAGTCATACTGTAGAAGTGTACAACTAAGCAAAACCTATTTTATCCTCTAGTCCTGTTTAAAGGATAATAAACCTCAGTCAGGAGAACTAGAAGGATTGATTTCATTGTTCTTTGTGCCCCCAAGATCATAATAAGAGATGGCAATTTATGGGGGAAGCCTTGAAATTTTGCATTAGATTGTATTGTTCTTCGAGAAAAAGATTAAATATTTGATATGTTAGAAGCAAAAAAACCTCACACAACTGTTTTCTGAAACAGTGCAACATTCTTGAACAGAATAAATACCATTCCTGCACAAATGGACAGCATCTGCATTAATCCTGAGTCACCTGCTGTGCTTACACCTCATATACTTCCCTTTAATGTTTAACTGGGAGATCCTTGTTCATCTCTGCAGGCTTCCTGCTGTCTGTTTGATTTTCTGCTCATCTGGATACTCAAACTCAAACTTAGACGGCGTGACCCTTGACTATTAGTGAGTTATGTTGGACATCTCATCTCTCCAGGATAGTCTCTCATGAGGTTCTTTCAAGCAGATTATTGGAGAGACTAAAGACTGCTCTTCTGAAGTCCATGGTTGTGATCCTGACTTTAGTCTTACTCCTTCTACTCAGGATCCTGAACTCCTATCATGGTCACTGACACCAAGGCTGCCCTGGCCTTCACAAGCCAAACAAATAAAGCTTCCTTTATATGTAAGTAGTTGAGATCCAGTAATGTCTGTCTCCTTGTTGGCTCCTCAGTCATCCATATTAGGAAGCTGCCACCATTGCACTCCTAAAACCCCCTGAATTGTTTCTGCCCTGGTGTGTTATGCTTCTGGCTGAAAAGAACACTGGTGGTATGGTATTAGACCTCAGTCAGTACCTTACAGTGGATAAAAAGAGGAGCAGATACTTTGCCTAGATGATTCTAGTAAAATCTTGATGTTGAAGACATACAAGAACTGTAGAACAAGACTGCCACGTTACACAGTGTATACAGATTCCTGTAAATTCTCTTAAGAGGCTAATATCATCAATATATAATGTATATATAATTATAATATATATATGATGTATATAATTCTTTGTATTTTTAAATTCATTTTTCTGCCAGAAATGTTGAAAGCAGTGATAAATATTTTACCACGACTCATGCTGCCTAGAAGAAATTTTAATGAATTACATCTTAATGCTGCAATCCAAGCATTAAACTGTCAAAGTTATGACTAATAGAGTTGCATTTTATTAAAGGAATAAAAGCTCTATAAGGGAAAAAATTTTATTCATCATTACTATGACAATGGTATGATAAGGGTACTGCATCATCAAATATTTTCAACTAGTAGAAATATATAGAAAATACTTTTCGTGGAAATAGAGCTGAATTACATATCTTTGAAAAGCCATAGTTACAGCAATGATGACCTTCTAAATATTGCCACTGCTATAAAATAGAGGAGGAACAAATACTTGCACTGGGAGAATAGACAATGTGTTAAGCAAAATATCAAATTTTAGGGTCTAACTGAACTAGACAGTAGTTATTTCAAAGAAATAAAAATATTTAACCTATTTACAACTTCTAGTTTTTCTTTGTGTGAAACAAAATCCACTTAACTTCAGGCTGACCTGATTGTTTCTACAATTGTTTCATTCAGCCAATGAACCAAAAAAAATCAATTAGTTGCACAGCCTTGTTTTGATGGTTGTTTTCTTACTTGACTGGTCTCAGGGAGAGTAAACAGCGTAATAGTCTCAAGAGTAATCTACTATCAAACCCAAACAGAAGTTTTCAAACTAAATACATGAACACATATAGAGAATCCTTACCTCAGACTGATACCTTCTGAAGGTAGTTATTTATGTATATGTGACAGAATATCAGGGATAGACTGTAATTTACTTATCCTTTCATCACTACTCGACACTTCAAAAAGGTCAAACAGCTCAAACTATATTCCATCTCCAGGCTAGAGAAATAACATGGATTATATTTCCAGAACTTTAATCAAGTATCCACACAATTTATTTGTTGTGCTGAAGAAGAATGGAGGCACAGAGGTGAGGTTTGAAGTATTTTATCTTTTAGATCTAAAAGATTTGGTTGGAAAAGTGACTTCCAATTTGTGCAATAAATACTTGAGGATTAGTTAGCTGTCACTCAAGTAGAAGTGCATCTCTGCTGCATCCTGGCTTACTCTGTGCTTTGGCATCAATCATCTTGCTCATAAGGGTGTTTGAAACAGACACACACAGAAAGACACAATCTTTAAATTCTAATTTACTTGACCCATAAAATATTTAACCTTAATTTACTTAATAGTAAAAGATAATTTTATTACTGTGGACTCATGAGTAAAATGAAAATCTGTTCAATGAAAAATTAAGAGTTTTTTCTCTATAGGTGAAGGAGATCCTGCTAGAAGTGAACAGTAACATTGTTTTAACAATCATTTGTAAAGTTAAGAACTAAAAATTGTTAAATTTTATGAGAGAGTTCATTTGAAATTTGCATTTTTACTTTGTCAGAAAAACTGAGTTCTTAACCAGACTTCTTAACCAGAAGCTAGAGTTCACCAACCATGAGGGGAAATATTAGTACATTGTTATAATTAGTAAGCACATGAAATGTGTGGAATAAAGTTTCTGTTTTCAAGAACCATAAAGAAGATAACAAAGATTTCTTGCTAAGCTTAACAATGAACTGTGTAGCCATTTTTCTCAAGAACAGGAAAGGGGTAACTACTTTGGCCTTAGCAGAAGGTAACAATTAAATAATACTTCAAGATAATTTTTACTTCCTCCTAGAGCACAGTGCTAAATCAAAGCAGAATTTTTCTCCATACTAATGAACAGAGAGCTCAGAATCACTGTGAAGTGATGCTAACCTGAAATGCACATGAACAGCTACTCCACTAGTGAAGTAGGTCAAAGGCAGAAGCCTTCATGCCTTTAGCTGCATTTTTCATAGTGCCTACTTATTAGCATATCACTTTCTGATATCTCAGGGTCCTGACTCCATTTCTGTGTAATTGACCTCTCCATAACAGCTCTCTGAAGAAGGTCATACAGTAGGATTTTTCCTGGGTATTTAGCTCTAATTTGACCCATTAAAGGCATTTAACTATATTACAGCAACACATACACTAAGCACCACGTTCTGAGGAAGGTCAGTAAACAGAGATAATTTTTGCTTTGCTCTAGAAAAGAAAAACACCAACAATCCCCCAACCTAAACTTACACTTACTAATGAACCTCTAATTTCCTGACAAAGCAGTACTTGAAATCACTCATATATATATATACACACACATGCATACGAACAGACACATATATGTATTTTAGCAATAGAGTATGACTAAATTCTCCAAAGGTGTACCTATTAGTACTTCTGGAAAAGAAAAAATTCCTCTACACTTCTATGTGTTGAATATCCTGCTTGTGTCCAACCCCCTCGGCATGTTAATTTTATTAAAAGAGCATTATTATGTTTTGCATGTCTTACAAACATCTACAGCCAATTTCAGTAGAACAAAATAATATTAAGGACTTTTTGGTAGGATGACTAAAGTAGTTCTTAAACTGAGNGTCAGGAGACCATGCTTTTTGCTTCTCCTCCAGTGAATGCAGATTCTTGACAAAGTAGTATTAAGGACTTTTTGGTAGGATGACTAAAGTAGTTCTTAAACTGAGGCTCTAAAGTAGTTTAATACCTTGGTCATTGCTTTGTTTCTACAGGCCATAGAGAATTTTTAGTAGATACCATCATCAAAATAGAGAACTCTTGCTATCTTTAAAATAGAGTAATTTGAATAAAATGAAGTGAATAAAAGCAACATACTGTTTATTCTTTCTCCTGAAGAATGCACATGGTGGCCACTGTTCTCATAACTTCTTTTCACATTACACACCTTCTAAATACTTTTGATGATTTAATATGTCAGAAAGAGGACTGTTACCATCTTGCATTTTGAGTTATTCCAAGTGATTGGCATCACAGGCTTCAGGGCACAGAAAGATCATTGTCAAAACCAGATTCATTTTTCTGAAGTATTGCTAGACCCCTGTTTTAAGTTTCAACAGAGAACATTTATCAAATCATCATGCCACAATTGATTTTTCCCTGTAAAATCTTCAGCACTCAAAATTAAAAACAAGCCAATAAAGAAGAACAATTATGACCAAATACATAATGAAGACACACTGTTTAGTTAAAAGCCATGTTCTTCTCCCAGCTGATATCTCTGCCTTACAATCTCCATTTTACAAACACAGGTTCATTAAACTCACCCAGTGATGGATGAATTATTTAACATATTTTCTTCACATACGGCCAAACAGATGAAAAATAAAGCAGCAAAAGCATTTGATTTTAAAATACAAGTATTTACAACAGTACTTGAATGTAATGAGTTTTAATACAGACCTTCCTATACTTATACTTAGCACAATGTCTTATGACATTCTCTTTCACAAATGATCTTTTAAACTAAAATTCAGAAAGAGCTAAGTTGAACATTTTTGTCACCCATATTTTATTGCTTTTCTTAATGTCTTTAAATTTGGTAAATATATCATTAGGAACTAAAAGATTAATAACTTTATATCAATTTATATCACTTAAGCTACTTAAAAGATACTATGATGTCTGTATTAAGATGTTACTGCTGAAGATAAAGCTGTTGCCAGATAATCACACTGTAGCTATAATAGAAGTACTGTTTATGTGATAGTGATACAGTCAAATTGCCAGTCATCTTAAATTAATACCTGCTTTTATTTTGTCTCTTTGTGAATAATACACATGCTAACCAAAGAAACTACAGTGATTGAGATTTTCCAAGCAGATAAAGGTTAAGAAAAGCTATAAAGTTTCTTACTACCCCCTTCATGTGGGGTTACTAAAAGTCACCACCGCCTTACACTCAAAAATAATGTCAAAGCAAAGCAGCTTATTTTTTTAGTAAAAAGCAGAAAGAGTCCTTGTTTGAGCTAGAATAGAACTAATTCTGTTTTGTTTGCAGCTAAGTCTCTTCTAAGCAACTGCATTTTCTGAAGTTAACAACATAGCCTTTATCATGTGAAAATTGTTAAAAATTGATTTGCATCTTATTCAAACCGACTGAAGAAAAAGACGACTTTTTGCCAAGGGACACTTGAAATTCAGTTTGTTCCTTCGAAATTAACTACATAATCTAAATTAAATAACTTAGATTTCATCTGTACCTACACACTTTTCCAGCAAAAGAAAACTGAGACACTGAAGTGTGACATCTACCCATTTCAATTTCTGTTTTATGAAACACTTGATAAAACTGACTATCATCAGTTTTTATTATCAGTTATGAAGGCACTGACAATTATATATGACTATTTGGGACAAATGTTTTTGTACTGTTGTCAGCATTTCATGCAGATATTGCATATATCATAAAGCATAAAATGAAGTCTATTAGGTTTCTGAGAAGTGAATCAATAAACTCATAATGGTACTTCAGAGCAACCTTTAATGCAATATATTTTTCTGATTTCATAATTATGAAAGTTTAGAGACAGTAGTTGTGCACTGCTGGAATATTACGAAGTTGCAATATCCTTATCCCTAACACACTCACCTTTCACCTCTCTTCTCCTGCCAGGTGTAGTATCATGTCCACAGGGTATGGTACCCCAAGAAAAAAGTTAAGATGGAATTCAATTTCAGCTTTGCACTATTATATGGAAGTAGCTATATGAATGCCTGTGGTGCGTTGAGCATGACTGGACACCAGGTACCTACCAAAGCCACTCTATCACTTCCCTGCTCAGCTGCACAGGGGAGAGAAGATACAATGAAAGGCTCATGGGTTGAGATAAGGACAGGGAATGGGGGTTGTGATCAGTTCAGTACAATTTGTCTCTGTCACTCCTCTCTCTGCAGGTAGAGGGGGACTCACACACTTCCCCTGCTCCAGCACGGGGTCCCTCCTATATGACAAGGTCCTCCATGAACTCAGCCAATATGAGTGCTTCCCACAGGCTGCAGTTCTGGTCCTGGTTTAGTGGATGGTGTCCCTAGGAAAACAAGTTAGCAAACCCTAGATATCCACTCCACTAAGTAGTAGATGCTAATACTAGCTAAGGGGTCTGAATAGTTTAATGTTATCAGACAACATTCTATATTATTTGTACTGCAATCAGGGGGAACCCTCATAAAAAGAGTCAGCCAAAGAAAGCTAGGATGAATTTTAGATCAATGAACATTACTAAGAACTCACATAAACATTTTACTGTACTGCACTAATAAGATAAACTGCCACTGAACTCTCATACAGAAAGTTTCAACCAAAACACTTGGCTCAGAAATAAGTGATAAAAACCTCATCAGCTAATGTCTCCAGCAAAAGAAGAATTACATTGTGAAGAACAAAAAGAAGCAGTAATACAAAAACGTGTAGAGCCACACTAAATCAGGCAGGAGGTTCCTCCAATTCAGTAGTCATAACAGAGGAAGGGAAGGTGGGCAGGCCATAGAGGACAGTGTGGAAAAAAAAAATCTTCCCTAATAATCTCCAGTAAATCAAGTTTAGTTTAAAACTTGATATATGGTAGCTAATTTTTTTCATTCTTGTCCTTGCAGTTTAAATTCTGCAATCATGAACTGCCTGATAAAGGATTTATTTCCATAATTTTTGAATTTATTACCCTCTATTTTAATTGAGCACATTTTTTGTGTTCATATTTTAAGAAAGCAGGTTATCCAAGTTCAACTTTTCTGCAGTTTATTATTTTATGTATTTAATATTTTTTCCATTCTCCTCTTTCCTAGGTTAAATCCTTTGTCTTCTTCCTCTTAAGAGTTTTTCAATACCATTGGCCGATTTTTTGCCATTCCCTGAATCCTAAGTAATGATAAAGTATTGCAAATTGACTGTAAATTGGTAGAGCATATATTAATTTCTAGGAAACCATACTGTAGGTTTACTTATCTCTTTAATATTGTCTACATCATTATCCTCTGTGTTTCTATTCAGACTAATATTCTTTTCAGCAACAAGAGACATTACCTGAGCCCTTCCCAGTGGCATCTAGATCACTACCTTGTATTAATACATCCACTGTAAATACCTGCCAAAGGTAGCGATAGATTATTTTTCCTTACATGCCATATGATAATATTTCTCCATTCCATTCTTCAACTAAAGTTTTAACAGTTTCCACTTTCCTACAAAATTTAGCAACTAATTTTTTTACAAGTTATAAATTAATATATATTAAAGTAAATAACTCTTAAAACATAAATATGCTTTAGATACTACACAGCCTACAGATACTTTGATATTAAACAAAAAAGGAATATTAAAGACTTGGAAACTGTTTCCTTCATAGAAAAATGGCTCACATTCAGGATAAGAGATAAAAGAAAACCCAAGATGTAAAAGCAGCAATAAAACACTTGCCTACCTCACAGACAGCTAGTGACAGTAACATAACGACCACTTCCAACAGGTGAAAGTAATTATCATAAAACAGATTTTTGTAGCCACAAAAAGGTGGATAAATCACAATATGTAATAGGAGGCATTAAATTCCAGAAGGAATATGTGTTCAAAAACATAATAAGCAATGCTTGCGTTTAACTGAAAACTTATTTTTTCCAAATTCCAGTACACACAAACTGACTTTCTCCATCAGTAAGCCTACAGGTTTCAGGAAAGCATCTGAACACAGAACTGAACACACAGTTTGAGACTAAAAACTTTAAAATAGTTGTCTTAATTTTTCCTGTGAAAAATATATTTGTAAATTTATATATAAAAATTGCAGAAAGAAGAGTAAGACTGGAATCTCTAAGTGACAATAATGTCTATTTTCATAACAACAATACTTAATTCAGAAAGCATAACTCCTAACCATACTTGCATCTTCTGGAACGTGCTCTCTAAAATTGGACTTGGAGTAAATGTGAGAACTAAGAGCACTGTGTTGGATTGAACCTCAGCCCTTAATCTCTGCAAAATGTCACTTCAGTACAAGTATGTGAGAACTCCCAGTTCTCAATCATTTCATTCATTACACTCAAGTAATTAAATTTGCTTTAATCAACACAGTAAATACACTTTCCAAAGTCAAATAGAGAGTATTTCAGTGTTTCTCAATTCAACTGAGAGAATTTGACAATTTATCTAACTAGAATTAATTTTACTACTAAAATCAAATCAAATCACTGATTCTATTAAAGCCCAAAAATCTCGATTGCAAGAGAAAATATGAACTCACTGGTAAAATCAAATTTAAATTTGCATTTAAAGCAATTAAAACCAGCCCAGTAATCTAGACATAATTCCACAACTGATTTCCTAAGTAACCTTGGTAAAACTGGACAACAAACTATCTGATGATGCAAAACGCATCTCCCTGGAATTGAAAAGAGAAAGTCAGAAAATACATTTAGTCTGTCTTTTGTATTTGCTTAATAAGTCATTCAAATATTGATGTAAAGCATCTTGCAAATGTTTAAATTCATATCTGTAAGTTATGTGGAGACATTAGAAAAAGTCTATATCTTTGTGAATTAATAGCACATGAAATACAAGATTCTTTCTGGAATTAATATAAAGACAAATGCTGCTGAATATCAGATTATTGTCTAAATTTATTTGAGGTACTAACAACACCTTGCTAGCATAAAAGATATGACAGAGTTCACAAAAAGAGTAGATGAGATTGTGTCAAACTTTCTCTTCTTAACTCACTTTAGTGAATTAATCCTTTTGTGGGCCAATGTTGGAACAGATGTTTTGAAGCTGGGGCACCTTCTGCTGGTTTTACTGCCTCACAGTGATATGCAAGGTAACAAGTGCTGGATACCTGGCCTACAGTTTTCAGGATTTATCAGAGAAATTGAGTCATAAAATGCAGAAAAGACTGGCATGGTCAGGCTGAATGGCTTTGCCTATGTGGTCTGCACTCAGATCAGCTTGATAACTTAGAGCAGCATGTAGGAGCTGCTCAAAGTAGCTGGACAAAGAAAGTTAGCAGTCTATTATTGAAGTGTATCATGAAAGGGTGAGTAAAGAGTTCTGAGGTTTTCTTGAAGAGATTAAAACTTACCTTCACTGATAAAAAGCTTTCTAGCTAACACCTCCAGCAAAGAAATAATTATATCATGAAGAATAAACACGAATAAACAAGACTAAACTGTTCAGGCCACACTAGAATTGCAGAACTCAAGCCTTCCATGAAAGCACAGTGACTGACCTTGCTANTATATGACAGAGTTCACAAGAAGAGTAGATGAGATTGTGTCAAACTTCGTCCTCTTAACTTACTTTAGTGAATTAATCCTTTTGTGAGCCAATGTTGGAACAGATGTTTTGAAGCTAGGGCACCTTCTGCTGGTTTTACTGCCTCAGAATGATATGCAAGGAAACAAGTGCAGAACTCAAGTCTTCCATGAAAGCACAGTGACTGACCTTGCTAAGAACAGTGGTAAACCAAAAAGTGAAATTAACCTTCTGAACTGACCTCCCAAATCTAAGAGAAACCTCTCTGAGGCATGATACTAGGAACTATAAATGTAGCAAAAATCACCAACTGTGGCAGGAGCCAGTTGCTCTCTTATCAAATTAAAAAGCTGTTGCTAAAGATGATTAAAAAGTGTTAGAAACACTTGTTTCTTGAATTCTTTACATATTTCAAACCAAGTGAGCCAAATCTTATTTGTCTTGTGTTGTCTTTAAATAAAATAGGAAACATTGGCTAAAGAGAAGCTGCACACCAGGAATCACATGGACTGTCTGAAAGAAAGTAGTACGTTATGAAATTTAGGAATATATAGAAAAATAAGGAAAACCTGCTCTAAGTTGAGGTGTATGTTCTACTTAAACGGTTTAGTTCAGAGCATTTTGTATTTGTTTAGACAAAGTTTGAGTGTTACATGCTATAAATTTACTTTCCAATATTTTTCTTTTTTTGGGGGGTAGAGTGTGTGGGAAATAGTAAATGTAGCTCATTTTTACTTATTGAAAACCATGGAATTGTTTAGAAGAAAAAACAAAAGTATTTCAGCTTTACATTGGTTGACTGTTTTGAAAAGTTCTTGGTTACAAATTCAAAGTGCCTACAAAAATACAGTAACATTAATACATCAGTGACATCTATAAACAATAGCTACTGTTAAACAGACATAATTGTTAGCACTAATGCCTGGTATCATGGACTGAAGAAAAGAATAGCTGTTTTCCAGCCATTTCCAGGACCTTTGAAGCTGTGTGTCATGCAATTTAGTTGAAAAATCCAGGGGTAAGATTTAATTTTATTTCTTAAGCAAGATATTTCCAGCTCAATAACAATATAGCTCTGATCAGTCTTTCCGCTTACTGAAAAAAAGAGGTGAAGGTTATACCTACAAAATCCCTGTTGACAGCAATTTATTAGGGCATAGAGATAGATGCAAAAATCACAAATAATTTGAGCTAGTGCTATTGAAACCTAACTGCATGATGCCTGTTTACTTGTAAGCAATCACGTGTTACTACAGAAGGGAGGCAAAAGGAGATGGCAGACTGCCAAGATGAGTTTCTGCTGGATGGCAGTCAGTACTCCAATCTAGGAAAAAAAATGCTTCAGTTATTTAAGCAAATTTGACAAGTAAATCAGGCTAGAGAGCTATCCCTCAGCAAGAGAGACACGTGCCATTACAGGGCCATAGCCACTCTTACATTATTAAAAGAGGTTTTCCTAGTTCATAAGTTCAAAGACTGCTGTAAAATACTTATAAATTTTGGAAAGCACCTTGAACTATGTTTCCTTTGAAAGTATTTTGAAACAGAAGTGTTGTGCTGAATTTTTTTTTACATTTTTTCTAGTACTGAAGTTTCCAAGAATGTTAAAGTTCTCAAGATTCTATTGTGTCTAGAAAATGTATTGGAGGGGAGTCTACAGAGACAAGACAGTAAATCAGTAGTTAACACCAATGTCAGCAAAAGGCCAAGAGTATGAAATGTAATACTTGCTCACAGCTTTGACTAATCACTTTGAAAAGCAGTCCCCACTGCTCCTCCCCTTTCTATTCCAAGGAAAGCTGACAGTCACTACCATATACAAATCCAGAGGTCAAAAGAAGTCACAATCCAGAGTGTTCTCCTTTTCCCTTCCCAGCAGGCCATGAAATGGAAGGAGCTGAAGAGGGGTAATGTGCAGAAAGAAGGCTTGTTTCTTGTAAAAGGAGTTTGAAGTGGATAAGAAACACTGCCAAAAGCATTAACATGGGAGTTGCATAGAGCAGAAACTGAAGGTAGAATATCAAAGTAAAGAGGAGAGAACAGAGACTAAAAGAAGAAAAAAATACAGATCCAAGAAACCTCACAAGTTCTTAGTTATCTTCCCCATCGGTCTCTCCTAAACTGAACTTCTCCCTCTGATGTCTCTGAAAATCTCTTCTCTGTCCTCTATTAAACCTGTTTCAGAAAAACCTTTACCTTTTAACCAAAAATGAATCCTTATCTATTCTAACTAAAATTAAATTCCCCAAGAAAATTTATATTGTTTTCATTTACATATCCCCTAATAGGTGGCATAATGCTCCTCAGAATTAAACGCAGAGGAGCAGTTTCATTCCCAGCTGTGCTCATGATCAGTATCATGTATGATACTGGACAAGTAACGTGCAGTTATCTGTTTAAAATGCATGTGCTTTTGAACAGAGATATTTTCTGTTGCAAAGGTAAAAAGAAAAAGTAGAACTGTGAAAAAGAATATATTTAGATAGCTTTTTTTTTTACTGTTATGTGTTACAAGCTTTTGTTCATGTATCTCTAAACTATCAAATTCCATTTTATGATATTCACAGGAATTGCAAAAAAGTAAAGAAATATTCATTAAGTTTGACTACATCACAGGAACCCTTATGCCTAAAAATACATATTTCTCAAAAAAAAAAAACAAACAGAGAAAAGATGTCTGAAGAAAGGAAAAAAGCAGAGATAAAATAAAGTGATAGTTTTGCTTTAGAAGTCTTCCCTGGAAAATAGGACAATTTCTGCCAATTTTGTTCAACTGTTTCCTTAGTCCATTGCACCTGGGCCTTGAAAAATCTTATAGAACTAGGATTTAAAAAGATTGTTTTTTATTAAGACAAAAGTTTTCATTTTTACTTCTATTTCATAGTCTTTTCTCTTCCAAATTTAGTCTTTTTAGATCAGAAGTTCCATTCAACACTACCACCATGCCCATGACAATACAGTCTTTAAAATTATTACAAACCAATGCATCATAGCTTTTGAAGTAATAATTTTATGGTTTTTTATTACCTTAAATATCAAGGATACTTTACAAAGGAATCAGTTTTTCTTCCTGATACTCTTTTATATTTAGCCATCTAATGATAAATATACATTTTACTGATCAAGCTGCATATATTACTAATCAACCAACATGCTTTCATAAGCTGCCGATTTTAATATTTGAGAACTTACATATTATACTGATTGAATTACACGATTCACTGATCAAATGGAATATTTCATTGATCCAATTGCATAATGTGAAAATCCAGGTAAACATAAAGCTGATTGCATTTTAGCAATACTCTGAGGAATTTTGGGGCTTTAAATATTATTTAGATAGAAAATACTCTGGGTTTGGACAGTTTGCCTCCTCTTGACTGCTGCAGAAATTATCCCTGCACATTCTACTGCCATTCAGGTTCTAATGTTAACTCTGCCTGGCAGGGTGAAACAGCCAATACTGGTGCCCATAATAGCTAGCATAAAGTCATCCCAGGGGAAGTTTTTCTGCTTTATGACAGCAGTCTAGCCAATCTGAAACTAAATTACTCAATAACAGACCAGGTACACCCTAGCTGAGGAAAAGAACAACTTAGTAAGCATCTGAAACCTGTAAAGGAAGCAGAAAGGGACTGAGGCATCTGCACAAGCTCCCTGAAATGGGAGATGGGCAGGAGTCTTTTGAATTAGGGCTCAAACTTTTATTTTCTTAGGACATTTACATATAGGAAACACTTGCTTAGAGGATGCTGGAATGAGAAAGATATACAGAAAGGTCAGCTAGATATTCCTCATCAAACATATTAGCCAGAAGGAAGAGGAAAGTTTTGAGAAGGCCAACCCCATGGAAGTGCCTGCTGGCTACTTCTATGAGAGAAAAGGACTTTGATTGTTGTCACAAAAGCTTTCCTGGTACATGCTACCATTTACCAAAGCAGACAGGAATGTACAGGCCAAAGAAAAGAGAAGCAATCTGTGTCCCGTGAAGGACAAGAAGCCTTCCTGCATGGAAAAGTAATTAGACACTCCAGTACAAAAGACCAAGGTGACAGTTTGATACTGAGACAGTGTGTAAGAAAATACCAGTGCTAGGTAGGATTCTGCAGGATACTAGGTGGTAAATCTCTATGAGTACAGGCAAACAGGAATATTCTGTGCTGGGAAGTTCGGAATATTTTTTCTGGGTAAATACATGGGAGTTTTAATTCTAAATGCTTCTGGTCATGTGCAGAAAGAAGTGTTAAAGAAAGCATGTAGTTGCATTGTTGCTATAGAGCACTAATCATGGTGTGTTATACAGAAATTACGATTTTGTAAGGCTGCATTTTAGTTAACAGTCATTGAATTATGTATTGGGCATCCTGCTTTCCTACAAAATATTTCATATTGTTGATTTACCATACTTTTGAAATATATAGAAAGGGTTGCAATGTACTTCTGCTACTGCTGAACTGCTACAGTATATTTGTTATTTCTGAGCAGTAAACAGCCATCATACTTTTACTCATGCACACCTATATATGTATATCTAACTTCAGATAAGTGTATGGGGATCTTTTTTAATTGAACTTGTCCATTTCTTGTCTTAGCTGTGTTCTCATACCAGCTTGGTCTGAGTTCAATAATACATTCTCAGTGTCTACTACGAAAGAAATATTTCTGTTAGTTTTGTTATAAAAAAAAGTAGCAGCAGGCTAAAGTATAATCTATTTCTTAAACTGAAATGAATGTTGAGTGAGTTACTTAAAACCCTACATGAATAAAGTATTGGAATCAAGCCCTAAGGTACATTTCCTTACAGACAGCATTCAGGATAATAAATTCCATGCTGAGTGTTTCTAAAGTGCTGCTTTAGTTGGAGCAAAGCAAAAATTGCTATCTTTGGACGACTTTTACCATTTTTTATGGGAACAAATCCTACCTTTAAGCTAAGTATTACTCTGTGCTCATAAGAAACTTCAAAAGCACAAGTGAAAAGGAAAGTGAATGAAGACTTAAAAATCTGTCCTTAGTTTGTTTCCATCCTGTGTTCAAAAAATATTTTGAAATTTTAATTACAAAATGTTTTATAATTAATTCAATATAAGCTTGTAAACTTGGGAGAAGTCACCATAACACTAGGCATTGACTATTAAGCAATTGACCATATATCACTCAAAAGATATAGGAAATAGGTTCCTATTCAGCATAGGGCTTCCATTTGTGTAGGTTCACATGTAATTATGCAGCTCACATGTACATATACCCCTATCTATACAATTTTAATACTTTAATGAAGATATCGCTCTTTTTGTAGCCATACTGTAAGAAAAACTGATAAAACAGACCAAGATTTTTTCATACACGGAGTAATTTCTTAAGAAAAAAAATTATAGACAAGCTTACTCTGATTTAGTATTTGGCTAGTCAAANTCTAATGACTGAATTAAATGTCTAACAGTTTAAGAACTGATAGAACTTATTTTGCAGTCATTTTACAGTGGCGATTCCAAAACAATTCTTATCACACTATGTAATAGGAAAGGAAGTGTTGGCATCATTTTTTAAATGTGTAAATCACACACTGATCCATAAATACAAAGCCAAGATGATCAAAATAACACTGCAGGGTAGGAGGTATGACCATTCATTACCTTATTTTTTTTCCCCTATTCTAAATTTTATACTTTGAAGAAGTTTCAGATAATAGAGGTAAGTGTAAATTAAATTGTAGTTAACAGTGCATGAAAATAATATCATAATGGTGCTTTTTATGCCACTTAACACAAAATGTTATTAAAAATACAGTTTTAGATATTTGGTTTTTATCATAAAATCACAAAAGCTGAGCATCATCAAGAATCATCTTTTAATTAAAAATGAAACAAAGATTGTTATTTTTTATGTGATAAAACTGTGTCAATTTGGAGTTACAGATATCAAGGGCTTTATTCTAAGGATTTGTTTGGTTGTTGTAGGTTTTCTTGCATTTTGCATCCTCCATCCTTTCTTAAAATTTACATTCAAAACATGAATCATTTTGCTAGAACCATCACAGGTACAGATGAAAACTAAGTACCATTTTAGAAGCTCAATTAGGAGATAATTTTAAATCACATTTGTATAAACAAGACATATTTCCTATTTAATTTTCATTTATGTGTAAAGAAAGTAAGTGAAGGACTGTTATTAAAGACTGTTCTAAAACATGCTATTTTCTCTCTCTCAGCCAGAATTGCAAGAATCAAAACAGTCACATCTTTTGACTTTAAAAAGCTACCATATCAAAAATGTTCCACTGTTTCATGTATTTGGATTGTATGTAATATACTAATCCACTTTTGTTTATAGATTAAAATACTTCACAATTATAGTAAACCTTCCAATCCACACTGTTAGAACAATATGCAATCTGCTCATAAACAACCCTCTCTTCTCCATGATTCCATCTAAGCCAGTGCCCTGGTTTGAGTTAAAACAGAACTAACTATTTTCATCTAAGTCTCTTCTCACTAACTGCACTTTCTGAAGTTAACAGCATGTTTCCACAGTGTCTGCTTCTTGCAGTGACAAAGCTCAATATTTAAAGTTAGTACCAAGGAGCAGTGTGTAGACAAAGGTCACTGCTCAATCTTGTGTATCACATTAGGGGTGCAGAGTAAAAGGTCATACCTGCAGGGAGGAGCAGACAGTTCAGGTGACCCTAAACTCACCAACTAGGTATCCCATTCCATATATGCCATATTCAGTATAAAGCTCAGGGATCATCAGGGTCAATCTCTCTTTTTCAAGGGCCAGCATCTGAGGAGGACTGTCCAAATCCCTGAGATTCTGAATCCAGTTCCTATCTGACACTGTGTCCAGTCTTGAACTTCTGCCACAGCATCAGTGGTGACAGTTACCATCATGGGGGGGGGGGGGGGGNACATAAAAGTCTCTCTCCCTTATTCCCTTTCTCTTTCCTTTGGGAAGGGTGAGGCAATAAAAGAGAGCATCTGTCACTCATTGAGTGGCCAGCTCAGCCCTTACCCTGACCACCAGTCAGTATGCTTCCTGGAAATTTTTTTAAATTAGATCAAGACATAACATTTAGGTATCACCTCAAAAAAGCAGAAAGGATTTCGTCTCTTAGTACAGATGAGGTACCAGTGAAGGCCTTCTGCAGGCATTAAACTGCACTAAAAGCTATCCTTTTAATCTGTTATATGAGTCTATGATAAAAAGTTGTTGATTTCAGTAACCTTGTAATTATTTTGGACCACAAAAAGAGGTCCATTTAGACCATTTTTGGACCATTATAAATTGAAAAAGCACACTATACAACAAAAGCCCAGGAGAAAGAAGCTTAAGTGAAGACATGTCTGAAAGGTTTGGTTTTGCTTTTAAATAGAGCATTAATTCCAAATCTGTGATGAGAAAGGCTGGTCCCTGCCAACCTGGGCTGTTCTATGGTTCCAAGTGGTCACTGTTCCTCCCAGCTGCTATGGAAAGCAAGCAGCTTCTAGGCTTAGTGTGCAACACAATTGTTTTACTGCAGAATTAGCTCCCTTTCTTTCTGCAATATCTTTTCTTCAAGAGGCTACCAATTATGTCTCCAAACACCTTAAGGAACTATTCCAACATTAGCAACAAGATTTCAGTATGAAGGAAGACTAGCAGCAAGATTTCTTGTACAATCACAGAGCCAAATGATCTGCCTCACCTGGTGATATATAAGTCTTCAGTTGTATTTTGTGAGAAACCAAAAATATACTACTCCTGCTGACCTGAGCACTTAAAAAGCTGGTCTGAAGTATTGTTCAGATGAAGTCTCCGTTGGGAATAACAGAAGCATTCAATTGTGGGAGCAGAGCAGGTTCCAGCATCTACAAATTCCACCTCAAAAAAATTTCATGTGCTCGAAAGTCAGTGAAAGTACCAAGGCAATTTTCATATGCCTGATGTTGGGTGAAAGACAAAGAGAGAGTTGGTAAGTATCAGCACAATTGGTTTATTTCAGTGTTTTAAGTTAGCTCTATAATAAATACAAAGCGAATTTGCAGATGTCAGTTAAGATTTATCAAGGATAAAGGAAAATAAAATGCAATCCCTTTTTTCTTGTGGTCTAGAGCATGGATTTCCACCAAAATCTGGTTATAAAGCCATCTGTCAATGGATGATAACACAGAACTATAAATAATTCTGTAATTTCTCCTGAGTAAAATTTTATTTTATGCCTTAGATTATCTAAAAATTCACCATTTGCTGCTTCTTGTTCTCCTTCCTTTCTACATCGTGTTTTCCATTTTCATACTCCTGAACCTCTGAAGTGACTCTACAACTTGAGCTATTCATCTGTTCCAGCCCACCGGGCTAGGAAAAAAATAGCCTGTCAGGTTATTTTTTGACCACTTCAGCAAACTGATTCATTGCATTGTCAGAAACTCCCCAGAACAAAAGAGCTCATGATCAGAAGAGATGATAGAACAAGGAGTAAAATTTGTTTTCCATATTCTGTTGAATTGATAAATACAATAATTTGATCCTGAATCCCTTCTTCAAAACAACCTCCATGTAGTCAAAGAGAGAATCACTATTACAAGTGATTATAGTACCTGCTTGAGCATTAATCTTTATGGAATACATATCTCCATTTAAATTAATAGATTTTTATATGACTGTCATATTTACCTCTCATTGGTCCTATTTATTCTAAAACTAACATGTCTTCTGTCCAGTTAAAAATACCTTCCTAAATTTGTGTTCAAAACCCTCCTGTATAGCTCCTTATATTCCTCAATATACACCCCCCCTTCCCTGATCCTTCATTCCTACTTCTTTTCTGATTTCCGATACAAGCTTCCATATTTTCACATTCATTCTCCTCCTCCCAAGTACAAAATGCCATATACCTCTGTCACCAGCCCCAACCTTTGACACTGATTCACATCTTGTTCATTCCTTTGACGTCTAATTGTCTAAAACCTAGATCCTGCACTACTGCTGGGCCAGTGCCTCAGAGTAACCACATCACTGCCACAAAGCACAGCCCTGCTAAGCACAATGCTCACAGCTAAGCACAATCTGCTTTTTTACACCCTGTACTTCAAAACTCTGAATGAAGTATTTGACAATTTTGAGGAAAAGAAAGTCTACATAGTCCAACATGTTTCAGCCTTGTTATGGAATCCCTTGAGCAACCTAGGCCATATGTGACTGATGTCAAATTCAATGCTTCATGAGTAATCCAGAAGGTTTACCCTTCAGCACAGCCTACAAAAATTCTCACAGCAGTGAAATTGTAAATGGCACAGGAATACAACAATCTCTTTCCCCTAGAAGCTTTATCTCCTCCAATGAGGGAGTTAGAGTATGAGCCTACCATGATGATTATTGTCTTTTTATTCAAAAGAAAAACACTTATCACTCAGCTTTAGTAATATTACTTCAGCAGAGGAAGATAAAGTTCTGAAGAGGACTGCATGTATTTGGCTGCCTGACAGCACTATAAGAGGCCTCAGCAGAATATATAAAGTCATTTATGGCCTCTGTTTCATGTACTAAAGGGAGCATTGATAGCAAGAATAAATCTATGTGCAAAGATAAAGAAGGGAAGATGATATAGGCTACAGTGAAGGGGCAGCAAGTCTAACTCAGATGACATAGGTAACTTACAACACATGACTCATCAGGACTCTGCTCATCACTGCAACTCACCATTCTTTCCCAGTGTTCAAGGCCTTAGTGCTTTATATATCATGAAATTATTTGCCAAAGATTTGCCTGAGGATTGAGAAAAGAGGACAGCGCTGTTTTGTAAACAGAATGATTTTTCTGCTCTTTATTCACACAGCATCTAACAGAGTGCCTCTCTTTGCCTATGTGTGCAGTTCATAGATGCTGTAGCTACAACAAGAGAGGAACTGCTAGTTTTTTAGTTCCTTTTATTTCAGTTCTAGCGATTTTTTTATCCTTGGCACTTTTTTGCACTGGAGTAGGGGAGAAGAGACCTAAGCCATAGAGCCAAAGTTCCCACAAACCCCTTAGTTGACAGCCAATTTTCAAACTATATTAAAGTGTTTGGGGTGAATGGACGCTCAGTCTGATGGGTTTCAAGAACAGCCACTCCTCCTCCGTTTCCTTGAGACAGAAATTTGTTTCAGGTAAAACAGGGAAGATGACCAATATCAAGAGACACTCATGAGATAGAGTGGTCTTGATGGAAAACATACCCTATATTAATCCACTCCTCAAAACATTAAGATACATTCAGTCACTAGACTTATGACTTTAACCATGTTTTACCTTTAGTGCATTTTTATGCTTTCCATAGAATGATTGTAACAGCAAAAAAACCTAAAAAAACCACACAAACTTCATCACAGGCATTGATTCCCTACTTGCCAGAATCTCTCTTTACGTAGAGTTATAAACCACTGAAGGTGAATCCACAATATTCAGAGGACATTATCCTCATATAAGAAAACAATTACTCATCTCTTGAAAGCAGCACAATCATTTCAGATTAATTTCCAGCTACCTCTTTCAAAATTTTGAGTCCTAATCCAAAACTCTTTTATAAAAAAGAATTTTGGAACAGACATGGAAGTATTAAGAAATTTGTTACAAAAATAAGGTCATGGGGTTTACCTTGTCACCTGTTTTTATACAGACTCTCAAAGCCACTGAATTTTATTCTGGTAGATAACTATAATGATTTTTATAGTTGAAGAGTTCATAAACTGTGAACAGTTTAAAAATCTAAAACCATTACTTCATTGACACTGTTAGTGATTCAGGATTTTATAGTTTGCATAGTATAAAAACTATAAAGAACACTATGATTGTGAGGGGTTTTCTTCTTTATTATTATAATGTAGATATTTTAGAGAATTTTGTTTTGCAAATTATTTTTACATTACAGATCAGGCAAGTAAATCAATAACTGATGAAGAAACCTTGATGTTCCCAATTGCTGTTCAGGGCACACTCAACAGATAATGTTCTTAGATCCAATAAAGGATCTGTATTAAGGAAAATGTGTTGATTTATGAGTATAGAATAAAAAATAACAGAAATGCTACATACAAAATTGAAACCATTTCTTCTAGGTAGAGTGTCTCAGAAAGGAGCAGACACAAAGCTAAGTTGTGGATGGCAGCTAAAGGAAACATCACAGAGGGGAGTGCTGTATAAATTAAATTACACAAGTAGTATTGGAAATGAAGGAAAGAGGAAAGGATTATTTTAATATTTCTGCTGCATACTTTATAATCAGACTTTAAAGAATAACATGGAGAACTTATCAAATGGATTATTCATTTCTATAGATTTCAGTCAGGAAAACTATGAACAATACCAACTACAGAATAAAGTTATGCCTTTTTCTCTTCCTCAGTGATACAGCACTGAAAGAAAATACTTTCAGAACACTATTCCTATCTTAGGCAGTTTAACCATGAAGAAGTTTTCAAACAAGCTCCTGACTAAAGACTGGAAATGAGCCAAGTACTTAAAGAAACATAAGAAAAAATCTAAAGCTAGAAAAATGCTAAATATGTAGAATTATCTCCATGTTTCTGGGTATGAAATACTAGAGGTTTGTGAGAAGGGAATACAGCTAATGGGCTGGTTTCAGGGATGTGCATCATAAAGTATGAAATAAATAGTTTGGGTTCAGCACAGCATAAGGAAACATCAACATTATTGGTCACAATAAAGAGCCAGGAAGTTTACACCAGAATTGTTGTTTGTAACAGTAATTTTAGTTAGTGCTCTTCTGGGAAACTATCCATAAGATGTGTATTAAATGGAATAGTCTGCCAGCACACTAAAAAGAAACAAAACCAGCAGTACTTAATGCCAAAACCCTCTGGAACTTGAAAAAATATAACCACTGCAGGTAAGACAAAAGGTTATGTTAACAGGAGTTAAATGTAAATGTAAAAAATGAGAAATTATTACTAGAGTATTTACCAAGAATGCCTGTATAAACAAAGCCTAAAGGATTCCAAAGGGAAAGATCAGCATCATCAGATGCTCCATAAGAAAGAGGGCTCAAAGAATATCTACTTCAATATATTTATTCAATATATCTACTTCAATATATTTATTCTGTCTGATGCTTTTCAATTTCCAGGACACCAGTTCTCTTTTCAAAAAGAATATTAGTTTGGTTGACGTGGTATCTTAGAGATAAAATCACATCACAAATGACTGAGGTTGGAAGGTACCTCTGGAGGTCATCATGTCCAACCTTCCCATTCAAGCAGAGTCACCTAGAGATTGTTGCTCAGGACCATGATCAGACAGCTTTTGAATATTTCCAAGAAACTTCAGAACCTCTCTAGCAACCTGTTCCAGTGCTCAGTCACCCTCACAGTAAGTGAAGGTGAAGAAGTGAGAAATTCTCTTAAACTCTAACCTTCACTGAACGACTTCCTTGTATTTTTTTGTATTTCACATTGCTTCAAAGAAATGTTAACACATTTTCCAGTCAAGAAACTTTCTATAGTATTCTCATCATCTTCAAACAAAACTTGTTTTCTGCTAATAGTCAACATAACCTTTCTCTAACTAACCTCCTTCTCAAAACTTTCTCCTATTTCCCTCACTGACAATTCCAGGACAAGTTTAATTGGATTTCCAAATCTTAAAGACACTGCTTTCAAGTCTCTAATGCTCTATTATATTTCTGACAGAGCCAAGTATTTGGGAAAGCATTGTAGTTAATATAAACAAAATGTCCAAAACACATAAAACCAACAAACACTATATTGCTGTGGCTTAATCATTAACACTGGCTAAAAAGTAGTGATATTCTTAGAAGGGCAATGTTTACAACTACAAAGGAAAGGACTTGAAAAATCTTTAAAAAAAAACAAACAACCTAGGAATGTATCAGAGCAATCCACTGTTAAAAAGAGAGGGACTTACCAAATAATTGATGATAGATTGCAAAACCAAGATTGACAAAGGGATTTTTTGAAGTATTTTATTGCTATTATTGAGCCTGGATTTCTAGGCTGTAGATTGGTTTCTCTGCACTGAGAAAAAATAATTTTTGGACAGAAATGTAACAGCCCTGACAGTTGACAAAGATGCTTTTCTCAGGCAGCCCAGATCAATTGCATTTGTGGCTGTTAAAAAGTCATGAAAGCAACTGGTTTCCATTCTACTTAGAATAAAAAAGAAACCACACCACACACAAAGTAACAAGCGGGAAGGATTAGCATTTCAAATTCTGGCCACTAAATCAATTGAACATGATTTAAATTTCAAATCCTGACCAGTTGACATGAAACACCCCATGGTGGTTCTGTTTCTTCTCTGTTGTTTTGGCAAGCAAGAAATAGTTCCAGTCCTTTGATTGAATTACAGTTTGAATTATTAATTCCATTGTCCACTCAAATTATCTTAGAAATTTCATGGGAAAAAGTCACTCCACCCTTCTTCCTTAAATGTAACATATTGCTGCTTTCTACTGTTCAAATACCAAACTCATTCTATCCCGAGGCCACGTCTAAGTAAACGGAATGAGTTCTAAATGAAACTTTTACAGGGAGTGCTTCGGGATTTCTCTTGAAGACAATGTTCTAGACATATAGCATGAAATCGCTATCATTAGAAAATAGGAAGGCTTTACTTCTTTCAAAAAAAATCTTACCAGCTTTGTTCAAACTGTCTTCCAAAATGTGCTTTCTTGTTTATTAAAACAGGGAAAAAGCATGAAGTATTACAAGATGTTAAAGAAATTCTGATTCCTGACTTTTCTTGCTTGTCTTTTTTTCTCTGCAATTATCACAGGAAAACAAAGGTGCAGGGGAACACTAACTCGTCTGAAAACAGTGCAATCAAACAAGTGTTGCTTTGGAGTTTTTGTCATTTACCAGAAAAATATATTGTCTAAATTTCTGAAGACCAAAATGTTGAAGAAAATTGAAATTAACATCAAAACAGACTTTCTGTGAAATTATCTCCAGTCTAAGAGTTCCTTTGAAACTTCAAGGATCTCACTCCTCTATTTGATTCTGTGTCCCACACTGATCTTCCAGTTGTCAAAGGCTAAAGATCTAAGATACAATATATTCCCAGTATTGAATGAATACTGTGCTGTTTCAGGACTATATAATTACAAAAAATTTTGGCTGAGCAGAAAGTTTAGTTCCCTTTCCAAAAAGAAAAGAATGACTGCCATTGCAGAAGAACAAATTAGTAGGAAGTCACAGGAATGGCTGATGCTCTAAAAAAGATGCTGGAGTTTAAACATCAGTCCTCAGAAGTGCAGTATTTACAAACTAAACAAATTTCAGAACATTGAGGTCAGATACTACAGTTACTTTATGCATAAAAAAATCTTGGGAACCTAGTAGTATGACAATTCCAAACTGAAGCCTTGAAAACATCTCCTTTGGAAGGGTAAGCTGTCTCATTATTCTTTATTACAAACTTGCACATGAATTTAACCTTATCCTGCATGGGTCAGACAAGTTTTTGTATTCATCAAGTCACATCTGTTGCTACATTAGACCATGTGATGCTGTTCCTTCTTCACAGACCTCCTCTGCTACATATTCCACTCTTTTCTTTCTATTATTTTTTTCCTTGTTCTTATTTCCAGTTAAGCTTTTTAAAAATAGAGAGGCATACTCCTAAAAGTAAGCTTCATAGTTCACAAATCATCTTGGGTGACATGCAGCTACCCAACTCTGAGAGAGAAATGTTCAAAATTGTTTTTACTAATAAAGATTTTGACCCCTTTAGAGTTCCATTACTGCATATAATAAAGTTATCTGGTCATAGATGACCAAATAAAACCTCTCCTCACCTACATACTAGGCATTCCTTGCCAATCCAGCAAGGATTGGAACAAAATTATTTCTCAGAGTAATGATTTCCAACTCCTTTTGTCCAAAAATTCTTCATAATATTTAGCTACAGGCTAGTCTGAGTTTACAGGACATACTCCTCTTTTACCAGGTAAAAGTGTAAAATTGTGTGCAAGTCAAAATTAGGCTCCTGAGAAAAGATCATTACCTTCTAGCCCAACAATCTATTTTTTCAGAGTGTTGGGGATCCAGGCTTTTGTTTCCTTGAGCTGTTTGCCATTGTACAGTATTAACAAAGCTATATATTTTCTGAACTAATATCCCTGTGTGGAAAATATTCAGTTCCAAAGGTATATATCAGCTGAGATAAACACAGGCTTTATTCTGAGCTGTGGGCCTCAAGCCAGGGCCAATGAGCCTACAATCAGTATGAAATACTGCAAAGTCTCTGTAGTTCTAAGCTCAGACATCACTAAAACCCAACAGTAAGCTTTGATTTGTCTTCAAAGTGGATGTCATCAAGATGTTAGCAAACAGCTTGACAGTAGCAGCTACCAGGGCTGCCTTAGGCAAAGTATTCCCAGCAGGTGAAGTGAGGGGATCCTTGGTTCTGTCCCTCTACCCAGAATTGGTTAGGTCACATTTGGAGTGCTGCGTCCAGTTCTGGGGTCCCCAGTACAAGAGAGACATGGACATACTGGAGACAGTCCAAAGGACCACACAGATGTTTGAAAGATTAAAGCAGCTCTCCTATAAGGAGAAGCTGAGAGAGCTGATAATGCTCAGTCTGGAGCAGAGAAGGCTCAGGGATCTCATCAATGTGTACAAACACCTGAAGGATGGATGTACAGAAGATTAAACTTGGCTCTTTTCAGTGATGTCCAATGTCAGAACAAGAGGCAATGGGCATGAAATGAAACACTAGAAGGTTCCTCTGAATACTGGGAAACACTTTTTACTCTGGCATAGATTGCCAGAGCCGTTATGGAGTTCCCATCTTTGGAGATATTCAAAAGTAATCTAGGCAGAACTGGGTAACTGGATCTGGGTGACCTTGCCTGAGCAGGAGGTGGTGCCATAGGTGCCTTGCAACCACAGCAATTATGTGATTCTCTGGAAACTTACACCTGATTAAAATAATAGCTAACACCTTTTCTACTTTCCTCTCTAGCTTTTTCTCATCATCTAAGAACTAGACTTAGTCAAACACTTTATAAAGATGACATACTGATACAACTCAGAAAACATTCCCAAATCCTGTATGATAACATAATCATATACTTTAGAGAGCTCAGTAAGATCTGAATAATACATACATTCTGGTAAAACTCCAAGTATAACATATGAGATAAAACATCAGAAACCATGTTACCAATTGTACTGAACAGTTTATTAGTAGTGATAAAGTCCAAAACAGAATCCTATAATCTTACTATGTATCTGTGAAATTTCTGTGGGGTTGTAGTCATATCGCTATCTAACAACATTAAAATATTTTAATGAATGTCGTTTGTAAATTAGAGAGCTATGAACTCCTCTCAGCTTTCCTTTAGCCCTTGATGTACTCTGTTTCTCTCCTGTTTATAGCTTGCTTTTTTCACTAGGACAGTTTCAGGTTACTTTGTTTCCTTCATGTTCTCAAATACTTTTCAGCTCGAAAGAGCTGAACTAGATGTTAGTTCATCTGAAATACATTTTATTTTTAGAAAGTGGAATCACAGCTCTTTTTGACAATCCTAAATGCTTTTTAGACATGAACTTTAATTGGTTCTTGGTGATTGTTCAGCTTAATAACCTAAATAAAGGGTAGCATTGTAATTTCCAGGTCACTTCATCTCCTTTTCTGCATGACATACAAACAGTTCACAATATATATCCTGGTATTATTCACAATACGCTTATATCTTTCTCTCTTTTTTTTTTGCCAATTACTTACATATATACTCATTTCACTTAAGAATACCTTACTATTCACTCCTTTTTAATATACCCCTGCAAAGCAATCATATGATTGTCTGTAATCCAGTGCTATCAAACAGTAAATAGAGATGCTCTGCTCATCCGTCTTTGCTCATGACATTACTTTTGTTCACCTGATGCTTCCATTCTTCCTACCTATTTTCCACACTATTTCCCCAGGGTTCTGCTCAGCTGAATTTTTTATCACACACACTTTACATGGTCTCTCTGTTTTCTTACCAAGATAGGAGTCAAACAAGCCATTGCTGTGCTGAGCAGAGGATAACACAAAAGAGTCCACAAGGGAACATCCTGATGGGTGAGCTCCTACTGCTGCCTGAACTAATAGAGAAGAATATGTTCAGACAAGCAGAGAAGATAAAATGCAGCAGGTTTGTTCAAGGATGAAGCAACACCAAATGGCTTTGCATCAGATGAAACAACACAATTGAAGCTGTTGGAATGAAGTAGGGTGGCTGGGCAAAGGAACTGAATCCGATGATATGAAAGACATTTCCCCCCCCAAGACAAAAAAACTGAGAGGTTTCTTTTAGAGTCCATTACAAAAGCCACAGCAAACTTAGTAATTCTTCTTACTAAATGCTAAAACCTCATTACCTCATTTCCATTACATAATTCAGAGTTATTATAGCTTTAGGAAGATTAAGTAGAAGCCTGACTGCTGTACATTTTGTTAAACATTATCACCGTCATATTTTGCAAGTGTTACCAGCATCACATTCAGAGTATTTGAGGTAACCTGTCCAGTTGAAACAACGGATGATTGACTTGGCCTCTTTTGATAGTTCATTAAAATTGGCAGTATCATTAAAGTGCTATGTCCTAACCAGTGATTAGATGAAGTTTTCAACAACTGAAACTAAACAGTGATTCTGCTCTCACTTTGTTTCTACAAGGCATGTGAAAGCTCTGTCTCTTCTCTTAGGTGGCTCAGTCTCGAACCAAAAGGGGTTTTAGTCATTTCAGTATGGTGCTGTGCTGCAGCATTGGGTTTACTAACTCAGTACCACATTACTACAGTGCATAGTTTCTCATTTGGAATTGCTTGAGCTTCCTTACATCCAAAGGCAAAATCCTAATGACAGCAACTCTATAGGCTAATAGAAATTTAAATTGGCAGCCTCCCTTTTAAAGTAGCTAAGTCACCCATGCACAAGCTGTAAAATTAATTTTTTTATGAATACAAAAAGATCAAAATATTTCACAATGTTGCATAGAAGTAGACACAAGCTATGCCAGGTAATAACATAAAGAGAAACAAAGGAAGTGGCAATACCCAAGAAAACTCAGTAGCAAGAAATGCAAAGGCACAGTAAAATCTTGGAAAAATTACCACAGTCAAATGTGTCTTTGTTGCACAATAACTTATGATTGCCATGTTTGAATTATCAGAAACTAATATTCATATATATAATAAAATAGGGCCTTGACTTTGAACCATATTCCTCTGATGGGACCTATTAAATCTGAACTTGCAACCTGTAGGTATAAACTGTAAATTGAAAGTAGTCTTGGGAATGGAATATTTTTTCCTTAAAATAGTTATTGTCCATTTTGGTTTTTGTGGAATATGAAAGTGTAGAAATTTAGATAGTGTTTTTCTGTCACTTTCATGGTCATTGTACTACATACATGATTTGTCTTTTATGCCATTTGGAAAGTATTAGTGTAACTTGCTGCATTTTTCATTCAAAATTCCCAATAAATTTCTTTTAGACTTGTCTTTTCTGAAAGATATATTTGCTTTGGGACATACTTCCCAAACATCTTTTCTCTTTCATATTGCAAAGACAAGATGGATCACCAGTTTTAAAATTATCCATGTTTCTGTTCACATTTGATTTGGGGGAAAACTTAATTCTCAGAGTACAGCCTATTTGAAAAAGCTTTGTCACCAATGCTTCCCTTCTGGCAAGTGTAGCAACTATAACAAAGGCTATTTGGTTTGAAAAAAGTTAAACAAATGCTACAGCATATAGCTCATAGGTAATTGTGCTAAACTTTTGAGTGCAACAGATCCAAAAGGGAAGAGATTTTCAATAGCAGATCTCTTTCAGAAGGCTTTTAAGAGAGTTTAAGCATCTTAGATAATGAAATCATGGAGCACCCTTCAGAAGTAGTAGTGAGAAGCTGATAGTTTCTTTGTGAACTCATATAGTTCAATAACAGACAAAGGTTCTTTACCAACAAAAGATACTTCAGCATGTCTGGTAGCTCAGTAAAAGATGACTGGAGGTTTTGTTGCCCAGCTATTGAATCTTTTTTACTTGACAGAGTGATTAACTCTCAAAGTCCCTTCTAGTGTGGTGGGAGTTGTTTCATGTTTGAGCTGAAGCATTTAACACCTTAGTTTTAACAGCATTCAGAGAGAAAGCAGGAAAACGTTTTAATTTCACCAATTGCTATTTGGCCATTTTTTAAAAGCCTGCATAAATAGAAGTTGTATTTCATACCATAAGAATCTGCTACCAGTTTATAATAAGTAACATTTAAATAGTCTCTAGAACACACACACACAAAAAACATTATTTACCTGACATTGTTCTCTGCAAAGCACACTCTGTGTACATAGTCACTCTGTCATTAAACATTTATGCAATCACAGTAGTTGTAGATTTTTCTCTATTTCAGCCATGGATCAGATATTCTCTTTATTGAAGCAGTGGAGTATATGCCTTTTCTCTATCCCTCTTAACTGAAAACTGCCAAGAACTTTGCAGGAAAGGAATTATGAATGTGCATATAGTTGATACACCTTAAAAAAGAACAGTTACAAGTAGTCTATTTGTATACCAAAACTGAGTACCATCACATAACCTGCAGAAAAGCTCAGAGTTGGTCCTTCAAAAGACCCAAGAACAGTCTTTCCAAAAACCAACAGCTTTCAGCATCACTGTGAGACTTAGCAGAGAGCATAAACAAGTCTTCATGCATATGGTTTTGTTATTATATTTTTGCTATAGTATATTATATTATGTATTATATTATTATATATTATATTATGGGTTTGTTGTTATATTATTAGCAAATACTCTACAGAGAAATCACAAAATTGCCAGACTTACAGTGGAACATACCCTAGGTCAAAATGTTAAAATGTTTTCTTTGTAATGAAAGAGCCATATAGAAACTCATAAATCTTACAAAAGACCAAGATACAGTCAACTGTTCACTGAGGTAGTCTTGTGTCATCACTGAAAGCTTTTTAGAGCTTTTTTAAAAGTTTTTTAGATGAGCACAGCTTCCCTCTCAATCTCTTGTTGTTAAATGTAATAGCATAGATGCTCTACATGCTGGGAAGAGCTCCTTCAGGAAGACCTGAATGGACTTCATCTCTATATTCAGAAGTGTCATCTCTTGAGAGTGACCAGTATCCTTAAGTGAAAAAGGGCAGCACATACTTTGACATTTTCCCTCTGCATCTGAAGGATGAGTGAGAAGATGGGTGCCAATATGGACGACCAATCTGGTTAGATGTAACCAAATTTTCTTAAGTTTTCTGAGCCACAAGTGAGGAAGGACAACAATTACTCTTGTTCTCACTGATAAGTGATGTCCAAAGCAGATCCTCTCCCTTTCTCTTCTCAGGCTACCTTTACTATCCTAAATTATTCATATTGGCCCAAAAATGTAATCTTGTTAAGGTAAAGATGATTCTTCATTACATTCACAACCCCATTTGATAAGCCATACAAAATTTGTGCAGATTCCATTCTCATTGGTTAAATGTTTTTCTTCTTAGTGGTGGAAGCATTGGTTATGGCAGTCATCTGATAAGGCCAATTTTCTACCATACACAGTTCCAAAAGCAAGTGGAGAGACTGAAGTCACACATGCTTCAATTCATAGAGCAGCAGCAGGAGACAGCCTTTGCTCTGGAAGAACTAGAATAGCACAACATTATCATGTGAAAAAGTTAAACTCCTCTGAAGATGTTACAGGAAAAAGCATCTACAAGACCAGACTGCTAAGGCTGCCAAACAGTTGAGAGAAAAATGTTTCATGTGGTCTTCCTGTACAAATGGTGAATCAAGTGAATTTTTACTGTGTTCCAGGTGGAAAACAATGGTTTATGATGTTTAAATATTACCAGTTCAGTCAATACAAGTGCAAACATAAACACTATAAAAATGACATTCAACTCCAGAACAACATAAACCATTTCCTCACATATAAAATTTACTTAGAAGATCAATATTTTTCTCACACAGTGCTCATCTTGAGCAAAACCCAACTTTAAATGTTTTCAAAACATCTAGTGTGTAATGTTGCTACTATAAAGAGAAGTATTTTTGGCTTGCCATGTTGAATAGCAATTGTACAACAGATTTGGCATGCCAGTCAATGTACCTCAAGAGTGCAATAAAGAACAGCACAGTATTCCACAAATGCTCTATGGAATTGGTTATACTAGAAGTGACAAGCAATTTTCATGTATCCAACATTTTCAAGGTTTTCAATAAAGTTCAGTCCAACAAACACAAAATTCTTTTTAAAATGTTGTGATATTAATGAATATCCAAGTAAAGAATTTGCCTTTAAGAACCCAAATCAGATTTTAGTTTTGTCTCTTCAGCAACCTGATTTATTCGACATTAGATTTTGTTGTATTTTCTGCTGAGATAAAGATTTCATATGAAGAGACTTTCAGCATGTTCAGTGTCAAAAGGTTCAAAAGTAAATCAGGTAAAACAGATGCATCATTTTCTGAAGATATTCAGTTGAGCATTTTAAAAGAGCAGCTTGCACAAATATTTTGACGTTGCCTTTGTCTGGTACCAGACTTGGTAAAGCACTTGGATATATTCACAGTCTTGGATGTAGAGACTACTTAAGGGTTTGCATAATTAAAAGTCTTGATTAAGTAGTAACACTTAACTGCACTGATTCAAGTGTGCTCTCAATCATCATGATTGTGAATCTATATAGGAGCAGTAAAAATGGTACTTCCAAATCTCCAATTCTTTTTCCTGCATTGCCCCAGAAGCAATTGGATTTCTAGTTGACATTTGCACATTGGTTTAGCAATATAGAATGCTTTTCATACTTTTTTGGGGACTTGCAGTAGAAAATAGGAAATAAGTCTGTGCTCCTCATTTAATTCTTTTCTTTTTGAAAGAGACCTTATTCTAATTTTATTCTTTTGACCTATGCCTTTCAAAGTAATACAATTAGTGTCAGTATTTTTAAATGGTGGAAAATAGAACACAACCAATGTGCAACAGTTAGAAAATCATATTAACAAGATGGCTTGGCAATATGCTAGCAAATATTTGGATGTTAGTTTAATACCTCCACCCAAAATAGGTCAGCTCAAACTAAAAGTGCATTGTATGCTGCTAGATTGTAAGGACATTGAAACCAATCCATGGTCATTTTCATTGTCCTAGTGTGTAATTCAACCCTGCTGCCCTGCTGATGTGGTGAATATAAAACTGCATTGTTGTTTCCATGTGAGGCTGATTATTCCATGGAAACAGCCTAGTTTCAGTTTAAATGAGAAATCAAATTGATTAGCATACAATTACAAATAAACAAGCAGGCGTGTACAAAAATCAAACCTCCTGCTAGCATTGTCTGTTCAGTTAAGCAGGGCTCAAACTGAGCTTTACATTTATAAACATAAATTGGAGCTGAAAATTGCTGTCTCCTGGCTTTCAGTGATGATTCAACATATATTTGATACACTGTCACTGTGTACTGGCATTCAGAACACTAAATACCAATATTTACTGTGACAGTCTGCTTAACTTTACATTTGTCACAGAAGCACAGAACACTTGGAGTTGGAAGGCTCACTGAGTCCAACTCCTGGTCCTACACTGGACACCCCAAGAATCACACCATGTGCCCGAGAGCTCTCCAAGCACTTCTTGAACTCCATCAGGCTTGGTGCCATCATCACTTCCCTAGGGAGGCTGTTCCAGAGCCCTACCACTCTCTGGGAGAAAAACAACATTTTCCTGATATCACAGTGAGTCAAGTTAAAGCTTTCTCTCTACTATTTAAGAAAAATCTGGAGGGTTTAAGAAGGTGGAAAGAGAAGGTTTTTCTAAGCAATGAGTCCAAGTGAAGTGCTGTTTGTGGTTAATCCCACAGAAGCAGGACACTGCATACCACACAATCAGCAATCACTATTCAAAGACGACCGAGTATTTACACAATGTCCCTCAAACTATTTTCATGGGTTATGAATACTTTTAACCATATGACCACATACAACATTATTTTAAACTGGAATCTTAAGTGTGTTGAAAAAGAACCAGGAAGATTTTAGACTTTTTAAAAGACTTTTAGTCTTTTTTCTAACAACTTCACCAAAGTAGTATAAATCAATTCAAGAGACATTTCCCATTCCACAAAGCTAGAGATGGAAAAAAGGAATTTAAACTGCTGCAAAGACTGATCTTGCTTGGTTTTCCAACTGCATCCATTTTTATATTTGTGACTTGCTTTGGAAAACTTAAGAGTGTCTTTGCAGATTTTAGTACAATATACGAACAGTATGAAAAATAATTTAAGTCAAAATGTTTTAAAATATTATATACTACTGCTCGCCTGGGTCCTAAGAGAATTTGCAATCCCATATTTAGCCATTATAAAAAAATTGAGTCCTTCATCTGGTCTATTTTAATTGCTTAAAATTAAGCTAATCCTGCTTCTTACACTGGTTACTAGGGAAGACTATTCTCGGGTTTTTAATATTCCTGTTTTTCCTTGAAGTTGCTTTAATGCTTTGCCTGTCACACACTTACTAGTCTTACGGATATCATCTTATGTTTATTTTTCAAGAAAGTAGCTGAAGGCAGTATAACTACAGCTTGTTATCTCAAGCAACTAGCAATAGTACACTGGTTTAATACACAAGATGGAGAGCCACTTACACAATTGTCAAAGAGGTATTGAGTACATGTGGGAGGAACACTACTCAAATGGCTGCCAGCTTTTAAAAAATACCTGTTAAATGAATGACAAACTTATCTGGAATTTAATGTTTCATTTGACAACTTCTTCAGCATAATGAAGGTGATCTGACATCTTCTCACTTGCTCACTTAAACCATTGTGATGGTGCTGGCTATTCTACCTAAGCAGCCTGACCTTTTAAGTCATCTAAAAAAGGCCAAACAAGCCAGATTTACTGCTGGATCCTTTGGAAATTACAATAAATTCACTGTGAGATCTCAATGCTGAACCTGCATTTCAACAGAGAAATGCTTGCCTTTCACTTCCAGTGGTTCAAAGTTGAAGACTTTGTAAGATCTTTATAAATTCATATCTATGTAGAAAATAGTGAAGCAGTAAAAGGACTTCATCTCTTCTGCAGGCAGCCCAGGCAGGGATAGCAAATGAAGCAATCAAAATATGACTCAGCTGGCAGACATGTTCTTACTTTTCTATGTGACTTTTCCTCAATATTTTTCCCCCTCACTAATGGCCTGATTTTAAAATATGAGAGGATTGACAGAAATTTGTCATCTGAAGAAGTACTCTGAAAATACTGACAAAAAATTGCAGACTACAGAATTTATTTTTTTTTAACTGACCTAATGTAACATGATTTACCTCTAAAACTTCATCTTGGATGTTAGCTTCTGATTTGAGGGGGATTGGATAGAAAGGTAAGAAAATAAGAAAATCTTCCACAAAAATGAAGAGCAGTTATTTCTGTCTTTCAGAAAATAAAGATAGAAAAGACTTATACCTGTAAGTAGTGTAAATACTAAAGGGATGACATTCTGCTTGAAAAAGTAGATGAAGATGACCTTAAAATTAGACAGAATGACCTTTCTGAATTGGTTTCAGCATCTATTACATTGCTATACCATTTCAGGATTCCATTCTATTCCTTTCTAGGTTTTATATTAAAAAAGTGCAAGTATAGGTCCAAGGGAGCCAAGAAATACCAAATAGTTGCAATTTTCAGTACAACAGTCAAATTGACTGTCTGAAGAGAAGAAATAGCCTATGTGCAGCAGGAAATAAAATAAGAGAAAACGTACTTTTGTGAAACTGTTCTTTCTTTCTTGGTCACTAGAGAAGTTTCTGACAAAGGCTGGTAATACAGCAGAAAATGCTATCTCATCTGAAACAGATGAAATCATCTTTTCATTGGGAAGAAGAAATGGCCAGAAAACATCAGTAGACCAATTTATGAGGTTTTGCCCATTTCCTTCAAATGCAATTTAGATTCTAAGGGACTCTTTTATAATAGAGAATGCTGTTCAATACAAAAGGATAAACAAGCAGAAGGTCTACACACAAAGCAGTTCAGAACAGCTTTGCATCACAGAAAAAAGAATCTAACATAGGTATCACCAAATCAGCAGTATCACCAAATCAGCATAACGTCACACTTGTGCTAATAATTGTGCCAAGCTCAGCTTGGCCACAGACCTCTGCCTACAGAGCTGCCATAGTTCTTGCTAGAGAGTTCATCCAATGATTAGATGTTTTTGTAACCAAAATGTTATTTGGATTTCTTTTGGATCAAGATCTGAGATCTAGACCTAATTTCCTCTATTTCTTTTGTAGGTAAAACTTTGAAACTGAAATGTCTCTTACACAATTTTAAGATGCAGACATCTAAGAATCTTCAAAATTCAGTAATATTCATTTCCTAGGTCTGTGTTTGTCCTGGTTTGACCAGAAGTTTTAAAGAAACAGTGTCCATATCCAAATTCNCACATCTAAGAATCTTCAAAATTAAGTAATACTCATTTCCTAGGTCTGTGTTTAAAAATATTCTGTCTTAAGCTATATATGAGCTACTATTGCTAAATAGAAAAATGCTATAGACAACTGTTTTGTTAAGTCCCTAAGTAATTAATACTTTAGTAAAGCATATGATGAAAAGTTCCCCCCCATAGTCTTGATTTNCACAGTGTTTAAAAATATTCTGTCTTAAGCTATATATGAGCTACCATTGCTAAATAGAAAAATGCTATAGACAACTGTTTTGTTAAGTCCCTAAGTAATTAATACTTTAGTAAAGCATATGATGAAAAGTTCCCCCCCATAGTCTTGATTTAACCAAGATATAAGCTGCATAAACAAGTTCTCAGGATACGTATTTCAAAAAATTTATTTTTTTTTATTTCATAAAAATAGTTGACCTCTGTAAGACACAATATTTGGCAACAAAAGCAAAGGAGCAGAGTATTTACACATTCAGGAACAATTTCTGCATTTAAGTTGCCTGAGATACAGGAGTCACACAACTATGGTATTGGTTGTTCCAAGTTTCTTAATCCTTCTGATTTAAAGCACTGATTGTCAGTTTTGATGTGCATTTCTGTTATGCCTCATGAGAGAGAGGTTAAACCTGATATCTGAATTGTATTTCAGTCTAATAACAAAGATAAGGATTTATCCAATGTTAATCAACAAATAAAATGCAAAGGCTTTACAATTGCGAGCAGTGTTGTTTTCTCATTTGTATTAAGGTTTGGTTGGTTTATACTTCCTTGAATTTTTTTTTATGTGATAGTCAAGGGGAAAAAATGGCAGTTAAGAAATCAATTCTTAGTTCAGTGAAAAGTGATTACCTAAGTGTTATAGGTGATTTTGAGCCCTCTTCCTCCCCATTCCACCTACAGATTTCTATTTTCAGAAGATGTTTTCAAAGGAAGCAGTGCTTAAGAGACTGCACATTGGTTGAATTCTGTTGCTTCAAACAGTCATTACTGAAGTGAGAAAAAGTAAAATAAACCAACAACTCTCATGCCTCTGCATTTTATCAGCTATTCCCAATTCCCAGAACAGAAACCAGACATGCTATCACTTTGTTCTCCAAGTCCAGTTTGCAATGACAGAAATAATATAATTGTAAAGTGCTTGTCACTGGGATGAACCACTCAGGATATAATTGCTGCATAAAAATTCAGCACTCCGACTTTTCTGACAGCTGATTCACTGCTGCAAAATCTTTAGGAAAGCTCTGACAATATCTTCACATCCTAACAAAATTCTGTTCCTGAAATACTTCTCTACCATTCATTATTTTCTCTTCTTACTAAACTTTCTGTGCAGCCTTTGGTATCACCTCCTTGTAAGCAAATACAGAGAAGAAAGGGAAGCAGTGTCAAGTCTCTAGGCAAGACACTGCACCAACAAACTTCAGCACATTCTGCTATCCATTCTGGTGCTTACACGAATTTTTCTGAAACCATGTAATTTCTGTATATTTACAGACACTTACAGGCCCTTGATTATTTACCCAAGTATAATTCTTAATCACAGAAAAATAAGGCAAACTGGATGATAAAATTTCCATTGATTGCCAAAATGCTTCTGAGAAAGGAAACTTACTGTAGCGTATGTGAAAGAGAAGAACTCTCGGGTACTTTTGCTAGAAGGATCTTTCGCTTTATTGTATTGAAGTAGCATCAGAACAGGACAGGAACAGCACAGCAAAAGAACAAAAGGCAACAGAACAACTTTGTACAGAGGCAAAAGCTTTTTATACCACACACTGTGTGCAGGGACACACAAATCCATACAAGAGAGTTTCTCACCAGCTATAAGATGCTTAAAGTAAACACAGAACCAGATAAGCAGAAAAACGTATTATTCACTTTATTTTCCATTTCTTCTGACCTTCATAACCACTTTCCCATAACAATGCTTCCATAACACTACCTTCATAACACTAGTTTCTTTCTAATCAAAGTAATTCCAACTCTTTCCCACAACTAACCAGTCCTAGCATAAAAGCATAGCACATGACAAGCGTCAAGATCCTTAAAGCAGGGAACAGGTGGTAGGAGTACATTGAGTTTCCCCACAGTAATAAAAGAAAGTTTGAGACATTTCTATTATTATCGTTAAATCACTTTATGTATCTTAGGAGCATTCTACATATACCATGTCATCCATAAGACTGCATCCTAGCATATTTTTTCCTTCTAAATTCACTGAAATGATGTAAGCACCTGCTGCACAACAAAGACTGAAAGTTACCATTTTATTTTCTGCTTACTATGCCTTCAGGATTAGGCTCTGTAGAGAGACAGGTACAGAAACCTGTAATTTATGACTCCCACTGCAGCTTAGGCAGGAGATAGCTCCCAAACAGATTAGTGTTGTCAGAATTTCAACTCTGTTCATGCCCTGCAGCAGAAAAATAGATATCTACAGGATTTTGCTAGGAGGCATTTACATGCCTGAGGAATTGAGCTTCTTTCACACCAGACAAGGACTCTGAGGATCTACGTTTTAGACATTATTACCTAAATCCGCTAGTAAATCTACACGTGTTGCACTGCCATAGTGCTACTAGGATTACAGAACAAAAAATATATCAGGTCAAAGTTCTTTAATTTTTCAGATTGCAGATGAACTATATATCTAAATATGAAATTAGATCTCACCATGATTTTGTCAAACAGATAATTGATAATAATTAGCAGCAGACTATACATACTATCCTAACCCTGGGCAGATTTTTTTTTTTCCTTATTTTATTACTTAGCCTAAGAGCAAATCCTGGAAAAGATTTTGTCTCTCTTAGCAATTATGGCAAGAAATGATTTAGAGCCTGCTGTAGAAATGCCAACAGCTGCAAGAGTTGGTCTCTGAGAGAGCACACTGACCTACATGTTAAGACAAAACGCTGATCCTTTTCTATGATTCAGACTGAAAGCTGCATTTTAAAGGATATAAAAATAACTACAATTCTCTATGATGAAGTAAACACAACGTTTAAAGAAACAGTGATGGGTTTTACTAGAACAAAACAAAGTCTGAGTTATTATACAGCTTGCATTTATAGTCTACTATTCAGTTCCAGTTGGTTATTGCTATTCGCTTTTTAAAATACTTTGCAACATTCCTTTTTGTTTAAAATGCCAAAATATTGAAGGATGGAAAGGTGCCATACCTGACAAGCCACCGAGATATTTAATACTCAGAAAACAACACTTATCAGTTATGAAAACGTATGTACCTTTTTTCCAGAAATGAACTGAGTTTGTCTGCAATCATATCTAAAATGCTCTCTCCTAAAAGAAAATAAGAATCTCACAGCTTCTTCCAAGACACATCTATACAATATTATTTTGCAGTTATGATCATTTACTGTAAGAACCCCAAGTCACTTCCCTCTCACTTCACACTGAGATAGCTAAGCCAATTTAATGCTGGCATCCTCCAGAGATGATGTTTACATGAATTTTTAATCAATTTTAACCAATACAGTATAATCAAACTCTTCAATTAAACACAAATTGGAGAAGGAGCCTCAAGAATGTAATCGTTTTTACTGTACCTAAATACATCACTGAAGTGAACTTGAAAGAAAACAGTAAGAAAAACTCTGTAGTGTCAGAGGTTAGAGATTCTAAACTATGGCTTATCATTCTTATAAGGACATTTTACTTAGTAGAGTGTCAAATGGAAGGTGTGGTATAGTGTTTCTGTTTGGGGTTTGTTTTTTTAATTTCTTAAGGGAAAATAAGATCACAAAGAGATGACAGTCCTTAAATGGGCTTTGGAAAAGGTTTGATAGATGCAGTTGTATCAGTTAGGATATTTTGTCTGTACATGACAAAGCCTGAACTGCAAAACTTCTGTTCCTCCATTCATTTTAACCCCTAACTCTTTCATTCAACATGTCTACAGAAGGAAGAGCAGCAAGAAATTGCTGCAGACAGCAGGTAGATGACCTTCAGTAAGTACTTTTCACATGTGCTAAATATACCTCCTAGCTTTAAAAATGAGGATAACAGACTTTAACAGAGATATTTTGAAAAAAATAGCACTAGAAAAGCTCAATGTGGTTATTCAAAAAAGCACCAAAAGTCATACAAAACCATTTGATAAATGTTGTTGTCATGTCAAAAATTCTGAGAGTGCTCAATTATTGGTGTGAGTAATCCAAAAATCATCTCTGATGTATAGTATGGTTTTTAATATTTTCTTTCTATTTTAACACTAATAATCATTAGAAATAAAAAAACAGACTTGTCTATTTATGTTAACAGAATTGTTTCAGTTGCATTGGACAAAGTTGTTTTTTTTTAATTTCAAAACCAGATTTACCTGTCAGTGACATAAAATAGCTATGGTACAAAAATACAGTTAAATCAGTAACCGTTGAAATAGTTTGAAATGCATTTTAAAAAGCCAATCCAGTTAGCAATATTTACTGAAGAAGAAATAGAGAAAGAATTGAAATGCCAGGGGTTTGAGTCTAGCCACTTTTATTCTAAGAGGCAAGACAAAAATTGACAACCCACAAATACTGAAAAGAAGTTAAGTGTACTAGAAGAAGTTGTCCAGCTCAGGACAATCTGAAGTTACAATGACTGAATAATATTTGCCTTTTATTCTTTTTTAGTGTATTTTCCATGGATAATTTACCAGTAAAGTGATTACTTATCAGACTTACTACTGCTGTGATTATTGTACAAGAAGGGTGGGGGAAAAAAAAAAAAACCTTGAAAACATTGGATTTTGCAGTTCAAAGAGATATTTTCCCTTGAATGATCATTTTCCAAATCTGATCACAGAATGAAAGAAATCTGCTTATTCAAGACACTGTCTGGTTTAAAACATGTTATCTACTTTGTTTGCCATCTCTCTATTCAAGCACTCAACACAACAGCCAGTCTAGAGGGAGGAGCTAGGAAGAACATAAAAATTAAGTCAGTGAGCAGTGTATTCTAGCAGTATAAATACACAAGTTCATGTGTCTCTTGTACTTTTACATTCATACTGAAAGACAGTAAGGAATCTTAACTTCATTGTGGATTCTTACACCTTTTTGCTAAGATTCAAGGTGAGATTAACCACCATACTGATGAAGGATCAGCAGCTGTTGTTCCTGACTATGAAACAATACATGTCTCAGACAATGATGTTGGGCAGCTTACAGATGTGCAAGAGCCTCCAACAAGTCTGAGGTATTTCATTCAAAATTGTGTCTAACTGTGGAAAGAATAATAACTAATACTCTCCCTATACACACCAATTTAAGGTGAGGAGTAAATAAAAGATGAAGAAAACTAAATGTTGGTGTTAACATAAAAGTTAAGTGTACAGATTTCTGTTATAATTGGTGGTAAGCTCACTCTGAATAGATATGTACATTCTGATTAACTTAGTAGCAAACCTATGTGTCCAGAACTTAATTACACACAATGTATTTATATAATGTTTTTCATTGACGATACCTTTAAAGAATAAAGCAGGTGTAAGTGTAAAGATGAGTTACTTTCTCTTTTCTATACAACTGGCATACTGATTTCTAAGACTACTTGAATTCACACTACAGGTTAAAAACAATTGTATAAACATTGCATAGCAATGTTCATTAAGTCAAAGTATTTGTACAGAATACTCTTTTCATGTGTCATTACACAGATGCCTTTGCTAAACCAATGTGTATTGCAAGTTGTTCCCATTTAAATCACTGTCATCAATCAATCATTGCTGCTATGCTGGTCTAGGATTATTTGACAAATTCCATATTGTTCTGTGGATCACAGATTGCTTATAAACCTACTCTTATACAAATCACCATACAAGGGAGCTACTTGACTTTCAGAGGGCCTCACCATTTAAAACTACCATTTTCAGAACTGTAGTTTAAAAGCTGAAAAGTGAATATTAAAACCTTAATCCTTGGTAGTTTTTACATCTTTTCCCACTTATTTCAACTAATCCTGTTTTAATTCCCCAGAGAATTTCACAGAATGAACAATACTAAAATTTCTCTTGTCTCAAAAAACAATCAAGGTATACTTTCAAAAAAAACAGACGTAATTACTCTTACATGATGAACTAACAGGAAGTAACACAATATAGTATAATAAAATATAATAAAGATCTGTCTCATATAAATACACTATTTGAAAATGTCTGCCAAAAAAAATAGAATAGAATTTGTAATAGAACCAGAATATAATTGTAATAGAACCAGAGAAACCAAAGTCAATTTCAACATGCCTGTACAGAAGTTAAATTGTACAGAGTAATCTGAAAATATTTGACACAGAGCTCTATTCATACTTAAAATGTAGTTAGGTCATTTATTATAATCTCTATCATACACATAACTTGTCTAAACTCATTCAATCTTTGACAAAGTGGTTTGTTGTCATTTCTGTTAAGAGTGTTTCCATTGTTTATTTGTTATTGTTGAAAGAAAAAGCAGCTGTATGCATTTAAAAACAGTATTTCATTATTAAAACTTCTACCAAACATTCATAGACAAATTAGAAAAAATGTTAACTTTTCTCATAAAACTAATTTAAATGAATTCTCCAAATACTACTTTCTTGTCTCCCTTTTGACTTGCAGCATGGTGCCATTGAAAGATATGAATTGCTCATATCCACTTCTTAGAAATAATCTCCATTTATTCTCACCCTATTTTTAAGCAAGTGATTTTCATTACACTGAAAGTACTTATTTGCCCTACCTCAAGAAACTGCAAATCACCTCTTTTTAATTTATAGTTTCGATCCTGTCACAGACTCCAGAAATCTTGACTATGCTGCTGCTGTAGACTTACACAAGTATTTTGCCCATTTGCCAGTGATTACAACTGTCACAATGTTGAGTAGTTCAGACACCTTGAATTCAACATTATATATAAAGGCACTACATTAAAATGACACAAATATTACCTTGACTTGCTCAGCAAATTCAGTCCCAAGTTTAGCCTAATAACCTTTTTCCTTTTATTATCTCTATAGAAAACTATGCAATATTTGTCAGTGTCACTGTGTCAGCTGAACAAACACCTTAGTTACTGTGGGGTTTTTTATACTACATAACACATAGTTTGTTCTTACTATCATACATCTCCAAAAAGAAATTGGATCTGCCAAATCCATCTCTAAGCTTTGTAGTAACATTATGACAATCCATTGCTATTAGAATGTCTTGTCAAACAGTCTTTGCTAACTGCATGGTAATTTCTACAAGAGTAACCCTACGTGTCACAGGCCACTTCTGACAGCAGTGAATATACAGCTGCATTAACAGAGAGACATCACACAAAATTTTTCAGTCCTTACAGTTCCTCTTTCTTCTCTAGCCTTCCTCCACATACACACATTTAGATTAAATCAACAGCTCCCAATTAACAGAGACATTTCTAAAAATGTTGCTTCAAGGGAGTCCTAGCAGTAACATACCAACAGATCACAAATCACTACCTCAATCACATACATCAAAAAAGGAATTTTTTGTTTGAGTTAGTCACTACATGAGATTTAGTATATAATTTCTGTTGTATCACTATTATCTTTCAAACTTTCCTAAGTGGCTACATATATCCCCATGACAGTGCTTGTGAAACACTACCACAGCACTACAGAGATCAGACTCTAAAACAACTTTAGTGACACAAATATGCAGACTAGGATAGTCCTCACTGGACTAAGATTTCCAAGTATGTTTGATGGGAGCATCCCATTCATTGATTCCTTAAGTGTCACATCAGTTGAGTCAAAAGCTATGTGTACGTGGTATAATGTCTAGAGGAAACACAGACAATTCTCTCCAAGGTGGCAATGCTGGTTTTCAGCCACCTGCCCAAAAGCTTAATCAGACTCATCTCTTTTCCTCCACAAGTCCACTATATACAAAATCACAATGTCATAGTCCTATTAACCCTCCTGATCATTCAGGTACTTTATTGTTGTTTACATTGTATCAGAAACAGGTTAACATAGAACATTAACAGAAAACACTTTCAGAAACTCAGGTTAAACAGATAATGGATTACTACTCCTAGCTTAACTTTGCTGAGCATTCAGGTATAGAAAGGGAGAGACTCAGAATATATTATATTATTATTATATTATATTTCCATTCCAAATGCTCTTGAAATGAAATCAAGTCACATGCCAAACTTTTCATAACTAGCATTCATTCGAGTCTGTATTTCTCCCAAACAGACTAATTCAGTAAAACCTCAATTTTGTACTAGAAGAAAGGAAACAGAAAGAGTGTAGTCACTTTAGCTGTCTAAGAATAAGGTGACTAAAAGTTTTGCAGTTTGGAAAGAAAGATTTGGAACCAACACTTCCTAACTATGAGCTTCCATAAAGAGGTAACAATTTTAGGAAAACAAGTGGTCACAAAACAGAATTAAAAAAGCCAACAATTGATAAAAACCTAAAATACATTACACACACAAATAAAAATGAACTCTGGCACCTCCACATAAATTAAATCTTTCAACATCAAGCTATGTGCTCTATATCCCCTTTTAATGAAAGTATATTACAATATCTACATTTAGCCTGTATCTGGGGCTACTCCACAGCAGTTGCTTTATCACCTGATGACCTCTCTCTAGCATGGGAATTGAGAGGAGACGACTAATGGGTTCAAATGAAAACAGATTTAAGAAAGCATCAAAATGAAAACCTATACAAAGTATAAAAAGTCATACTTAGCTCTGTAAGGGTACAGCAGTCACAACAAACAGGAAGACAGCCTAGGAAGCCAAGCAAAAAGTCCTCCCTTCTTAGCACAATTCCCCTTTTATACTAAGCATGTCATTTATGGTATGGGATATACCTGTTAGCCAAGTCAGGTCAGCTGCCCTGGCTGACTCCAAACTGCTAATGGCCTGCAGCTCATGGCAGGCCTGTGATTCTGTCCCATCACAACCAGGACATATAGCTAGCTGAAAGGATTTTCTCCTATTTCTAAATCCTTTCACTTGAATATTTTTGACACGTGTAGCACTATGTTCAGCATTGAAAATCCTGCAGTCATTCCCTCCTGCAGAGGAAAGAGCTTGGTAAGAAAATGCTTTTTAAGCACTTATTTAAACTAGGTGAATATTGTGACAGACCCGTTCTTTCAGCAGACTTAATTCAGTCCCTGTTTACATAGCCCATTCATCCTTCCAATACCCCTTCTTTCACACATATGGTCTCCAAATCCAGCCATATATCTTCATTAAAGATGAATTCAAATCAAGATACACAAAAGGATAAAAAGGGTTAGCCCCCATAGGTGGACAGAGATATATTTATAAATATTTAGTTATTCAGATGCTTCCAGCCAGACTATAGACATATTTATAGATATATAGATATTCAGATGCTTTCCAGCCTGGCAGGTTCAACCCAAGTGTTGGTCAGAAGCTGTGCAGCTGCAGAGGCACTGCTCTTGAGCTAATCACACCCTGCTTCTCAGCAGGAGAATGACAGTCTATCTTACAAGTGGAGAATAAATGAGAAAGACTTATTTTGCCTAACAAAACAAACAGTGAGAGAGAATATGACTGCTATCTCTAAACACACTGGGAGGTAAACATTAGAAAGAAACAAGAGTTATTTAAGCTGAAGGGCATGGCTGGCACAGGAGCAAGTGAGTAGAAACTCACCATGAATACATTCAAGCCGCAAATCAGAAGATTTCTATCCAGCAGCAGATGAAGTTTTTTATTTGCTTTCCAGCAGTGCTGCACACTAATAGTTTTTTTTTTAGCTTTGTTACTGGAATTCATGAAAGATCTCATGAATTATAGTTTACAAAAGATCCCATGAATTAACTATATAGTGTAGTAGTGGTTGGACTGAATGACTCTTGCAGTTCTATGCTCTTATATTCAGTTGACAGACCTGAATAAATATTTCTGCATTGTCCCATATTCTTATATATTGGTTTGTGATTAGCATACCTTCCTATTTTCATGTCATAGGCCTAACTTGGGACATAGACTGGAAGCTGAAGAGGTGTTCAGAGGAACATAGTTTAACCATGTCCTTCATCCTCATTCCTACAAAGATGTCTGTCCAAGTGTTTTAAGTCTTAGCTTGTTCAGATTACCTATGCAATTTGAAAAAATCCTTTACCTATTCTTAACCAAAAAGTGTAATATTCAATCAAGATAACAGTGCACTAAAGAGGCAACTATTACTTCCACGCAGCCAGAATATTATTAGCCATCTGCTGATTGTCAGGTTCAATTGCATTCATATTAAAAGCAAATGTAAGAAAAATGCATTATCATCAGTCTGTTGACAACAAAACCAATGCACCAACTGATGAAATTAATCACTTCCAAAGAAATACTGCCAGTTGCACTTGAATACTCCTAAAAATTTTGGCACCAATAGCTTAATTTGAAGAACAAAAAGGTGCTACTAGATGCAACTTGCTATTATTATTTTTTAGATTAAACTGACTAAATGGAAATACCTGCAAAAGATAACTTGAACCAGGCAGATGGTTCTTGGAGAGTTGTGGTTTTGGGGGTTTTTTTACAATCAGAAGAAAAAGAGAGCTTTTCAAAGAAGAAATCCCATCAGGAGTCTAATTTATATGTCCTGAAATGCCCTCTTAAAGATCTGTCTGATCCATGAAACACTGGAGGATCAATAGTCCTGCATACAGTCCTACTAAATTCCTGAATATCAAATCAAACCATTCTCACAGTCTTAATCCAGCTCTTTTGGTCATGTTTTCCTTTCACCTGCTAGTAGATCTGGTATATTCTGACTTTTCATGTAACACAAGTACTGTTATTGTAAGGGTGTTCCATAGTTCTTGTTAGTTAAACCAGTCCCCAGCCCATAATGACAATGCGCAGCTTTGTCCTTCCCGTGTGCTCCATACCTTGAGGTATGAAGCTTCCAGTGGGCAGAATCTCCTTTGCACATGACCACAAATGTGACAAGAGGACAGCAGGGACACCAGCTCTCTCTGTAAATTGTAAAGCAGTGTTTATAACTCATACAAATAAAAGGTTATCTATTATTTACTTCAATTCAAAAAGAGGAATGGTTATACCAATCATTTCTTGCTGACATAATTTACTGTTTTCCTCATTTACTGATTTAGCAGGACTTTCCTTAATTATTTAGTTTTCTATAAATGCCTGATAATGTCTTAGAAAGTATTTCATTAAATATCAACCAGCTGGGGGAAAAAGATGTTCCAGCTGGGTTAACAGAAAAAAAGGTCACTTATATCTTTGGATGAAAAATGAGTAAAGCAGAATGGCAAGTCTGAAATTTGTAAATTTTAAAATCCTCCATTTAACCTAAACCTAGTCAGACAACTAGATGGTTCTTTGCTTAGAAAGAAAGGATTTTGGATGAAATTTCACAACTACATGGCATTTCTGGATATAACTTTAAAATGTATTTCTCTAATATTTCTACAGTTGGTTTTCATTTACTTTTGTAAGCACAGGTTTCTTTGTAAAATATTTCTGTATTTGTAGCATCTTCCATATCAATTCAAAATTATATATTGGTGCTCTTTGTAAATACTTTTTCTTTCTTCTTTACTTTGTTCTAAATAATTTCATTTTAAAAAAATCTATTCAAATACTGCAGAGTAACTAATAGCATTTTTGTTATACACACCCAGGGCAAATTTGAATTAGAGAGAAAACATCTCTAGCCATGCCTAAGGGTCTGAAAAATATTTTTTAATCACAATTTTGCCTCAGACTTGAATTTACTTCCCATAATTATTTTTATTTTTCTCATTAATTCTCATGCATGCTACCTGCCTGAGGGATGTTCAAACGTGTGAATCAATTTTCCCTTGGCAACAGGCATGAACACAATGTTCAATGTTTTGCAGGTCTGCAAAGAAGCAGACTACTCTTTAGTATGACAAGAAAAATCAAGATTGTGTGTGTGTGTGAAAAGCTGTAACTCTTATTTGTGAAACAAATTTATTATTCTTTATAAAAGGGATATTCACTCCACTTTCAGTTCTTATGCTTTATCCTGTTTTCACAGCCAAATCTGACAGCTGTGAGATGCAATCACAGCAAAAGTCATTTTCCTTTTGTGCAAGGATGGAATATTCCTAGTACACCTGGAACAGGTATCTGACATACACACAGGTCTCTATTGAGAGACCAATACAATATTCTTCCCAAATGTGTCAAATTGAAGCAGATTTTTCATGGTTTCAGGAGAAAACTTCCAGCTAGAGCAGTAATGCCCCATTCCTCTTTTGTGTTTCTTCCCCAAAATGTGGTGTACTTTCCTTCAACTTCTTCTGAGAAAACAGTAAACTGAAGACAATAAAATAATCACCCCGATTATTAACATAAGTGGTCTGTAATATTTTATCTCAAATAGTTAGTTTAGTATATTTATAAACTTAACTTTGTAACTGAAAGTGTAAAGCAATTTTAATAAAAATGTGACTAAGTGGACCATCCAGAAAAATTATTTCACACTGAACTTCAGCAGAAAAAAATAGCATTTTACATAGGAAATATGTAAGCAAAACTGCTTTGAGTAACTGCAGCTCACATAGACATGTGTTTTAAATTAACTTGTAAAGTCTTTTTAAGTTTTTGCTAGGCAAAAGACATGTTTGTTAGGGGTTTTTGCCTTTGTGTTGCCATTTATCTATATGGGTAAATACTTGGTGTATAAAATAGCCATTCAGTAGCTACACAGGCTCAAAACGAACTTCAAATTCATTTTCAAGACATACACCAGTATATTGCCTCAAAAGTATTTGAAGCACTGAATTTCAGGGTAATTTTGTTCCAAAATACACTAAGCTGTCAAATAAAGCTATGTAGCATGATTATAAATACGGAAAAATTAACTATAACCACTCTGAGATTATACAGAAGTTCAGTTGAATTTAAAGTGTAACATGTAAAATATTGACTGCATTTTAGCTACCATTTAGACTGTTTTCCTCTCTCCCCTTCAGAGCAGTATACCTGAAAACTGTCTGACTTGGGATAACTTGGAGTAAGAGTATTTAAAAACATAACCTAAACCAGATGGCTGCAAACATGACTGAAAACCAGTAAAAAGATGTGAACTGCAAGTTTCATCAATAGACTTTATCAATCACAAAGACATTGCCAATTATTCTCTTTAACAGCCTGTGCCCATTTGGCATTTTTTCCAAACAGATTTCACTTAGATGATTACTACATTGGAGACAGGAGGGCAGGCCGAGCCCATCCGCTCTTCTTCCCTTTCCTGCCAAAAAGCAGTCAGAAACATCTCTCCTTTCCTTTTCTGATTTGAAGAAACACAGCTCCAGTTTTGCTCTACTCACAGTTCTTGTGGCCAGAAGCTCTTCTTGCAGCTTCAGTCTAGTTTAGCTATTGAGTTCTGGGTTTGAGGAAAATTTTAAATGAAGATAGGGTTAGATCACTATGGTAAAGTCTTGGCCAGAAGAATGGTTGCTGGGTTTGGCCTTTGTTTGGAGTATAGTTTCACAGAAATGGAAGATGGCAAATTATGAACAACAGGAGTTTGACAGAAATTGATATTGGTTTAGGAACACTGACAGAGAATGGTGACCCTGTTTTTCTGAAAGGCTACAACTTAGTGATGGAATGAGAAATACGAAAGTTTAAGTCAATTAATAATGCAATTCTAATTTAAATCATAATAGTATGTTTGCATATATTAAGTTTATCAGCAATGAACATCTCAACATATTAACTAATACACCTGAGGCATTTTGCAAACATATAAGTAAAATATAAAGATACATTTATGAGGCTGCTTCTCCCAAATCTTTCCCAAGACTGCTGTATCAAGTCCTCATAATATCCCACTAAGGTCAGGTTATAAGAAGAATAAAGTGAACAATTGATCTGAATTTAGCAATATGTCCTCTGGACGAAAGCTGCTCCAGATTTCTACTGCAGTGATCTCCTGTCTCTGACTATAGATAACAGGAGTTAATTTGGTCCTATGTTGTCTTCTCTAGTGAGACAAACGATACCACGGGCAGCAATTTCAACTTTTGGCACTCAGAATCACTGATTTTTTACGATACTTGCTGAATCCTCTTTGGATGTAGCCAAGAGAGGCTAACTCTGATGTTGCTGCATATTCTGTGTTTAAAATTGTGTTTCTCTTAATTATCAACTAAATTTGTTCTGTTCTCTGTGCTGCTGTTGAAGTCCTCAAAAAAATTTTACTACTAATTTCTGTTAATCTAACCTAAATTTCATTGACTGTTCTGAAATGTCTACTATTTCCTGGTGAAATACATGGAATAGGTCTCCTCAACAGTGGTCAGTCTACTCTCTAGGCTCACTAGGAATGTGTGAGAATTCAGTAGTGCTAAGCTGAAATGTCACGTCTTGCATATGAACTGCCACAAGCAAGACACTACTACAAAATCTGAAGGAGCCAAAATAACTACTGAACTCTGCATCTATCCTGTACACCTTAAAGGCTTTAGGTGAAAGAGAAAGCACAGTATATACTGAAGAAGACAGTGGGTATAATCTCACCCACAAATATCTAAACTGATTCTAAGTGAATCTTGTACATGTCAAAAAGATGTATGTTCTCCAGTGTTGTAAGCTGGGGTTTGAGTTGTGTTTGTTGAAACAAGACAAGACACATTATTTTCTCATCTTGTCAGAGAAGAAAAACAAATAAATGTCAGGTACAAAATCAATATAAATCGTATGTTACCCGTGCTTGAGGCACCAAGATATGCAACTCCACCTATATATAAAGATGTGAGATACCAAGAAATGACTGAACTAGAGAGCTGTAATCAGCTTTTGGCCAGCACTATATTAAGGTAAATAACTTATCAAATATTCTATAAGCTTATGCTTCAAAGTTTTAATTTTATTGATTCTTTGGAATTAACTAAAAAGTGATCTTTCAGTAACAAGGAAAAAAAGAGACAGTGGGCTTTATAGCTGACACAATACAAAAATTGAAACTTGAGGATTTTTGTATTTAATTGTGGTCTGCATATTCTGACAATAAAATTAAGATTTGAGTCAACATTATAGACATAGTTGATTTATTGGGTATTCTGCCTGACACATAAGTCTAAAGTCTAATTCCATTACTGAAGGATTTTTTAATTTTATTTTAAGGGCAGAATAGCTACCAACATGTGACAGAAGGCTCACTAATGAAATGTATTGTGTCACCAATGTCAGTAACTGCCTACTATAATCTCTGAGATGCCTGATCCTTTTGACTGTCTTTAAATTAATAACATGCTGTTTGTCAGATTGATGGACCCTCAATTAGCATAAGAGATTCACTGAATTTCTCTCCTCCTGGGTGAAATTAAGATAGCTTAATTAAGAATGAAACTCGGCATAATTAGTGTCAAACAATTTTAAAATCTGATATCTACAGATTCTTAGAGTCAGTTTAGGATTCATGTGTCCTTCCATGGCAGAAAATGAATGTACACATTGAAATTCTGCCCCTATAAATATTATTGTAGACAGAGATGAGTAAGAGGGAAAATACCACATGGAAGTGCACAGGTATACATACATCATGGCTCCTGACTTCAAGAAAATCTTCCATTTGACCTAAATGTACAATGTACATGGAGTGATGATGCTCTCTTTGGGTTTTAGGGCAAATTAGAGAAGATGAAATGTTCATTAAGGAAGTGTAATAGCTGTGAGCCAAAAGTAAGCACCAAAAGTTAATCCTTTGAACTTGTTTATGTTGTATGTCACTTACACAAGACCATAGCTTTAGATTTTTGTATTTTAGAGGCCTTTTTTATTCCTAGCAAACAAGAAGAACATATAATCTTGTTAACACCTCTCACCATTGATTTAGGTGGGTTTGTTTCAATGTATACACATGTACTGCAACATCAGCATCCACATCATTTGTGTGGACGACACTCAGAATGCAGGGAGGAATTCTCCATGTGTTTGTGAAAATAGTTTTTTTCAGTGTTGTCGGAGTTTAGCCCCACCCAGCCACTCATTCACTCCTACCTCCCTCCAATGGGATGAGGAGAAAACACAATAAAAGGCTCGAGGGTCAAGACAAAGGACAGAGGGCTTGCTCAGCTGTTATAGGGTTACGGTCATGGGCAAAAACAGGGTAGACTTGGGAAACCAAATCCAATTTCATTTAAACAAAACCATCGCTAATTCACCAGCTGAATCAGTGGAGGACAATAACAAACAAACCTTGATATTAAGTACAAGACTTCCCAACATCAACATGAAAATATCATAACAACGCAAAACAAAAATTGGGTAATTTACACATGGTACCAACCCCTCCCCCAGACACAAACCCTACATAAATGTTCAGTAATAACAATTTAATCTATATTTGGATTATGCTCTCCTGTAAACATATCTAGCAGATGTGGGTTCTATTGCCTACAGTGTGACTGGCTTCTAGCTGCAAGACATTTATGCACACAACTGTCTCCTTAGAAGGCCTCCAGCTCCCACCATCAACCCCACAGAGATTTCTCAAATAAGCAGTCTAGGCTTAAGTGAGGCTTTTGTTGATGGGAAGGAGACTGAAACGTTTTGATCTTTCTTTGCTATTAGCTACCAAGGAATCTGGGGGTTTGGGATTGTGTTCTAGCCTGTCTATAACCTATGGAGTGTTTGCTCAAGTAAAGTAATCTGTTTTGTATTGAATGGCAAATAGAGTCACAAGCCCCAGAATATGAGACATTCTAATTATAGGAGATTTTATGCTGGCATTGCAATGCATTATATCTGAACTCTTCAAGAAGGTAAGAAAGCAATTCAGCATATTGGGCTATAATCACCCCAATAAATAATACTTTCACTGTACAATTTAAAACTGACTTTATCCATTTACAATTAGATCTGCATGCTGAATAAACTGAAGGATCTGCTACAGTTTGTGCATACTTGTTGTTTTCACAGACCCTGTGCTTTTTTATCTGAGCAGAAAAATAACTGGATAACTGTTCTGCAGATATATATATATATATTTATCTTCTGACACCCATTTGAACAAAGGCCTGAATTGTCTTTTTATTTAACTTGTTAAAAAACAAAACAACCCATACACACAAGAATCTGGTGATGCAGTACTAATATAACATGGAATACTGAAGTCACAAACATCATTTGCTGCAACACTTCCTGTGGAAGGAGTACCAAGACAGGATGTGCACGGCAGAGGCAAGAAAAGAATTCTGTCATGTCATCCACTCCTGTTGAGACAAGCACATATGCATGCCAAATATATTTGGGCTGCTAAACGCATTTTTTTCTAAACATGCACTTTTTCCAAACAAACACCTCCTATCTCTGAAAACATAACTTAAAATTATTTCATAAAATGAATCATAGAATGGTTTGGGTTGGAAGGGACCTTAAAAGGTCATCTAGTCCAACCTGCTTGCTACAAGCAGGGGCACCTGTCCAACCTGACCTGGAATGTTCCCAGGGACGGGGCATTTACAACCTCTCTGGGCAACCTGTTCCACTGTTTCACCAACCCCACTGTAAAAAATTTCTTCCTTATATCTAGTCTAAATCTCCCCTTTTTAGTTTAAAGCCACTACTCCTTTCCTGTCACAACAGGCTCTGCTAAAAAGACTGTACTTACCTTTCTTGTAGGCTCCTTTTAAGTACTGAAAGGCTGCAATAAGTCTCCCCAGAGCCTTTTCTTCTTCAGCCTAAGCAACCCCAACTCTCTTAGCTTGTCCTCATAGGAGCAGTGCTCCATCTCTCTGATCACTTTTGCGGCCCTCCTCTGGACCACTTCAACAGGTTCACGTCTTTATGCTGACAACTCCAGAGCTGAACACAATACTCCAGTTGGGGTCTTATCAGAGAAGAGTAGAGGGGGAGAATCACCTCATTGACGTGCTGGACATACTTTTATGATGCAGCAAGTAATATGGTTAGCCTTCTGGGCTGTGAGCACACATTGCTGGCTCATGTCCAGCTTTTCATCCACCAGTACCCCCACATCTTTCTACATAGGGCTGCTCTCAATCCCATCATTCCTCATCCTGTCTTAATATGAAGGATTGCCTAGACCCAGGTGCAGAACCTTGCACTTGGTACTGTTAAATCTCATGAAGTTCACACAGGCCCACTTCTCAAGCTATCTAAGTCCCTCTGGATGGCATCTCCGGTCCTTCTGGTGTGTCAACTGCACCACCCAGCTTGGTATTATCTGCAAATCTGCTGAAGGTGCACTTTTTTAATTCAAGCTGTTAATTCTCACCTAGGTGTAATTATGTATTTATTACACAATTATCTGAGTTTACTACAGCATTAATTTTAACATCTTATAAATCACTGCTCAGGAGATCATTTGAAAATTTAATGAAGATGACTGCTGCATGTAAAGCAATTATCCTTTATAAGAGATGCATGCGTTTACTTAAGGAAAGTAATCTATAAAACATACCTATCTTCTGTTTTAATTTTCACTTTCATTTAAAATTGTCCCTTATGTTCACACAAAAACAAGCTTTTTAAACTTGTAATGGAATTAGAAGAGGAAAGCTATAGCAACCAAAACTTTATATTCAAATACAGACTCCAGTGAAAGCAAGAGCCACATTATCTGCAAACACAGAATTACCATGACCATTAAACAATCAGCCATGATAAAGCATAGACTAGAAGAAAAGTTCATGGAAGTCCATTTTCTTTAAGGGTCCTCAGGCAGACCCTTATGTCCATTTATAGGCTTTTTTGCTTAGAAAGGGGAAAGGATCTCTTGCTTAGCCAGCATGCTGAAGTTTACAATATCCCAGAGGAATCTTATTGGGAAAAGTAGGAGGCAGTCATTACAAAGAGTAATGGAGCTAACACCACCACCTTCTCTGCACTCCAATAAGGAAGATGCCTTTACTGCAGTCTTTCCCCTGCTCTTCCAAAACAATGCAGCTTTTTCTTGCCCTCCCTCCAGGTCAGCCATTAAGCCACAGACTGTGGAACCAAATCTGTAAGGATCTGCAGGGCCCCAGAGGACAGTATTTTTCACAAAATTATGTTAGCATATTGGAGGTCATTACATGTGTCTAAAACACAAAAGATACATGTAGGCTTTATACTAAATCCTCTAGTCTTCTTGTTGTCATCTATAACGTTTCAAAATCAAATCCATAATGTGCTCTCAGACTCTTTTGAAATGCTGAAAATCTTTGCCATGCAGCAATTTGAAGAGTAGTTACATATATTTACTATACTAATGCTCTTAAGTAGACCACAGAGACCACTTCTTTGTGGAGAGGTTATTGCTAACAAACTCAAGCACCAACTGCTAGTTTTCCACAAAACCCAGGTGTTCTCTCACTGATCTGAGACTTTCAGAGTCCCTTGATCTTACCTATAAATTTGCTACTGCTTCTAAGCTATAATTTCCCATACATCTGCAAAAATGCTAGCAATATATGTGCAAGAGGGCAGTATGCTTTGGAAAGATTCCCAGCAGATACATTAACATTTCTCTAGGATGCCAATGGCATCCTAGGATGCATTAAGAGGAGCGTGGCCAGCACATCCAGAGAGGTTATTCTCCCCCTCCACTCTNAGTGGCATTCTGACCTTACGAAAGGACATGAAAAAGTAATGTGGAACGGCTGTACCTTCATTTTTATAACCTGAGGCCTTGTGTAATAATTTAACAGTAGGTTACTGGAACAATTTGCTTACTTGCAAAAGGACAGTTAATTGTCACTTTTCCCTCCTCATCTTGTTCTGTTTATTTCAGTTGATTCTTCTCAGATAGTCACTGAAAATTTGCATTATGATGATTAGACCCTCCAGTCGTTATCCAGTTAAAACTTAGATCCACTTTGACATCATCATTTAACAGTCCTGTACTGAAATTCCATGTAAGATAATTACACATGTCCAAACATACATGTTTTGGATGGATTTCTTCCAAATTTAACGAAGTAATTCTGCTCACAATTGGTTTCAATGGGACTACATATGGAATGATGAACCACTGGCAGCAGATGCAGGTATGGTGTCTTTAAGAGCTTCTACATCACTCTTCCTTAAGCTCTCATTATGTAGTGTATTATCTCTAGCAAGTTATTTAATGGGTGCAGACTGTTGTGTGCAATGTCTGTTGTTTTCTAGCATAGATAATCTGCAACACATTTTCCCTCAGGTTACATCTGAGAATGTTGTGAATTGCTCTTCTTGATTGTAATCTCTCAAAAGAAATGCCATGAAAATGATACCAAAAATATTAAAAAAAAAAACTTACATCAATTAATTTAATAAGTTCTAAATAAAATGACTCATCTTTGTTTTAGAAAAAGGTGTCTAAAAGAAAAAAGAAGATTGCTGTAAAAGTTTGAACCACTTCAGAATTGTAATTACAGTCAGAATCCTCTGAGGTGCTTTCTGGACGCTAGTGCCCTGCAGTGCAGACTGACCACTGCAACCCTTGACATTCACATCATTCCTCTCCTATCACTAAAAAGTCTGTTCAGTTACAGTGTCTTGATGTATTTCAGAGAAGGCTAACTAACATATCAGTTCTACAGACATTCTTCTGTTTTTTTAAGATCTTGGGTAATCCTACTTTTGGAAAGTAAATTAATAGGATTACCCAGTAACTGTTTTTTTCCTAACCCTCTTTGGATTTTCATACTGGAAGTAGGCTAGGGTCACTAACAATGCTCCCACAACTACCCAGCAATTTTGAAGAAACTGAAGGACAAGAAAGGAAGCTAAATTACACATTTTTTAAAATCTATGTGGGAATGTCTAGAAAAATTGAGGATTTATTTCATACATTTTTAATGTTTCGTTATTAATTGACATGGGAAAAGAAAAAACAGAATTTATTGATTTGTAGAATTAAGAGTTTATGCACTTCATAATCTTTACCACAGGTAACAAGCTAAAAACTGTTGATCTGAAACTCAGAAGAAAACTCATCCATAGTTTTCTGGTTTTGTCTTATGGTGTTTGTATCACTATACCCATCACAGAGAAAACCTCTAACAGTCTCCTTTCTCCCAGAATTCCTGCTATGACAAAACAGAATGTAATTATGATTGCTTCTTTTCCAATCCATAAACTGGAAAGAGATGCTTTCCTTTTCTGATGACAGAGAGAAAAGGTAAAAAAGAAGTGTTACTAGAGAAAGATCGTGTAGCTAGAGTCAGTCACACAGTTTGGCAGCTTGTCAAATCTCTTATGTGTGTTGCAAGACAGAATCAGAAGATCAGAACTTGCCGACATTGCAACCTCAGTAACTACAAAACCACACAATTTTGTTCACTTGTCTTATTTTCTTGTGTCCATTACAGTTTGTATCGGAACAGCTTCCTTGAAAGCAGTCAATCATTATTTTCCCAGGGCATTATTATATATACAATAGCCAAGTACACTGATAACAGCACTGAAGTTAATTTTGTTTTAGCCAATTTAGGAATGCTGCCACACTAGATTAGACTATTTATTCATTTAATCTGGCAGCACGCTTCCAGCAACGGGTAATGTCTGCTATAAAATAATGTTCTCATGCTGCAAAAAGCCAAGTGTGAATTACTACATTCACATGAGAAACAATTCTTCCATTACCAGTAGAATGACTACCCTCTGTCTAAAAGAATGAGATTTTAATATCTTTGGCACTAACTCTATGGTTCTTCATCAAGGAAAACTAACTTATAATTAGTGTTTGACCTAACAATCGGCCAAAACAAATTTCATCATTTGAAAGTATGAAAGTAAAAGCTGTTCTAATAACAGAAAAATCCTTAGTTGCTAAACTAGTTTCTGAGATGGATGAATTACCAACTACTATGCTTTTAGCATATTATAAATTAGAAAAATTAGACCAGTTCGATTGGAAAATGTTTGTAAGAAAATATTCCCTATGCTGAAGATAATTTATTCCCCTGATTAAAGAAACTTTATATTTTTATGTTCAAGGGAAAATGTGTTCTTTTAGGTTAGGCATAAAATAGAAATCTGGTTGCAATATTTCTTACTGAAAAGAGCCAGAACACTAGCCTCTCAGCTGTACAGTGAATGCTGCCACTTTCATTGAAGATAAGCAGTTAACAACAAAAGCTTTCTGCTATCAGATGCCCTTTTAATTTCCATCTCTATCCTTCCCATGACCTGTTTCTGACATTCCTGCTTCTGCTTCCCAGCAGTGAAGCAGCTGGGCAATGATGTGAAGAGTAAGACAGAAATATGGGTGACAAGACCCCTCCACATAGTGACTTCATTTGCAACATCAAAAGAGCCATAAGTCAGGGGGTTCAGAACTGAAGATGTTCCATGCTGTATGGCTTATAATAAGGAATCCAGGAACTTGGATAAGGAATAAGGAACTTGCAATGCAAAAATCCCATATTATATGGGATGGCTGAAAACTCCAACGGAAAGATAATCCAGAGAGGATGTTGTTGTTCCAAATCCTATCATTGCATTTATGTTTCTGAGTCACCGCTAAAATCATGTTTAACCCACACAACAAAAAACACATCATGAGAAACATTAACAATTTTCTGGCTAAAATATACCTAAGGATGTATCCTAAACTGTGTACAAACACCTAATGACCACTAAACTGCAGTAGTTTTCTTTACCCTAATGAGGATATCCCATTTTGGTTAACCTATTTCATGTAATGCCTGTGGCATTGTAATTCTGTACAAGGCAACAGTCCCTGACAACATTTTCAAATTACAAAGTGTGTGGAAGGATATATATGACTTTATATGTCAGATTCATATTATTATAGTGATCTTAAAGACATAGTATGAGCTTCTGTCTGCATGGTTATCAATAGATGTCAAATTTCTCTTTGATTTTCCTCTGTTCCTTTCAAGTTATATTTCTCCTTTCTAAAATACAGTTTCATGTTTCTTATGCATTTAGGGGCTTAATCTTTACTCTTTCAAATTATTTCCCAGTGAACTGCAGTACCTGAAGTAATGTACATAATCACAACCTTCATTTATTTTGAACGACTTTACTAGTGCAACTGAACTTTTCAACTCCAATGTTGACTATTTGGAAATTATTTACTGAGGTAAAAAAAAAAAAAAAAGCACCTACCAGCAGGGTTTGAATAATAACAAAAATCCTGTAACAGTCTGACCAGTTAGCTTTAAGATAATAAATTGTGTGGAAAACCTAGGATGTCAGACTCATAGTTCAACAAGCAACACACTCTCTGCTATTTTCTTTCTTTTCTGTCCTACCAATACTTTTCAGTTCTTTTTGTAATGTTTTTTCTGATAGACAGCTTGCTTCTCATTTCTGTGCTTGCCCACTCAGAATGACACTTTTTGGTAAACTGGCTATTTAAACTCCATTATTATTCTGCATTAAACTGTTGCAGAATGCCAGTCAGGCATTACGATTTTTGTCAGCCCAGCTGTGCTGAACTACAAGTAGATATGAAGTAATTGACCTTGTTGCTCACTGAATTGTACAATTCTTTGCTACCTACTGTTTTGTGCCACTCACTTCACTTCATGTATCTTCACAAGTCATGACCTCTGTGGTGGATATTACTCTCCAACATAGACAAAAAGCACCTTTACAAACATAAAACATTAACCATGATCAGCACAACGTTTCGGCAACAGAGAGGCCAAGAAAACCTGCAGCACTAAGATTAGAGATCTTAGATGAGATTTTTTTCCAACAGGGGGAGAGAAAAATACAATTGTTTTTATGAGAATAAACACTTGCAAATCTCCAGTGGACAAGTTAATCCTTCCTATTCTCTCAAAAGGAAACAGTGTTTTCCTCAGTAGTCAGGAAAAACAGGCATATTGAATGCACTACCCAGAACAATTAAAAAATAAAACCAAACCCACACATTGTAGAAGCAGTCCAGCTGGCTGAATTCTATAGAAATACCACAGGATTTAGCCTTAAAGATTTGCTAATCCCTTTCAATAGCAGAGACTGTTAAAAACAAGCAGTTTATTAAATAAAGGTGGATGACACCAAACTGGGACGAGTGGCTGATACACCAAAGGGTTGTGGTGCCAACCAAGGGGACCTGGAGATAGTGGAGAAATCACTGACAAGAATCTTATGAAGCTCAACAAAGGGGAGCGCAAATTCCTACGCAATCCTATGCACCAGTACTTGATGAAGATGGATTGGCTGGAAAACAGTTTGGGAGGAAAGGACCTGAGGGTCCTGGTAGATGACAAAGATGAACGTGAGCCAGTAATGTGTCCTTGTGTCCAAGAAGGCTAATTATATCCTGGGCTTCAGTAGGCAAAGTATCACCAGCAGGTCCAGTGAGGTCATCCTTCCCCAATATGCAGCACTACTGAAGCCATACCTGGAGTACTGTGTTCAGTTCTAGAATAAAATTCATAGACTAGACTACAACAGACTAGAATACTTCAGTTGGAATGGACCTACAATGATCCCTTAGTCCAACTGCCTGTCCAGTTCAGGGCTGACCAAAGGTTAATGCATGTTTTAAGGGCATTGTCCAAATGCTTCTTAAACACTGAGAGGCTTAAAGTAACAACCACCTACCTCCCTAAGAAGCCTGTTCCAGGGTTTGACAATCTTGAAAGAATGGAAGATCAGGAGTGTCTGTCTGTTCCAAACTGATATAACCACTACTGAAGGGCTAGTCTGTTTTTCAAATAAAATGCCCTTTGGAGGATCAGTATGTTTCATACCTTCACCTGCACACTGATATGTTCTGATGTATTCTGTTTGCTTGAAATGTGGGGAAGAAAAAAAGAGAGAAGAAATCCTCCAACTACTCTTTGGCATTGTGGCTTGTTAGAAGAAAAATTAGGGATGATTCACAAAGCCTTTTTATGTTCTATTTAATAAAACCCCCAAACCAACACCCACCACCCACCCCCACAAAAAGAGTGTATTTCCACTAGAAGGTGTCAAAGAGAACATGTTCTGATGTTATAGGTTATTCTTTCTCCACAGACTATCAAATCTCATTACTCACAAGACAAAATTCAATGCACACAGAGTATTCCACCTTTCCTGGGACTACCAATGAAAAGGAGCAAGGCAGATAACTTGTTCCTATTCAAAATCTCTTTCACAGATGTTCTTGTGGAAAGATGCCATCCATTTCTCAGTTCATACTTAAACAATATTTCTATGCAAAAATATTCCATAATGTCTAGGGCTTTTTTGAAAATGGAAAAACACAGTTCCATTTATTTCTGAAGATCTAGTCTATAATCCTGTGCATCTAAATATAAGGCTTAGTGGGAATTAATAGTTTTATTAGCAAAAGAAATCCTTAGCTGCTTGGTTCTTATACATTTTGAACACTGGATAAAACTTTTTTCATTTTCTTATTTTTCCACTTGACTAAAAAAAAAAAAATGTTTTCTGGGCAAGCATCACTTTTATGATTTTATGAGATACTGTTACTAATTCACCTGGATTTGTTCCTCACCTCAGTATAAAATGTAGTGGTTTCATTTTGCTTCTCTCCTTGAGGGACCTGAAGGCTCTTAAATACCCACTACCAATTGACCTTCAGAGGAATCCACAGACATACAACTACTTACTACTCTTACAAACATAATGTAATTCCAAAACTGTTTAGGATAGGGCATACTTTACATCAGCAGCAAACTGATTCACATTTCTGTTAGAAAAATCTGCATTTTTTAAATAACATGGAGATGTTGGCATCTGTATGCCAGTCAGGAGTATTTGAGAGGTCAAAGATAAATTCAGTCTCAAGAGACAAAGATATCACAACAATCTCCTTCCTATTTTTCAAGTTTTGTCATAAAAATACTTTATATAAAAAAATAGTGGGATAATTGCCACTAATTTCTGAAAGTCTGTATCTGGAATATCTAGAAGTCATTACAGCTGTTGAGTAAAGTACATTTAACTAAATATACACTAAAATAAATATGTATAAATATGATGTGGCCTTATATTTCTTATGCTAAGAAATGTCTTCAGCTAAAAAAAAAAAAAAGACTATTTTTGAATGGATCCTTACTATTATCAGCACAAGTTTAAAGGATCATCATCCACCAGACTGTCAATAAAGTAGTTTTTTCATGTCTTAGAACAACAACAAACAGAAACAAACTAAGAAACTAAGCTTTCCCTGATGTTTTACTTCTTGAAGTAACTCAATATAAACTTAATCTTAAATTTGCTTTTCCACTTGTTAGCACGTTATTAAAAAATGAAGGAATGGGGTCTCAAAAACCAAAGCAGAAGGCCTTAGAAAAGGCAGATGGTGATGGTTCTAACTAACCACTAAATCCTTATGTTACCTTTTTTCCTTAATTTAATGGAAGTAGGATTGCTTTCCTCAAAGAACACACCATGTGCCCTGCTTAATAAACGTTAATAAAATGCTTAGAGACTGAGAAAAGTTCTATTTAAATGACAAATATTATGATAAATAGCATTCTTCATTTTATGCAGAACATTACATTCAAAACCTCATTTTTCTACAGTACACTGGCATATCCAATTTCTAGATGAATAGTATTCTATATGGAATTCATAAGTGTTCCACAGCATAAAACCACACATTACTCTTTCTCTTTCAAAATACATCACACATTTTTACACTAATTTTGACAGGACTCAGACGGTTAGAAACATAACATACTTGACCATCTCCCTTTTATCATTTACCAAATGGCAGATTTATCTGCCCTGAATAAACAAATCTGACATTCCCAAAGAATGCAGACACAAAAATAAATGAGCCTGAAGTAAGCTGCTGCACAGAATAACAATGTGGCCTCAGAATGATGCTAATCTTGAAAACCAAGGTATTAATTAAATAAAAAGTCATGGTATCTCAACAAAAGCTGCACTTACTTAAAATGACAGCACTAAAACTGTCTGATAATAGTCGTCACAAGATGTCCATCATCTTAATGCATGTGAAGTATATGGCTTCACAAAAGCATCAAGTGCTTCTTAGTATCATCTTTACAGTATTTTGTGTGCAAGGTTTTAAAAGCTGATCAAGCCTTATGCTTTAAATATGTCAGTGGGAAAGGTATCAAACATTACCATTTGGATTCCCAGGTTATCTGTTTTATTTGGATCTAAAAGCTTCCATAGCATTTTAGTCCAGGTTTCTGAATTACATTGTAGTAAAGGAAAGAACTGTGGAAGGGTTAACAATCTTTTTACAATGAATTATCTTGGAAGAAATTTTTGTTTCAGCCTTGGCTGCCCTTCCTGAAAACTTCACTCTACAAAATCCCCGGAGATAATCCTGTCTCTGGGAAGGATTCAGTAATATCTGCTTTCAGCATGTTTTCCAATTAATTTCCTAGGAATTATTTCTTTGTAGAAAACATCTTTTCTTTTCCTTGTGTCAGTACATTTGTACGTCAGTATTCATTATGCACACATAGAGCATTCAGAGTGGAAGCCTCTGGGTAGCAGCATGAGAATCTTACTCCAGCAAGGAATTAAAGAGGAGGGCTCATTCAGACCCCTCTCTTAGCTCCTTTACACCTAAATCAGTCAGGTTCAGAAATGCATGTGCCGATGTGCTGGTGTGTACAGGGAGCAGGAGACCCAGAAATGTAGACACATCTCATTTGTAACAAAAGTAATCCTTTTTGTTCTTTGAATATATTTTCCCCTTCCAGCAATTACTAAGCCTGAGTATTTACAGTCCCCATGAAGTGAAGATTAGAAACCAAAGTCTGCTTGAGGTAGGAAAGACACTGGAATGACAACTATTAACAGGTGATTATGCTCATTCTCAGAATGTCTCCTTCTACTTGCCAAGAATCCTTCCTGAAGACACCAAAGTAATGGAACGTGACAAACACAAATCTGTGGGTAAATAAAGCAGATTCCCACATATGGCAATAGCTAACTCTGAATGCAGCAGAGTTAGACAACAGCTTTGGGGATCATAAAAGTCCAGCAAGAAGTACTTTATGGGATAATCATGATTTCCAAACAAAACCCTATATATTTTTTCCTGAAAATCCTTCATTTCTGAGTTCTAAGGAGGAGTTAATGGCAACAAGGAGAATCTTCCAACACAGTATCCTTCCCTAAAAGATGTTTCACCTGCTTGAGAAAAGACCTGGATTCTGCTAATTAATAAGGGATAAGAAACACTATTTCAGCACTTTAAAACACTCCTCAATAGCTTTGCAATTGAACAATAAAGATCACAGCTGTTTCCTAAAAGGAAAAGACATATAAGGCAGTTACTAAAGTAACTGCTGAATTACTCCTGGAAAGCAGTTAATTCTGGCTGCTCAGAGAGAAGGAGGAATACAGAGCACAGAAACAGAAGCTGAAGTACTACTGTAACAAATATTTCCTCAGCAAATCACCTTGCTACTCACGGATGCACTTGTACCTTCCTCCTGCTCCTCTCTATACTTCTGGAGCATGAAATACTGGGTTAGAATATTTTTCTAACAAGTTTGAAGCACAGAGGGTTGTTTTCCCAGCACAAATACATCATCCTTCATTAGTAAATATTGCCTAGTGCTCTCAACCTCTCTTCAGTCAGCCCAGATGCTACCTCTGTTGCATTTGCCTATAGAATAGCTAGGAAATCAAAGCTTGTAAGAAGTCATCTTTCATCAGTATAAATTATATATATTTTTCTGTGGAAAAGATGAACTTCCAGGCACTCAATCCTCTCTCCAGTCATACCCTTACAGCTCCACAATACAGCATTGACAGTGTTAATAAAAAGGTAGCAAGCATCATACAGAATCTGCAAGGCCTCAGGACTGATGTCTGACAAGTTTGTTCTGTCTAAAATGTGTTGAACTGCCTTACTTAGCAGGGAATCGTATTTTTCTTATAATTAGCCAAGTGGCTGTGGTTAATCTGTTTTGTTTGTTTGTTTTTATCTTTATAAGGCAATACCACAATAGTTTTATGAGTAACATAATGATGCTGTATTGAGAAATATAGACCTGGTATCACAGAGGAGATCTTGGGAAGTGGAGAGAAAAGATGTGGTGCAGAGGTGGACATGCAGAGCATGATAAGAGATGAGGCACAGGCTGACACTGAAGATATCACGGCTGTAAACAAGTCAGCCACGGTCAGTAAATGACATGCGAATCTTAAGCTGGACAAAACTGATTTGAAGAATAATAAAAAGAACAATGAAATAGTTACTGACATACACAGAAGGCACTATACGTGGTAAGTTCAGATGTAAAGTGAAGTTGCAGGCCAGTAAAAAAAAGGAGCAAAAAGATATGAATAAAACCATGAAAGAAAACATTAAATGACCCCAAGTGGATCCTACAGTGAAGAAAACATCAAAATATGAACTAAGCGAAGACCTCCAAATGCTGACAACTCTCCATACCATCCCCACCAAAACACTGAAATGAGAGTATTGACCTTAGAACTCAGACAAACAGAGGATAAGTGAATTGCTAGGAAAATGGATAGAAACTGAATGTGTGTATAACAATTTTAACTGTATTATTTGTATTATTAAGAGGTTCTCTATACAGAATATATTCTTTCTTTTTCTGTAATAATCACTTCTAGACTAATAATGATTCTTGGATTAGGCTGTAAAGATTTGAATTCTACTAACAATTTATTCTTGATGTTTTATAGAAGATGTGCTTCCTCTTTGCCCATAAACAAGATGTTGAGGATAACACAGTCAACATGGAGTTTTTGATATATTTTCTGCTTCCAGAACCTCTCCTCTGACTGCTAATCTCAAAGACAAATGAACCCTCTAGTATTGCATCAATATATCCTCCTAGGTAGGGGGTTATGGAAAAATGACAACAGCAAGTCAGGAACAAGCAAACAAAAATCTCTCCCATAAGTGACAACAAAAAAGCAACAGATACCTTGAAAATTAAGAATAAATATTTATACTTAAACTGCAGTTACAAGATAGCTCCAAAAAAATAGAAAAATCCTGACAAAATATAAAAGAGGATTCAGTCTCTAGCCATGGACACAAATCTCTGGAACTCAGCAATCCTGTCCCCATCATGTCTTGCAGCATTGGGTACTGAGTATCTGTTAGTTGTGTCACCTGATGCTTAGATTCAAGCAACTAAAGGCTAACCCTACTAACTAGTCAGCAAAACAACTTTATGGAAGCTACCTCTGGGTACAACTGCCATGACACAAGTTCTTCCTATATCCTTCTCTAAAGACTGGTGGAAACAGGAGGCATCACTCAAGGACATTTAAAACAGCATTTGACATTGATATTGAAGCAACTGTATCCTGTCCTGAGGGAGCACCCTTCAGCTTACACCCCTCATGGTAAGCTGAAGAGTTGTCTTGCACCTACTACTCATATTTGGACATAGAAATATAGGTATCTTACTCTTGAACAGAATTTTGTTAAATAAAATAAGATTTGCTTCAAATAAGCTTTTTTATCTAAACTTGCACTTCTATTGTTTGTAGATTCATTAATTTATCTGCTCATGCCTACCCAAAGCTGTGCTCTTGCATAGCAGATGGTAATTCATATTACAATGACTGACATCTCTACGCATGATGAAACTTGAAAGAGTACATGACGAAGAACCTTAATGAAACAGCTTCATTTTGAAATGCATTTCTACAGGTTACTTTTTAAAGTCAGGCAAAGGAGCTAAAGCAATAGCCCAAACAATCAAACCAAAGACATTCTCAGGAGAAATATTAAAATAAAACCCCCAAAAAAGCCCCCAGAGAAAGAGTCTTTTTTTTTTTTATTGAAATATCCCTCTGTATGAAAATCCTCTACTGAACAAACCTTCACTATAAAAATTATCCACTGGAGAAAAACCTGTGCTAAAATAACAAGGGTAAGGATGAGTAATACTTATATTGAAAATGAATGCACATTTTGGAAAATATTTTCATGTCTTTTAAAGCTTCTACAGCCAGTTCAGCACAGCTTCAAATATGTAAAATGTTTTATGATCATTAGTGTTTTCATCCTGAAGCAGCATTTTTCTGGCTCAAAACAGAAGGAGGATCAGAACTGTTCTAGTAGTGAGGGATCCATTGAGTAATTTGCCCTATGCAATGATGCATTCAGCCATCCTCTTATTTAGGTATAAAAGCTTAATAGAGCCTAATAGAGCTTTCCATAGGGACTGCAATATTTTAGAACCTGCATTAAAGGGCATAATAACTATAATTGTGATGCGTTTGCTGGCACTACAAAGATCAGTGTGTTTCTAGATCTAGAAACATATCTTGAAATTTAAAAAAGATTTCAGCTTTAGCTTGTGAATCCTGAAGGAGATTCTGAAACATAATTCAAGTACAGATGTTAAGAAAAGGAAAATATGCAGATTATACTGTAAATATGAAAAAGCAGAGAGCTGGCTTCAAGCAAAACACATAACCAGAATATGAAGGTTATAGTCCCATCTGATTCTGTGTGTTAGTGTAATGCAGAATCACATTAATTTATTTATGTTTTTCTTTCACTTTGAGGAAAATGTTCTGATACACAATAAAATGTGTTGAATTTGTGTTTATGGTCTACTTCTTAACTCCAGAGGCACTGACTGTTGATGACAGACTTGCCTAGAGATCTAGGAGGCAAGTATAAAGGTAATGCCCTTTCTCAGTGGTGATTACTGAATAGAAACTGGATCGTTGATGGCTCCCTCTTGCCTTCCATATGGTAATGCATCCTTGCTCTCTAGAGACCATCTCTCCACTCCACATGAGAATAAGCTATGTGGTTATAAAGGACAGAGAACAAAGTAAACATGAATCCCACCTTAAAGCTCATTACACTAATGTCATTAAAATCACCTAGATATATGCTCTCCATAAAATACCCTTTTTTTGCCTGCCAGGGAAGCAGCATCAGCTGTCAAACATAAAACCATGGAATCATAGGATCATTAAGGTTGGAAAAGACCTCCAAGATTATCAAGTCCAACTATTAATCTAACACTGCCAAGTCTACCACTAAACCATGCCCCTATGTGTCACATCTACACATTTTTGGAGCATTTCCAGGGATGATGATTCCACCACTTCCCTGGGCAGCCTGTTCCAATGCTTGACAACTCTTTAAGTGACAACTTTTTCCTCAATATTAGCAATTCAACAATTTATTTTTTAAAAAACTTCTACTTAAGAAAAATACACAACATGCCAGATTGTATCTTGTTGATGATTTACATTAAATACCATCAAACCATCCACAGATATAAAGACACAGTCAGATACTTTTGCCCTCACTTGTTTGGATCTATCTCAGCAACAACACAACAGTGACAACTACAGCATCATATCATTTGGTATGTTAAAAATGGTGAATTGTTTTAATAACATAATGATTCTGGGAAAGGTGCAGTTAAGAGGTGTGTATTTAACTCAATTGTCTTGCTCAGAAAGCTTAATTTTGGTTGAATTCTGCTTTTCCTGTGTCCCTGATATAAAGAATCAAAACAAAGTATTTTAAAATGTCCCAGAATAGGACTGTACTCTAGAAGAATAATTAAGGCATATAGCAGCATCAAATCTCTCCTGATCATCAGTCAAAATATTCCAGGCTGGGAAAAAACCCCAACATGAAAAAACAAACAATAAAACCCCAGAAAATGCAACACAAATTGATGGCAGTCCTGGACTTGATGATCCTGTGGGTCCTTTCCAACTCAGGATATTCTGTGATTCATTCTTCATTAGAGCAAATAAAACAGTAGGCAGTAGTACTGTGGGATTAAAATCTAGAAATCACAATCACAGAATCACAAAATCATTAAGGTTGGAAGAGACCTCTAAGATCATCAAGTCCAACGATACCTATCAATAACATGCTACTAAACCATGGCCCCAAGTAGAGCATCTAAATGTTTCTACAACTTATTTCAAACCCCTAGCTACAGTAGGTCATTATAGTTCCCCTAGACTCACAATTAAGTTAAAATAAATATACTTTACATCACTGATGAGCTACAATTCCTTAACATTCTAGTTTCTAATGGAAGCTACTGTTTTATACTAAGTATTGATACCACATATACTTTCTTCACTAATGAAAATATAAACAAAGAGAGGTCTCTATTTTCCTCCAAAAACAAAAGACTTCTGGCTAGAACAGTCTGATTACATTAGCTGCAAGGACAAGAGACCACTAGCAGTGAGGTAAGGTGTGACTGTTGAAGAATGGTTAGCTGATTATCAAGCTCCTAATTATCTCCAGTAGTCTGAAGATTAAAAAAAAACAACAAAACACAACACTGGATTTTCTGGCTCCAATAATGTTTTCTATGGTTAGATATTGATGTTCCCTTTAATCAAGACAATGTTGACATCACTGCATTAAAAAAATGCTTGAGATAAAATATAATTTGGATACATCTACTTGTCTCATTTACATGTTTTTCCAATTAAAGATAATTATTTCTATGGACTCAAAATGTTTTGTTCCAGATTTATAGCAACCTGTACTGCAAACTACAACTTTAGAAAGCTGCTGTTTTTTTCAATTCCTTTTCTAGTGAAATTTCTCTCCAGATGAACTCACCTCCTATTTTACTTAGAGGGTTTTTTTCTGATGACTTAAGACACAACCCTTTTTATTAGGTAAATATTTTGTTTCAGTGGATGGAATATTGATTTAAAAATTAGACCCCTTCACAATACCAGAAATAAATTTTATTATGGGCAAATATTAATTTTGTCAATAATTTTATTACTATAGTTTAGTTCTGGTTTTAATTGGTCATGTGCGGTAATTGATAATATGGAAAAAATTCATCTAATTACAATTCTAGTGATTTCTTCTCTGTTTCAGTTGCCTTAGACATTGTCAGACACCATGCATCAGATTTTGCCTTTCAGTATCCTATCTTAGTCCTTAAAGTGAGTGAGGGTTTTATTTCTGATCATGTCCAAAAATTGAGAATATTCATTGCGACATCAAGTTTTTCAGTATCTTCTGCAGAAAAGACATGAGAAAACCATTTTGTGAATGGATGAAATTAAAGCAAACATCATTTCCAACAGATGTTACAATTCACATGTCATATTTTACATTGTTGCTGACATAATAAAATAGTGTAAATAAACTCCTTTCATTCAACATTTTTATTCCATTTTTAGCAGTCACCTCACCAAAATCAGTTTTATTTCTGGTCATGAATCTGACTGTGGCAAAATGTTTCAACAGCTTTTCTGATCAGCCCTAGTGCAGTAACATTGGGTCCCCAAAAGTAAACCAGCAAGCTCTGGATATATAGTTGGTATTTAAAATGACTGATTTTCCATTTCACTTCAATTTAGGTACAAGGCTTTCTGACAAATTAAAGAATACAGACTCATAGTGTGAAAGGAGGCAGAAGCAGGGATTAAGTTTTACACTGGATGGCAGAAAGGTGACCCAAATCTCCCAAGCCCCTCCATGAACATCATCTTTCAACCTCCAGGTGCAAGCTACCACCACTTTGGTCAAATGTGTCTCAGTTCAGACAGTTGGTGGGTGGTGGCTAAGATGATGTTATTATTTTATGATACCAATAATATTAAATAATACAGTGATGAGAAGAGAGTATATTATTTCTACGTTTACCAACTTTTTACCTATGCAGATTTGCCCACCAAGTTCAGCAACTTACTCATTGAGGAGGCATTAATAAAAGTATGCACTTCAGAACTGGTTTTGTCTTATCAGTGAACAAAATGGCATCCACTCCTTTAAAATAAAAACCTATACAAAAGGGCAAATCAAAATGGAATAGGGGGNTAAAACCCCAGAAAATGCAACACAAATTGACGGCAGTCCTGAACTTGATGATCCTGTGGGTCCCTTCCAACTCAGGATATTCTGTGATTCATTCTTCATTAGAGCAAATAAAACAGTAGGCAGTAGTACTGTGGGATTAAAATCTAGAAATCACAATCACAGAATCACAAAATCATTAAGGTTGGAAGAGACCTCTAAGATCATCAAGTCCAACGATACCTATCAATAACATGCTACTAAACCATGGCCCCAAGTAGAGCATCTAAATGTTTCTACAACTTATTTCAAACCCCTAGCTACAGTAGGTCATTATAGTTCCCCTAGACTCACAATTAAGTTAAAATAAATATACTTTACATCACTGATGAGCTACAATTCCTTAACATTCTAGTTTCTAATGGAAGCTACTGTTTTATACTAAGTATTGATACCACATATACTTTCTTCACTAATGAAAATATAAACAAAGAGAGGTCTCTATTTTCCTCCAAAAACAAAAGACTTCTGGCTAGAACAGTCTGATTACATTAGCTGCAAGGACAAGAGACCACTAGCAGTGAGGTAAGGTGTGACTGTTGAAGAATGGTTAGCTGATTATCAAGCTCCTAATTATCTCCAGTAGTCTGAAGATTAAAAAAAAACAACAAAACACAACACTGGATTTTCTGGCTCCAATAATGTTTTCTATGGTTAGATATTGATGTTCCCTTTAATCAAGACAATGTTGACATCACTGCATTAAAAAAATGCTTGAGATAAAATATAATTTGGATACATCTACTTGTCTCATTTACATGTTTTTCCAATTAAAGATAATTATTTCTATGGACTCAAAATGTTTTGTTCCAGATTTATAGCAACCTGTACTGCAAACTACAACTTTAGAAAGCTGCTGTTTTTTTCAATTCCTTTTCTAGTGAAATTTCTCTCCAGATGAACTCACCTCCTATTTTACTTAGAGGGTTTTTTTCTGATGACTTAAGACACAACCCTTTTTATTAGGTAAATATTTTGTTTCAGTGGATGGAATATTGATTTAAAAATTAGACCCCTTCACAATACCAGAAATAAATTTTATTATGGGCAAATATTAATTTTGTCAATAATTTTATTACTATAGTTTAGTTCTGGTTTTAATTGGTCATGTGCGGTAATTGATAATATGGAAAAAATTCATCTAATTACAATTCTAGTGATTTCTTCTCTGTTTCAGTTGCCTTAGACATTGTCAGACACCATGCATCAGATTTTGCCTTTCAGTATCCTATCTTAGTCCTTAAAGTGAGTGAGGGTTTTATTTCTGATCATGTCCAAAAATTGAGAATATTCATTGCGACATCAAGTTTTTCAGTATCTTCTGCAGAAAAGACATGAGAAAACCATTTTGTGAATGGATGAAATTAAAGCAAACATCATTTCCAACAGATGTTACAATTCACATGTCATATTTTACATTGTTGCTGACATAATAAAATAGTGTAAATAAACTCCTTTCATTCAACATTTTTATTCCATTTTTAGCAGTCACCTCACCAAAATCAGTTTTATTTCTGGTCATGAATCTGACTGTGGCAAAATGTTTCAACAGCTTTTCTGATCAGCCCTAGTGCAGTAACATTGGGTCCCCAAAAGTAAACCAGCAAGCTCTGGATATATAGTTGGTATTTAAAATGACTGATTTTCCATTTCACTTCAATTTAGGTACAAGGCTTTCTGACAAATTAAAGAATACAGACTCATAGTGTGAAAGGAGGCAGAAGCAGGGATTAAGTTTTACACTGGATGGCAGAAAGGTGACCCAAATCTCCCAAGCCCCTCCATGAACATCATCTTTCAACCTCCAGGTGCAAGCTACCACCACTTTGGTCAAATGTGTCTCAGTTCAGACAGTTGGTGGGTGGTGGCTAAGATGATGTTATTATTTTATGATACCAATAATATTAAATAATACAGTGATGAGAAGAGAGTATATTATTTCTATGTTTACCAACTTTTTACCTATGCAGATTTGCCCACCAAGTTCAGCAACTTACTCATTGAGGAGGCATTAATAAAAGTATGCACTTCAGAACTGGTTTTGTCTTATCAGTGAACAAAATGGCATCCACTCCTTTAAAATAAAAACCTATACAAAAGGGCAAATCAAAATGGAATAGGGGGTTATTTGACTAAAAGTGTACTTCATTATGAATATTTCATAATGTGATGCATAAATCATTGTAGAAAATCCTGCGCTTCAAGTTAACTCAGGGGATGTTGGAAAGGTTAAAGCCTATATAAGTAATGAATGAGAGAAGGAAAAAATAAAACCTTTTTCTTGTTAAGGTAAGGTATTGTATCATGACAGATTATTCACAGAATAGATTTATTAATACCTTAAAGCAAAACTTTGCTAAGTATCTTACTCATTAAAAGGAGAAAATGGATTCATGCTGTCATCACCTGCTACTTCTACACTTAGCACTGTAATAGATTTTTCTTCGTCGCAGGTTTTCCTAGGTGTCTACAACTGAAAAGCAACTCCTAATTTATTTCCTCTCTTTCTTCCATCATTCCTTCCCCTTGGCTCTCCCCTCACCCTCACACTCCAGAAAAAGAAAAAGGAAAAAGCATGAAATAGATCAAGATTTCAGGATAGTTTTGAAAAGGAATACAGAAGCATTCTGCACTATCATACTTTCCAAATTCAGGTCATTGAACAAAGCTGATGTTTTTAAAATAAACTAGAGCTCATAACAAAAAGTATCAAGTTAACATTGAGGAAAGTGGTAGAATTTTGATACTTCTGAAGAGTTCAGAATGATAGATCTAAGTCTTGCTGTAAAAAAAAGTTGGTTAATGTTAGCAAAAATATTCTCAAATAGCATGTGTGCTATTTTAATTTATTTTTAACATCAGCTTTTTCTGAACTAAAAAGCATTTTAAAATCAATGTCAGTGATTTACACCAGTGATGCTTAATAAGACTGGCCATTAGAAAAATACAAAATTAAAGAAACATATGCAAATTGAAGTGTACTTATGGAGCTCCAAGAGCAAAGCATTCTCTTAGTTTACAATTATTTTATAAACATTGAAACAAAATAATATTTTCAAGCATATTTAGCTCTCACTTCTACTCTTCTACATATGGAATACTCCAAAATTCAGTGTATGACCAAATGTTAACATTGCCAAGACACTATCAAAACACTATTTGTTTTGGTATAAAGAATAGGAATGGGGAAAAAAACCCACAACAATAAAAACCAAAACAAAGCAAACAAAAAAAATCAAAACAAACAAAACCACAAAAAAGCTACTATCTTGATGAAGAGACTTCAATACTATCTGACCTCCATAAGCAAAGCAGGGTTTGCATGGGCCTGACAGGCTGACACAGCCAGACAGCCCTCACTTTTTATTGACTGTTAAGCAATACACTGGAGACTAGAGAAAGAGGTGTAATACTTGAATTATTGACAGCAGAATAATCAGTACCTAGCACAATGCTCTGCAAAAAACAACAAGGCAAAAAGAACTATCAAGCCTCTTCTCACAAGGCTGACATGGGATTTGATTGCTTGGAAGTCATCTATTTTACTGGAAGTCTTCAGTACTCGGCATGTCAAAAGGAATGCACAGTTTGGAACAAGACAAAAGGATGGTTGAAAAAGAACCTTTAACTTAACTTTTGCAGGTCAATCATTTTATATTGGCATGCTTATTTTTAAGAGCAAACAAATAACATTCCCATAGACTACAAAAGTCTGTGTAGATAAGACAACAAGGAGGGGCTGGTAAGGAATGTGAAACTCAAGGACAGCCTTGGCTAAAGCAACCATGTGATGGTGGAGGTCAAGATCCTCAGGGCAGTGAGGAGGGTGCACAGCAAGCTCACTACCCTAGACCTCAGGAGAGCAGACTTTGGCCTGTTCAAGGATTTGCTTTGTAGAGTACCATGGGATAAAGCCCTAGAGAGAACAGGGGCATAAAAAAGCTAGTTGATGTTCGAAGCAATACGTCCCAACAAAGAGGAAGTCAGGCAAAAATGCCCTGAGGCCTGTATGGATGAACAAGGAGCTCCTGAACAAACTCAAAGGCAAAAAGGAAGCCTACAGAGGGTGGAAGCAAGGACAGGCAGCCTGGGAGGAATACAAAGAAATTCTGTAAGCAGGGATCAGGTTAGGAAAGCTAAAGCCCTGAGAGAATTAAATCTGGCCAGAGATGTCAAAGGCAACAAAAAAAAACTTCTACAGGTATGCTGGTGATTAAAGGAAGACTAGGGAAAATGTGGGCCCTCTCTGAAAGGAAACAGGAGACCTGGTTACCCAGGACATGGAAAAGGCTGAGATACTCAACTTTTTGCCTCAGTCTTCACCAGCAAGTGCTCCAATCACGCCACCCAAATCACATAAAGGCAAAGGCAGGGAATGGGAGAATAAAGAACCACTTACTGTAGGAGATCAGGTCTGAGACCCTCTAAGGAACCTGAAGATGAACAAGCCCATGAGACCTGATAAGATCCATCCCCAAGTCCTGAGGGAACTGGCAGATGAAGTTGCTAAGCCACTATCCATATATTTGAAAAATCATGGCAGTCAAGTGAAGTTCCCACTGACTGGAAAAGGGGAAACAAAACCCCCATTTTTAAAAAGGGGGAAAAGGAAGACCTGGGGAACTACAGGTCAGTCAATGTCACCTCTGTGTCCAGCAAGATCATGGAGCAGATCCTCCTAGAAACCATGCTAGGGCACATGGAAAATAAGGAGGTAGTTTGTGACAGTGAACATGGATTCACTAAGGGCAAATCATGCCTGACTCATTTTGTGGCCATCCTCAACAAGGTTACAGTGTTGGTGGATGAGGGAAGAGCAAGTGACATCATCTACTTGGACTTGTACAAAGCATTTGACAGTGTCCCACATGACATCTCTAAATTTGAGAGACATGGATTTGACAGATTAACCACTTGGGGAATAAGGAATTGGCAGGATGGCTACACTCACAGTTGTGGTCAATGGCTCAATGTCCAAGACCAGTTATGAATCCAGGCATTCCTCAAGGGCCAGTTCTATTTAATATCTTTGTCAGCAACATGGACAGTGGGATAACACAGCTTTCCAGCTTTTTACAGGTGCCTTATCTAACAGGTTTACTCTCATCTGGGACCAGAAATACCACCCTAGTAACATTTCTGTAGGAAGCTGACATATGAAAGATCCAATTCTTCTTCCAGTCAGTTCCAGAGCCTGTGTTCTTATGCCTTGAAGAAAGTGATACAAGTGATGCTTTACTCAAGTAGGAACTAAATGCAGAAAGTATTCATTTATTTCTTTGAATTCTAGATCTCATGTTTATATTCCGGAAAAGTATGCTTGCTCTATTATAAATGCATGTAAATGAATGCATGAAGAAGCTCTTGAAGGTTTAGTGATTCATTTATTAAGAATCATTTCCAAAGTTACCAGAGGAACAATTTTATGTCTATCTAATGATCTAGGTTATAAAAATGTGTTCATTAGAATTCATCTTAGGCAATCAGAAATATTAAAAAGTTATGTCCTGCTCTACAATGCAGCTTGAAGCCTTTGCAAATTCAGCTTTTCCCACAAGATGTTTATATTCATTAGTGCAGACGTGCTGAACAGTCAGGCTAGCATATATATTTGCTAATCCAGCTTGATAATGCCAGCATTATTTAGGTTGCTCAAGTCATTAGCTACACAAAACAGGCACTGAAAGCACGTGGGGTTTTTTTTCCACCCTGATTAATTTTCTTAGTACTTAACCTCTGAGGTTTAAGAGATCTTACTTGTTTTCCTTTTCAGTGATTAAAAATACTTCATTTAACATTTTCATACTTTAAATTCAGCATATTTCATGCATTGTGATGCATTCCACTGCTTATGCATTGTAACACCCTTTTTATAATGCAAACTCTGTCATTAAGACCTTAGAGCTCTCTTACATCAGCAGCTCCTGACAGGAATATAAACCTGTGAGTGTGCTGGAATTGTTCAATGTGAGTAGTAAAACTCACAAAATAAATTGTGGGGCACACTTACAAATATTCAAATGCATGGGGAGAAAAGGGAGGGGAGGAAGACCCATGACTTCTTAAAATGTGTTGATGAAAAAAATAACCAAGCAGTTATAAACCAGAAAAAATAAACTAAAAAACCCAAACAGTAAAAATGTGAAAAGCTAAGAAATAAAAACATGGATCAGAATGGATAACAACATCAAAATGGGATAATTTTCTAAAAAGTGAAGTGTTACCACACAGAATTGCTGTGTAGCAATTTTAGTGCATTCCCAAAGAATATGAAGTTTCTGTAAAGTCCTTCTCCACAAAGCCTGTTAGAAAGATAGTTTCAAAACTAAGGAAAGTTTTGTCATGAGGCCTTAGAGTGAAAGTCAAAAAAGGACAAAGAAGATAAGTATTCTTTCACATCTGCATTTAGAATATAGTAAGAACTAGATCTATCTTTTTAAATTCATAATTGTCCAAAACTGAGCAGCTTCCTATCTAAATAGGTCGAAAAAAATTTTTTCTACCTATAAAGTGCTTAAAAGGGCTTGAGGAAAATACCAATACAGCAGACACACTGCAAGAATTACTAATATCAAGCCAAAGGACTGGATTGCTAAAAGGAAACAGGTGCATCCACACTCTATTAGAACAAAGATGATGTGGCAGGCAATGCTTTACAGTATACTAAAAGTTTCTGAAAGTATGGAATTAGGAGCCCCAAGTTTTCAGCATTACATAAATTGAATCCAAATTTCATATACTCTTATGGATTATAAGATAACCCATCCCATCTTGCTAAGATTATATCAGAAAAACACCAAATTCTTGGGGTCAGGGCATATACAGACCTATATGACATCCGGAATTAGGCTTATATCAAATACATATACTATTTATTATGAGAAAGAATGATGATTACTCACAGTTATAAGAAACATCACATGCATGGAAACAGAACATAATTTTTTAAAGTTTTGTTTTATCTTATTGGTTCTTAGAAGAGAAAATAAGATTGGTCTTTGGCCACCTCCTGTAGACTAATAACGGAGTACTGCATCCAGTTCTAGAGCCCCCAGTACAGGCAGGATATGGACATGCTGGAAGGTGTCCAGAGAAGGGCCACTCATGGACTGTCTCCCCCTGCTTCCTTTCTGCTCTTCTGTGACTCTCCAGGGCCTGGCAGATTTCCTCTCAGGGGCTACCAAGTCTATTTTCTGCCTTCCTTTCAGGACTCCCAGGAATGCTCTGCTGGGGAGCCTGGAGGGAAGGCTGCTCTGAGCACCCACTGCTTGCCATGCCTCCTGTCTCCTTGTCACCACAGCCTGACCCTCTGCTCTCCACAGGTGCCATTCCTCTGAAGCCAGTGAGTGGTGGCAGCAAGGAGAGGTAGCACCTCCCCGTGCTTGGTGTCACCATGCTGGAGTGTTTAATAAAGCAGTGTGAAAAAACAGTCCCTCGAGGTTGTTTGAAATCAGGGCAAATGCATCCCAGCTTCCCTGTGGTAGACATCAACCCTGCCATGCAGCACCATCCCAGGTCAGCAGGTGGAGGGAGATGATTCTGCTGCTCTGCTCTGGGGACACCTCAGCTGGAGACTGTGTCCAGCTCTGGAGTCCTCAGCACAAGAAAGGCATGAAGCTGCTGCAGCAGGTGCACAGGAGGCCACAAACATGATGTGAGGGCTAGAACACCTCTGCTCTGAGTCTCGGGAAGGCTCCAGGGAGACCTTCTTGTGGCCTTTCAGTATTGAAAGGAGCCGAAATGAAAGATGGGATAGACTGCATAGAAAGCAGTGCTTATTGGCACAGGACAAGGGGGGATGGGTTTAAACTAAAAGAGAAAGATTTAGACTAGGTAGAAGGAAGAAATGTGCTGAGAGCCTGGCCCAGGATGCCCAGAGAGGTGGGAGATGTCCCATGCCTGGAAGCATTCCAGGGCATGTTGGCTGGGGCTGTGAGCAAGCTGCTCTAGCTGCAGATGTCCCTGCTGACTGCAGGGGGGTTGGGCTGGATGCAGGACTCTCTCATTCTAGCATCCCTGGGCTGAAGAGCACCAGGCCTGGGGCAATGCCCGAGCCCATGTGCCTTCCCCTCCCTCTTCAGCCCTGGGGCCTTGAAGCCAGTGCAGCTGCTGGAGCTGCACTGTTTGCCACAGGGGCTGCAGGCAGGTGCCTGGCCTGGGCTCTGCAGGACTGGGGGCCTGTGCTGATGGAGCCCTGGGCTGGGCTAGCAAGCACACGTGTTCCAGAAGGAAAGAAGACTTCTCTCCCGCTGAGGGTGAAGAGCCCTGGCCCAGGCTGCCCAGGGACCTTGTGGACTCTCCCTCTCGAGAGCTTCCAAACCCACCTACACGGCATTGTGCTCAACCTGCTCTGGGTGACCCTGCTGTAGCAGGGAGCTTGGACTACAAATTCTCCAGAGGTGCCTTCCAAGCCCCAGCATGCTGGAATTCTGGCCTTTGGACATGATGTTCCCACCCAGCAGAGCAAGCAAGCAGCTGGGATGTGCCTGGGAGACCAGGGGTTGTGGCTTGCTGCACTCAGCAGGCAGATGCTGATCAAAGTCATCCTCTGATCTCAGCATTGCCAACAGCCCTAGGGAGATCTTCCTCTCCCACAGGAGCTCTTCTTGTGCTCTGCTAAGCTGCAAGTGGCCTTTACCACTCCCTCCCCATCTGCCCACTTTGCTCCTGCTCACATCACTCCTTCAGTGATGTTCACACACTTCCCCTGATGACACAGCAACAGCTGGCCTGAAGGGCCATTCTTCCTCTGAGGCTGACCTCTGACTACAGCTTAGCCAAGACTAGCACCAACTGCACCTATTTCATGGCATTGACTTCTAGTGTTTTGAACCCACACAATTCTTCCTCCCCAAGGAAGTCAGTGCATTCAGAAATCACCTGAAGATTAGATCTCCATAGTTTATTATCAATTGCAAAGACTACAAGCTAAGCAATCTTGATTCCTCTTGACTTGCCTTACTCAATTCTAAAGGGAGTGACAGACTAGCATTCACAATTGCCAGAAGAGTAGAAGGGACATTAGCTTGATCCATCTGTGCATAGCAGCAGTGCAACAGAGAAGGCTCTCTCTAAGCATAGTCTACAGAGCACCATCAACTCTGTGTCACAGAGACACACAAGGAAGATTCAACTTGCTCTAAGAAAGAAGAGTTTGGCCCTTGCTCACCTGCAACTGGCACTAAATCCTCCATCACCTCCTTTCTGAACCACGGATGTTAAAATTTGCTATAAGGTAGTAGGATAAAAGTATTTTCAGCATATTTTTTGCCCTCTAATCCACTGAGACACTAGGCTGTCAAAAGGGGCTATGGGTGACTGCCCTGGTCACGAGCCAGGTGGCAAAGAGAATCTATTACAAAGCCTCAGAAATGAAACAGGTAACACTGAAACACAAATATAAAATAATATGTCAATGCAAAAAAGCAATACAAAAAAAATTTAAAAGTTCCTTAGTAAGGCAGGGATTAAGGTTAGCTAAGAATAGAGGGTTTGTGCCAGCCTTGAAATAATAGATCCAGGGATAAAGAGATCTTTTGGAAAATGCATAAAGCTCGACTGGCAATGGAAGAAACGAGAAGAAAACTGACATTAGTAGACTTCCCATAAGATGCAAGAGATCCACAGAGAGACCACAGAGCTCATGCCTACTTTTTTTAACCCCTCAGGCAAGAAGACTTAACTAGGAATCAAGTGCCAGGATTACCTTTGTGTTTTACAGACAAAAATTATTGCAGCAGAGGAACTTATAGTCTCTATGTAATGTCCAACTCACGTAACCACACAAAAGGCCAAACAGCTTGGATCACCAACCTTGGGGCTGAATATGCACTTTCTGTAACTGCTTTTCTTTCAGTCTCCCTCTCCTCTTTACTTCCTCCAGAGGCAGGAGAGCAGCAGTGTTACTGCTCTGCTCCATGGGACCCCTTCCCTCAGCAACAGCAGCACCTGAGACTGTACCAACAACATAGTACCAACATTGCAACAACATTGCACCACACAAAAGTCACCACTAGCATCCAAAATCTCAAATTATAGAGATCATTCAGGAGTCCTTATATAATTTTGTCATATGTTATTTACTTTTTTATATATAATTATACTCAAAGAAAATAAGAAAAAATACTAAAAGGGTTATCATAGTAAAATACAGGCTGTTAACATCACCTAAGTTTTTTACCACTGCTGAAGAAATTACTGTTTTGAGAAAAAACATTTTCTAAGAGATGATTTTCTCCAGTTCTTCTTGACTTGGATGTCTCCACAGAGATTTCCATCCAGCATTTGAAGTTTATACAGAAACAAACACAAATGAAGTTGATACTAGATGTTTACTATGAAAAACAGTATTCTGTGGATATCAACTTGTGCAGTTTAGCAGCTGAAAAACAGAACATGCCGACCCTCAAAACGGAAGACTTCTCTGAGAATTCAGCCAAAATAATTCTGTCTATAAGCAAAGCTCTTTGCAGAAAGACACATTAGGTTTTCCAGCTGAGATGCATTAATATTTCAGTCAAGTCTTTCCTGGCATTTAGTGTAGCATGTATAATGCAGCATTTGAAAAGTTGCCTGACTCTCTTAGGATCATAATTATTTCTGTAATTTTGAAACCTGGTGGATCTGGGTAACTGCAGTAATTATAGGCCAATTTTCTTAATTAATGCAGTCTGCAAAATACTCATACAAGCAATAGCAAAAACGATTATAATTGATTCCTATCACAATTAATTCATAAAAGAGACACTCAAACAATAACATAAGACTCTTCCTTGACCTCATTAATGAAATTTACAATGAAAGTAATGAAGTGATAGATATAGTATCAGCTAGAAAAAAGGGGCCAAATTCAAAATTTAACAGTGTAAAATGCTTCTGAGTGAAACTAGAATAATGCAATGGAGATAAAAAACCAAAACAACCAACTCTGATCTTTCTGGAAATATTTTCAACTAATTAGTTTAAGTTACTACTAATACAAAGCACAACAGGATTCTGTGGCTTTTGGTTTATTTTTGGCAAATAAAATTAAGTAATCAGAAATTTCTGTTCTCCTTGCCAGTTTTCAGTCATGATGGGTACAATGTTTTCTAAAAGGATGACAAAAAAACCTCAAAGAGAATTACAATTGGGGAATAAGGGTTATCATTTTTCACAGTGTCTGCAGCATGGCTGAAATGACCTAAGCAGTTAGGATCATTAGACTCAAACTCCATTGAAACCAATAGGAAAAAAAATACAACCAACTTTTGCAATAATTCCAGGGGATTTCTGATCAGAATTAAAACTAATATGTCCCAATGTATTTAAGAACCATTGTACATATGATTATCACCATTTGCTGTGGACAATTATAATGGCAGAAGTATCCAATATCTAGTATTATTAAAGAGAAATATCTATTTACAGAAGATATCAAAGGAAACTGAAAGTAATGGTACAGGAAAATATCTAACAAAGCAAAACATTTTGGTTACTTGCTGACCTTGTTTCGGTATCATCTGCTAAGAAATACAGCAACTTATCTGATGCTGCACTGAAAAATATTATATTGTACTAGAAAGAAAAAGTTCCTGGAAAAAAACTAGAAAGTTCAGAGTGCTTCAACGTTTTGCCAAATGAGCAACAAAGCCATCAGGATAATAATTCATTTTCTGAAGATTTAAATATATTCACTGTTTTTATTACAAAGAAGTTGTTTGCTTTTTTTCTATTTACAGGCACCTCTCTTACTTTAGACTCTCATGGAATCAGGAGCAACAACGCATTATGAAAATTTATATAAATCACTGCATTGGTAAACAAAAAGAGAAAAACTATTGCTGCAGTCCTAGAACAAGTCTAAAAATATGGATATAGATCTAGAGATCTGGTACTAGGCAGGACAGACTGGTTGCACCCTGCTGCATTTTGCACATGCTTCCATGAAGTGAATTTAAAGCGAGTTCAAAATGCAGAACTAGTAACATACCAATTTATAATGCAACCTCTCCAAACACAGTCTATCACTACTCTGTCAGCAAAACCTAGAGATGCTTAAGAGATGAGAATTGTGCCTTTAACTAACTTTTGCTCTTGGGCAATCAGCTTCTGATATGCAGAACTCTGGTTGCCTGCTCAGCTCAGGGAAAGCTTCCAAGTTGCAGGTGGAAAGCAGGACAACTCCATTCTCAGAGCAGCTCTTTTATAAGTGCAATACTGAGATTAGCTCATCTCTGCTTGTAGCCTGCCAACAGTATAGGTTAAAAGATTTCCCCATACTTTCTTACTTGCCAGAACTTGGTCATTTAAGCTAAATGGATAAAAGACATTGCTCTGTGTGATGGATCACAATCCTCCAAGATCCTACTGCAACTTGGGAGAAGTTGCAAAGGATCTGTATAATAAAATGCTATTTCAGTTTGGCTAATAATGTTGGAACTTTCCCTACCCTTTCATCATGATCTATAATCATATACCATTAAAGATCAGTGGGATTTTTTTAGTTTTATCTGTCAAGGGATAGAGGAATAGGTTTACTTGTGTTTCTCACTGTCATTTAATCTTGCAAGGAGGGTAATCAGCAGCAAAGAAAAGCGTCTGCCCTTTCAAATTAAGTATTCAGTGATTTATCTTTAGGAAACCATAAGAGCTGTCTCCCACTTCTTTGTCAAAGTTTGAAAAAAATGCAAGTTTCAAATTAAAAAAAAGTTCCCTGCAATTAGTATTCATATTTTTGTAACAGTCAAATGGTCTAATCAGGATCAAGGCCATGAGGTATTATTATGCAAACTAAAAATGCAGAGTCAAGGAAGTAAAGGGAAATCAGTCACAGATCCTGTGCTATTTGCTCCCATAGCAGTTCCCTATCTGCTGCCAGCTCCAAGCAGCTGGAAACAAACATTTCATTGCTGCTGTGCTCACTAACTCCAATGGACCAGGCAAGCTGGGGAGAGAGCATATTTAAAATAATTCCTTGGAAGTGTAGTCATAAAAAATAATATAATCTTACGCAGTACGATATTGTCTTGAAATTTCCCAGGCTTGTCAAATCATCTTGACAGCACACCATGCCCTACTACACTGGCATATTAGGTAAGGGTGAATGCCAAAATAAGAATGCATGACAGGCCAATTATCCTAGCCCAAGTGTCTTAACTTTCAGAATTTCTCCAGTTTTTGGAAATGTTATACTAGATGACAACCAAAACTGCACTGTTCCTTATGTGCAACCACAGAGAATCTTCTAGTTCACATAGGTTAGAATTTACTTCCTGGAGTACCAATTTTGCCTATAATGCCAAAGCACGTCAACGCATTTCAAGTTTTGAACGTAGTTGAAGCATGGGCTGATTAAACTAATTTTGATCGTGATTTCTTTTCTGTCACTAGGAATCTAATGAAATATTCACCAGAGAAAGATCACCCTAGTCATAGCACAGAAAACTCATGATGTTTTTCAAAGAGGGTTGAATTTGAAAGGTTTCAGCGGGGGTGAGGTGCTAAGTGAAGATGTACCAGCAAAAACTAACTTAGTTCTAGCTGTCTAAAAGATGTTTCTGTGACATTTTTAAAGAAGTTCCTACATTAATTCCTTTCCCAGCTAGTTCTCCTCAGTCTGAAATAAGTAGTCTTGTCTATTCCTCAGCATTTTGCCCTCCCATTCCCAGTCACATCTGACAAGCCTGGTCAGCTGCAGGATGGCCTCTTTTCCCACCTGCAGTGGATGGTTCAGGAGTGATTCAATTAAGTGGAAGGTTGTTCCTGCTGGGATCTTATAAATACTTATAGGTATCTAAAGGGTGGGTGTCAAGAGGATGGGACAAGACTATTTCAGTGATGCCCAGGGATAGACAAGGGAAAAATGGACACAAACCAAAACACAGGGAAAAAAATGCTTTCTTTTGAGGGTGACAAAGCACTGGCCCAGGCTGCCCAGAGAGGTTGTGAGGTCTCCTTCTCTGGACACTTGCAAAACCTGCCCGGATGCATTTCTGTGCAAGCTGATCTAGAGGAGACTGCTTTGGCAGGGAGACTGCACTAGATGACCCCCATAAGTCCCTTCCAACTCCTGCTAGTCTAATTCTGTGACCTCCTTACACTTGCCAATACATATTTCTTCTTATTAAAATTAATCTAAGTAACGTTAACAAAAATTGCTATGATGAAGTTGCTTTGAGGCATTTAATCCTAGAAAATTAATTTACCCTGTCCTCAGGTTAATTATTTGAAATCATTCTTTCCATTTCCAAATTGGGACAAATTCTTAGGCGATATAATACAAGTAACGCTCTCCAAAGGACTGGCACCTTCATACTTCTGGAGCAGTTTGAATCTTATAAGGCACACACATAAATCTGTTCCCAAGTTCCAAAAGGTTTTCCTAAAAAGAAGTTAGTCCTTAATATGACTGAAAACCTGCACATGAAATTTATGTTAGATGAAAAATTGCTGAACAGAAGAAAAATTTGAACATACTCATAGAAATGTTTGTTCTAGGTAGCCTATAGGAAAATATACTAAGGTGGTACCACTTAATAACAAGAGCTACTGAGTTAAAGCAGCCATATCAGATAGCACTGGCAGCACAGATTCTCTTATGTGCAGTAAAACTCGATGACATGAATGGAAATGCCTTCCTTTATACTTTAAAGATTTTTTTTTCCAGTTATCTAAAAATAAACAGAACGGAGAAGCCGGACTACAAATTCCTGTTTGAGGAATCATGGCATCACTCTCACTGCTTTCATCCTTATATTTCTGTAATCATGCCTGTTTTCAAACTTTCACTATCATTTGCTATAGACAGGAAAACAGGAGTGTCATTGATATCCACCTTTTCTGCCACCCAGAAAAGTTTGGGTTTGGAGTTTACAGGAATACTTACAGAATCAGTCTTTCTAGTTAATTTTATCCACTCAGTTAAATAACACCTACATAGATAATGATTCAGTGTAATGAATCAGCTATTGCTTCAGGTTAAGCTTATCTTTAAAGTCTGTTAATTTCAGTGACATTTCAAGTTCAGCATGTTTTAAGTGCCTTGCTGAACTGGACTTGCAGGTTAGCCTGCTAGCAGGTATTGTGTGCACCCTATGACAGCCATTCAGTCTGTCCTGACAACTGCTGTCACTTCAGTCTTCTGAGATATCAGACATACCACCATTGTCCAGTACATACCTCCAGTTTAATGTTAACAACAGGCAAAACCTCAAAATCAATTATATCTGTCTCTCTAACAGAAACATTACACATCCTAAGGTACATGACAAGTTTCCACTGTTCTAATGAATTTTAAATGTAAAACATGAAATATTGCCTGAGGTAGTTTCTCTAGCATATTTTTGGAACAGTTACAATTGTCTTCAATATTTGGAAACAAGAATGATCACAAAATTGTCACAGAACAGCCTGCCATGGGAAAATTGCCAGTGTTCTTCTCTGCAATGAAAAACAACTTAGCATTTAAAATTATGATTAACAACTCGATACTAATTAATTAATAACATTAACACCTGTAGTTCCACTGCCTAGGTTATATTTGTAGCATATTGTTCATAACATTCTAGTAAACACGTTAATACCTAAAAAAGTAGAATCAAGCTTTGCATTGTTTAATCAACTTGACAACAGAAAACAAAGATCAATTGTTCTTTCAAACATTTAGGAGGAGTTTAGGCCTCAACTAGTGCTTTGAAAGCAATTCTGGCAGTTTTTCCAAAGGATAACCTGTACCCATTGAAGACATAATTGTCCTCCTCCTAAAGACAGGCCTCCTACAGACAGTGATTGTCAGCCCACACCTGTGCTTGAATCCAAACTTCAGGCCTGAGCAGTCAGCATCTGAAACATGGCAAGGAAGAAAACTTCAGTCTGCTCTTATGTTCAGAGTCTATTTAAACTTGACTTGACCTATGCCAAACTCTACAGGTATCTGCTCTTTGGCCAGCTGACACCCTCACCACACATGCCATTTTACCTTGTGTTTGTTTGTAATGCATAAAAAGCACGTGTGCAATTCAATATGATTAAGTAGGGATTCATTAACTCTCTTCAATCAATCTTAATGCCAGTTCTGCAACAAAATTCTCAGAAGTCTTTGACAGACTGATCCTCTCATCACAAATTACCCTTTTGTTGGATGTAGCATTCTATGTCCCAGACCTTTCTTGACTAAGAACAGGAATTGATCATAGTACTGACAAGTGAATCTGGGAGTGGCAGAACCAAAACTGTGCTTCTCTATAGATTTTTGTCTCATGGAGAGTTCTCTAGTGTATAAAACGATGCAAGCCCTGACTGAGCTTTTTTAATAGCTGAAACAGTCACAGTATCTCTCACATATCTGACATTCAGCAAGGGGTAAATCAATGAAATCTGTCTTCTCTGTTTTCACAGGGTTTGGATAAACACCCTCCCTTAAGGTTATATGTGATATTTCAGAAACAAGTGATCATGACTTAAACTCAGTCAAAATCCCCCAAAGTATAGTCTTTTGTTGAAATGCAAAGACATAGTGCTTTAAAAACTAGTGTTTTCACAAATTCAGCAAGCATCCTCTGAAAAAAACCAACCAAACAAAAAGAACAACTGCTCTGAGACATTAGGTATGCAAAGAAAAAAAAAAAAAAAAAAACACTGGATTAAATGNAAAAAAAAAAAAAAAATCACACTGGATTAAATGTGCAGCCAAATCAAAAGTTTACACTGAATGGCACAAAGAATAACAATACTAATGAATGCAAACAAGGAATTACAAATTGAAGAAAATTGGGAAGGTAAGCATAAACACACAAGAAGAAAATAGTACAAACCACACAACAATGTGAGGAAAGTGTTTTGATTCTACACGTAAAAGAATAGTAATCCTGACAAGTGCATTAGTATATTTGACAACAGAAAGAGTAGACACAATCAGGAAAAACTAATCATTTCTATTGTATGCTAAAAAAGGAGAGGTGGGAGGGGAAACTAAGTCATCAATCATAAAAACATTTAAAAATAATTTCAGCCCCGTAGTGCAAACTATCAGCTATTCTATGCCATTTAACACACACCCTTCTAAAACTTAGAAATAAATTAATCTTCTAGCATGAGAAAGACAGCATCTTTGTAACATCCCTACTCATCCTTGTAAGCTCCTAGGCTCTGGTCGCCTTTTCTTAAAATAATTTAAACTGAGTACTACTTGATTTGTCATTTCTGCATGCAGAGACCATTTTGCCATCAGATAAACCCAGTTGTAGTTATTTGGCTTGCTTACTCAATTTCAGGGGAGTAAAACTAGCCTTATATGTTAAACTGATATAACATGTAGACTGGGACAATCATTATTGTTTTCCCTCTTGTGTACTCTAGAAGTCATCTGTCTCAGTACTTTTATAAGAAATATTACTCTAGTAAACTAATTAACATTATCTGTAATATTTTCACAGGTATAGCTCTCAGCAACAGCTAATCTTATTATGAGTATTTCCAATGACAATATCCTTAGAATATTATCTGCAGTGACCCTGAGACTGTGCAGTTTAAGAGAAGTGAGAGAGATTGACAGCAGAATTATAATCCTGGACTTCAGGAAAACAAGTTTTAGCCTCTTCAGGGACCTGCTTGACAGCATCCCTTAGGAAACTGCCTCAGGGGCAAAAGAGTGAAGAAGAGCTGACTGATTTTCAAGGACAGACTCCTCAGAGCAGAAGAATGGTAATTTGCAATGTGCAGGAAGGCAAGTAAGCATGGCAGAAGGCCAGCAGGGGTGAACATGAAGCTTCTGTCTGAGCTCAGACAGAAAAAAGTGAGTGGGACAGAAGTTGGAAGCAGCAGTACGAAGACATTGTCTCTACATGTAGGAATAAAGTCAGAAAAGCCAAAGGTCAGCTGGAACTGAAATTACCAAGAAAACAAGAAAAGAAAAATGAAAGGTGTGTGTATCAGTAGCAAAACAAAAAGTAACAAAAGTAAAGGAGAAGAAAAGAGTTCAGTATAACCTAAGCCCCTCAGACACACACAAGTCCCAGGTACCAGACTGGATACATCCAAGGGTGCTAAAGATGATGGCTGATGTCACTGCAAGTCCAGCTTCTACAGTCTTCGAAAGATGACAGTAATTGGGGAAGTTCTTGTTGACTGGAAAGATGCAAACGCCATACACATCTTCAAGAGCAGCAAAAAGGAGCCTTTGAAAGGCTATAGACAAAATCCTTTCATAAGACATTATTTAACATGTGAAAGACAAAGTGATTGGGAGCAGCCAGTATGGGTTTATCATGGACAAGTCATGCCTGATCCACTACATTGTCTTCTGTGAAGAAGCAACTGGAGCCATGAGCAAGGAGAGAACAGCAGATGTTTTATAATTTGGTTTTAGCAAGGCCTCTGAAAGTGTCCCATAGTCTTCTTATCACCACATCCATAAGCTACAGGCTGGAAAAGCAATGAAGTGGATAGAAAACTTCCTGGACTACCAGACTCAAAGGCTGGGGTCTCACTACACAGAAAGCAGCTCTGCAGAAAAGGATCTGGAGGCTGTAGCAAAGACAAGCTAAGCACAAAGCAGCACTGTGCCTTTGCAGAGCAAAGAAGCCCAAAAGCATCCTGGGTTGTACTGGCAAAAGCATAGCCAGTCAGTCAAGGCAAGTTTATTCAGAGTATAGCACTCAGGCTGGGGCTCTCCAGTACAAGTATAACGTTGCCATATTGGAACAAGTGCAGTGGAGGCCACCACCTTGGGATGGTTGATGGCTGGAAAACATGACCTATGAAGAGATGTTGAGAGTTCTGCCTTTTCATGCTGGAGCAGTAAAGACTCAGGCAATGAGAGGCCTGATTTCTGTCTACAACTTCATAACTGGGGGATACAGTGAAGGCAGAGCAGACTCTTCTGGGGGTACACAATAATAGGAGGAGAGGCAGCAAACCTAGTCCTGGACAACCTGATCTAAGTAAACCTGCTCAGAGCAAAATTTTGTACTAGACAACCTCTGGACATCCCTTTCAAACCATGATTCTTACACATACAGAGCTGAGCCAATAAACTTCTATTTCTAAAACCAAACAGTTACTTCCTCTTGGTTCTACATTTCAGATAGTTGTATCCTCTACATTGTCTTTTGTTAATTATTTCAATCACTAATGATTTACAGGATCATAACTTCACTGGAAGTGTAACCCAGCTTGCTGCATCCTGTTGTACAAGAAGACAAATTCTTATTAACTGTTCTACAAATTTAGAAGTGTGATTTGAGTAGCTTTTATAGATGTAGATTTCTCAAAACTGCTTCTCTGTTAGGCTCCGAGATCAGCACTCCTAAATATTCCAATTTCTGTAACAGATTAATGAATGTACTGGAGCTGAAATTTTTAATGTTGTATATTAAAATATACTTCTTAAGCTTTAGGGGATCATAGAGGGCAAGATTTTCCAATCTGGAGGACATAAGCCCCTCTTTCACATTTTTCATAATTTGATCTCAAAATGGCTAAAGAATACTAAAAGAAACAGTAAGGTGGGAAAGAATGAAGCAGCTTGTAATAAAAGATGCTTCCAGCTGATTTTGTTGTTTTGCTTATTTGGTGTCTTTCTGAGAAGATTAGAAATATGTAGGATCATTATAATCAAATTCTACTCTCACTTCAACCATTGTCTTTTGTCTAAGTTACTGAGAGCATTGTGCCACCTGTATTCTTTTCCATAATCAATGTAATAAGTTTCCAAAGGTGATAGTTGCATAATTGCACATGCAGAGCAACAAAGATAAATTATTCTCTATTCACAACATTGCTCTAAACTGTTTGGCAGAACTAAATATGAATGTAGTAGCCCAGATGTTATCTCCATGACAGGATCATCTAAATTCAGTGTAAATTTAATAAGCAACAGTTATAGGAGTTATTCTGCATTTATGCTTGTATAGCTGGCAGCTGTACATGATGACATTTAAAAAGAATGGCAGGCTTTAAGGAACAAAAAAGATGAGGAATAAAGGTGTAGGTTCTAGGTAGTGTATGAGTTCAAAATCCTTAAATAATTTAGGGCAAGATCTAAAAGAAGCTAACTTTATAGAAGGATTTTTACAATGTTCCTTTCTCTGAAGTTCACAAAGAAATTCAGTCAGACACCTGATGGGAGTTAGGCATGTAATCCTTTTGGATGTTAATTCATTACAAAGTCAGCTCAGAGGATTAGAGTGCTCAAGGTTACTTAGACCTTGTAGACCATCAAAATGAAAAGCCAAATCCGAGAGCAACCATTTCCTCACAGATACTGCACTCTGTTTTTCCAGAGTCTTCCAGAAACATACCCTACAATTCTTTTGGCATGAATTATTCCAGTTCCTTCCCAATAAACTGTGAAATAACTTGTCAGTATTTCTGGACACTTTGGAAAGAGATGGAAGTAGTAATGGATGAAGTAATTTAGCTTGCTTTATCACTAGCAAGACCGAGTTACCCACACGTACAAAATATTCAACCAAGTGTTAGTTATCCTACACATCTTTGCTGGAGTTTGCATATTTACTTGCTTCCTCATAAAAGCAGTATGTGTTCCAGTCTATACTGTGGCATTCCATGTGCAAGTAATTTAATATGCAAGTATATTATTGGCTAAACAGGTCACCCTTTCACTTCAGATCACTGCCATTATTACATAAATCCAATATATGCCTGCAAGTGTATATGGACATACAAATGTGTATAGTGAATCAAATACATTATAACAATGGAACGCTTTTTAGCCAACTATTTTTGCAAAAACTGTGAGCATAAGAATATTCATGTGGTTCACTAAAGACATGCCTGTCAGTCTCACTACTGGCCTCAGCCACCTCCTAGCCAGAGACCTCAAGCTGTATCTGCATCTAAGCTAATCACCCACTGAGTGCTTGGAATTAAGAGCAGACTGTTTTGCAGCATCATCAGGCTGAACTTGTTTGATTTCCTGGTAATAGTTTTGTAGGCACTCTTTAGGAGTGAAGATGCTATGCTCAAAACCAGTGCCACACACTGACAGATAATTGAACCTAATCTGTCCAAGACACCAAAGAATAACCACAGGTTAATCTGGTATAAAGAGCCATGCTTTACTGAAATCAAGATACTGGGACAGGGACAGAGATTCTTCATTAAAAGGGTCATCAGATGACAACAACAAAACTTGGAAAATAATAGATTTTTCCCAAGCACAAATAAATTTAATAGAGTAGATCAGTTATCTGTTCAGAGAACAATTCTGTTGGGAAAAAATCTGAAAAATGCATAAAACTTAAGTGTCACTGCATTAAGACATTCTGTTTGTATGTAAAGACTTTACAAAGTTACACTGTTCTGGTGATTCTATTACACATATAGACCTTACTAAGAGATAGAAGGATGCATTTTAGTTCCAAGACTGATTATTTAGATACAAGATTTGAAGACTCTTTCCCCTTTTTATCTCAAAATACTACTATAATGAACAACAAGATGGTAAAATTAATTGCAAACAACAAAAAGATACCTAGTAGTCTCTACCCTTTTGTATTCAAGACTTTTCTGTCTCCAGTTGTTCCCCTCTTCTCTTGTAATCCTTCTAACAAGAGCTGCACTTATCCACAGTGAATATCAAACTTCATGTAACATTATTCCAGAGTTTGTAGGTTATCTCAGTCATACTCATGTTGTATGGGACTTTTGGCAATCAGCTGTCATACATATGCTTCTTTATCTAATACACATATATGAAGAAAAATACATGAGATTGGACAGTACACCATAGTTCTGCTATACAAGACTACGTCCTCTACCTACTGAAAAAAACCCAAACATTTTTAGCTTTCAAAACCATATTGTTAGGTGGATAACTGTAACTTAAAATCTGTTTTTCTACACTGAAAAGCTAATGCATTATTCTTCCTTGAAGAATAAGAACATTTTGTTTACTTCTCTAAAAATATATTATCATGGAAACCTAGTATTCCAGTCACTGCAGCTCTTTCAACCTCTGAAGGTTAGGATGCATTGCTAGAAAGAAGAAAGTCACAAAAATCTGAAAGTTAAGTTGATTTGTATTAATTTCTCTACATCATTCATAAGGAAATATGTTCTTTATTAGCTTCTTCACTTAGAAAAGAAATGCCTCATTAATTTCAAACGCATCAATCTGAAAATGCTATCCATGTCAGATAGAATAATGACTGACATTACAGAGAGCACAATAAACTGCACAGAAAATACAAGCACTCATTATTCACTGTCATATGAATTTATACTCAGGTGTGTAAATACACACCTTTTTGTACTATGAAAGCTCTGGAAAGAAACAATCTTAGGAGTAACTGTGATGTAGGTCATAAGAGAGATAAAGAACATGGATTTAGAAATTCATTCAGAGACATGTTGTTGGAATAATTGATGCTGTCATGCATTTACTGCTCACTTCTGGTCTACAGACCCAGACATCTCTTCACAGAAAGCAATCAGGTTGCTCAGGTTTGATTTATTCTTGGTAAATCCACTCTGGCCTGTCCCATTCACTTTCTTCTCATTTCTGGAAATGACTTGCTTGTGACTGCAATGTTACCTTATATTACTAGTATCAGTCTGTTAAGTATATCTAGCTGTCCTATTTTATTTCTGAAACCTGATCGTTTTGGAAGTGCTTTATTTCTTGAGGTTCTTAAAATAGAATTTGTCTTCTTGCTTGGCTTGTTGTTTCTTGTTATATTCAGCATGTAAATGCCAGAAACAGCCTGACTTTTTCTAATTAAGAATTAAAACAACTGATTGAGTGTACGGAAGGCAAGGAAAAAAAATAAATAGTAGTTCCATAACGTATGCATATGGCAGCTAGGTAAGCTTGCTTGGAGAAAAGAAGCTATTTAAATTGATATTTAAAATAGACTTTCAACACATCTTTTAAAGCACACCCCCACAACACCTTTTTGTAGTCCCTAAGGAAGCTTGCTCATCTCATTCAAGGTAAGTAGTTCCATTTTGTAACTTGATTTATTGCAACTAACTTAAGTTGAAAGTAAAAATGTCAATGGGAGGGATGAAAAACACAAAAAATAAACCAATTAGGTGGGATATGTTCAAAACAGTAATTCTCAGAGAAGGACAGAAACCACGTAAAATAAGGTTTGTAGGGGGAAAATAAGGAAGTACTATTATGAAGTATGTTATTCAGCAGTATATATTGAGGCCTTTGCTGTGCAATACTGTTACATTCGCTGTTTTTAAAGCATGAATCACTCTTCCCTTAGTATCTACCCATTTATTACTTTTCTACATTAAAAAATTAAGGTCAGTCAACTATTAATTGATATGGAGATGATACATGAAAAGACTTGATTTACTAAACACTTGCAATTGTTATAAGCTTTGCATCAGTTATTGTATCTCATATTAACACTGGTTAATAGAAATTTTTTTCTTTTAATACTCCTCTGTAAATATAACCTTTAATGCCTGCCAACTAAGGTCTAGTCAAAGAAACTTATACTCCTACTGCAGATCTCTCATGTTTCTCAAATGAAACCTGCTATCAGGCTAAATTAATGTACATGAGTTTTAGAGAAAAGTATATCTGTCCATACAAGCAGGGGGCAGGTTCCAGGAGGAGTCTCGCTAAGGGAACTTTGAATTCAGAAGTTTACCTGCACCCACCTCATAACTCTGCTGGAGTTTTCCTCAGTTTATCAATACATTCCCTATATTGGGTGGCCCAAAACTGAATGCAGTATCCTAAATCTGATCCAACGACTACTAACGTAAGCAATGGCATCTCTCAGATTGAAGCAGAACGAGCCATGTTTTTACAGTAAGTACTACAGAAGTGTTAGAAGTCAAGCATAAGTCTCACATTCAGGGACAACCCTGCTCTTTCTCGCTTATTTCCCCAAAGGAATCAATTCATAAGAATGTCTTCTGGGTTAATTATTTCTTTTGAACAGAACACAATGCTGACAGAAGAAAGTTCAGCAACATTAAATGATAGTTCTGAAGCTACAGCTAGCAGACAATGTACCTACTTTTACATTTTCTTTCTTCCCTGCTCTAACATCCACATTTCTGGCAAGACACAGCCATAGTTTGTTACAACAGTTGTGTGTGGAATACACATCAGCCACTCTAAAAGGATACAATGCACTGTATTTCACAATTAGAATGATTTGTGATCCTATTTCACAAGAATATGAGCAGCTCTGAAGTGATGAAATTAGCAGGTTCCACAGATTCTACAAAAATATCTTCTCTACTCACAGGCAAAACTGAAAGTAATTCTTGCCCAACTTTCTCCTCCCATATTACATTTTCACAAACATTAAAGGAAGAAAATAACATATGGCATATTCTACATGTAGCTTGACATACAGTTTATTATGAGGCAAGTGTGGAAAATTCCAAGTTGAAAAAGACTTTTTAAAGTAGTTTTATCAAAAGCTACTTGTACCAGAAATCCACTGTTCTAGTATTTCAGATTAGAGTGTTAAAATACAAGACATCAGGACTTATCTAAAGACAAAGAAATTGTACTAGCAGAAAATATGCACATAAATACATAACATTTTCTTACAAAGAAAGAAATTTCCCTTAAGTAATTTTTGAAACCTTTTCATGGATAAAAAAATTAAGCTGGCTTGACTGGCTTGCAGCTCCCCACATCATCATACTCCTTCTTGAGAAATGAGACCAACATATGCTGTTTTGCAGTCATTGGGAACTCCCTCAATCTGTACACTATTTTAAAAGTAATAGAGATCTCTGACTTGAACAATTTGCACCACTGGCTATTCCTCTGTTTGAACTCATTCTGTAGGCACACAAGTTTGGGAAACCTTCAAGTAAGTGTAGAGGCAAAGCAGGCATAGAATGTCTCTACCTTACCTGCATCCTCTACTTCACTAAATGGTATACTTCCTCCTGGACTTACATTTTTATTTTTACTCTTACTGTCAAGTAGCAGCAGCAGGTCTTCTTATTGCCTGCAACATCCCTTATAATTTCATTTTTAACTAAGCTTTGGCTTTCTGACATTATCTCTGCAGGCCCAGGTCATGTTTCTAAACTCTCCCTTTGCAGCCTGTTCAGTATACGTCCTTGATGTATTAGGCCTTGGTCATGATCCAACATCCACAAAACTCATTGAGCTTCACTGACTTCAGAGAATGTCAGAAGGGAAGTATTAGTAATGAATAATTCAAATATTGAAAGCAGGTAAAATACTAGAAACTAAAATAATAGGAAAGACTTTGGAAGATGCATAGACTTTAATCCAGTAAGTAGAATTTAATATTTAGATTATAACAAAGAAGTTTATATCTGAGTTGTATATCCCTAAGAAAAAAATATCTCAATGTGTAAGATTTTTAGCAGTGATAATATTTATGTAAATACTGCTTAAGGAGTATCCAGAGAGAAATAAAAAAGAATAAATAATTACATAATTTTTTTTTAATGATGGCCTTTAGCATATTGACTTCACCTAAGATTCGATTTAGAAGAAAATAATTCTTACATGTCTTAGCAGAAATACTGAGAAAGACTGATCAGTTCCTGTCTGCTATTAATACTCCAAGAATTATCTTCATCACGAAAATCCTCAAAACATTTTTTTCTTTCCTTTTTTCTCTTTTTACTATCAGTTCTCTGTAATAATTCAATTTCTCCATGTTCCAAATCCTTTGGATCACGGAGTAGTCAATCAAGTGAACACATCTTTTACAGTGCTTCAATTAGTAAGCTTGTATTTTATATTAGTTTCTTAGCAACGGGCAATTAGACATTTAACTCTGTCAAGGATTATATCTTAATTTCAAGACTAAAGTTCAATATTCTCAGCATCTGATCTTGTTCAGTTTTTCCGTTCATAGACCCAAGTTAATGGACCATGGGGTGAGGTGTTACTTATTGACTTGCTTCCTAAAACTACTTTTGACTTAACTTCTTCTGTCTTTTTTCCAAGGATTTGTTTTAATGCTTTTTGATACTATGTAGTTGAGAGAATGATGGGTTTTGCTTAGTTAAACACTAGTCTCAGAATCTAGCCTTTGAAAAACTGCAAATATATTTTATTTACCCTCTTTGGCTCTTTGATTGAAACAGAACTTGCAAACAAGCAGCAGTAACACACCTGGCTATTTTCTTCAAAAAAAAAACAACCAAACCCAAACAGTTCTTTTGACTACTACACACAGAAAACACTTGTGAATATTCAGGTTAAAAAAAACAACTATAGTTAGCTGTTTAGTTCATCTTTCATTAGAGATCTTTGAATAGCTATTCAGATAAATAAATAGGTGGATGCAAAGCTACCTGCCTTTTGCATGTCACATAGAAAGCGTGTTATCCAGAACTCACATTTCATACTTAAGTTCATTTAGAATGAGAACCACTAATAATTCATGACATATGCAGTTTAATTAATAATCAGTTACTATTCAGAAGTACTGATCACCACATCACACACATCATTAAAGCAGTTGCAATGACAAATGCAAGGCATCTTAGTCAGGCCCTCAAAAACTAAATGATAAAATAAAAAAAAAAAAATCTGCATTTCTGATGGGCTGCTGCCAGTCAAAAAAAGAAAACAACTAACAACAAACCCACTAGATTAAAAATTCTTCTAATCATTATGTATCTTATAATAACAGTATCTCTAAAATGAAGATAGAGCTACATTTGTCAAATATTATAGTGCAATGGACTCTACCTGAGAGCTCACCAATGTATGATCTCAATTAAAGAGGAAGGACTACTATGCATGGCTGGGAAGGTGATGTACATCTAGAGAAAAAAAATACACATAGACTATTTTGGCTTGGTCTCTGCTTCACACAGCTCAAGGTCTTATGCAGATTATACCACATAATTTTATAGGTCAATATTAAGAGTGTTTGGACACAATTCACATCTGTTCTTATTCTGGACATGATAATAACTCATAAGGCTACTGACTCATGCTCCTTAATAAGGAGTCCTTAGGAGAATAACTGGGGTTAACATTTCTGCCTCCTTTATGCTACTAACCACCTTCAACTCCTAGCTCTTCCACAGGATAGCAATTCCTCCTCATCTCTGCACACTCTAGGAAAAGAGGGAACGAGAGCAAGTCTGCCATATCAGAAATTCAAATCCATAGGTAACTGTTTCCTCATTTCCAGACAATTCACTATTACATAATGTAAATGAAGAGAAGGATAAAGAAAGAGCTAGAGATAAGTACGTTTAGAAAGAACTTTTAATGTCTCTCTAGTTCAGATTATAATCAGCTAGCACAGAAACAAAACTGAAACTCACACTGAAATAGACTTTGGAAATGAGAGTTAACTTATTTATTGGAGTCTAAAAAGTTAAATCTTCCAGATTTCTACTTACTTCAGAACTTAAAAGATAACTACACACGCATACAAGTCTGCAACCAATTGTTTCCACAGCTCATGAAATGGAGACCACAGCTCAACTCTGCCACAGGCACAGAGCAAATGTAGAGCTACCTCAGGTCCCCAGTCTCTCCTTTGAACTCAGATGCATCACGGGAACTTATTCAACTTACTCAAGTTAAGGAAGAAAAAATACAATTTCCCAGATCAAAGCTGCTTCACATATAAATCTCTAGGACAAATTTAATTAAATATTTTGAGGTTCTATTAAAAAAAGAGAGAAGGAGGCAGAGCAACAAAGAATGACAGAATAAAAGCACAAGTTAAAGGCAGACAGAGAGCTGGAGGCAGAGGGACAACAGGGAAGCAGAGAGACAGCCCAAGAGACATATGACTGCTGCAGTGATGGGCACAGAAGCCTCAGGCAGCCCCAGGACTGCATCCACATGTACCCACCCTTGTCCAATGCAGTTAATTGTTGAGAGCAGTTGAAAACCAAGATCCCAGATAAATTGGGGCAAACTTTAAACCAGGAACAAGGAGACAGCTTCCTATTTGTACCTCTTTACAGAGGAGGATAGATTTAGGTTGAATGTTAGGAAGAAGTTCTTCCCCATGAGGGTGGTGAGACACTGGCACAGGTTGCTCAGAGAGGTGGTGGCAGCCCCATCCCTGGAAGTTTTTAAGGCCAGGCTAGATGGGGCTGTGAGCAAGCTGCCCCAGGGGGGTTGTAACTAATGAGCTTTAAGGTCCCTTCCAACTGTGACAGTTCTATGATTCTAATATGATCTACCTGCAGATTGATACTTGACATAATCTTGTGATCCTAAAGGGAACAAGTTATGCTCACTAAAAAAGAGAAAAATAATTGCATTATCCTGAAAATGTCAGTACATCCCACCTCAAAGACCAAGTCATTCACCTTGGGAGGTGAATGCACTTGATGGATCATTTCTTTAAACAATTACCTGTGCTAAAAGCAACAACGTAATTAGTTAAGCTGGACTTGAATAAACTCTGATCCTTACATTAGGAGTAATGACTGAAACTCTTACAGAGCCTTCATCTTCTAAAAGGCTCAGCTGGATTGAACAGACTCCAACTGGACATCTCTGCCTAATGTCAGCACAAGATTAATTCTCTTCAAAGTAGAAAAAGAAATAGAGTCCTTAAGCATTTGGTGAGCACTTCAGAGAAATAACAGGCAACAGCACCCAACAATATATCTAATAGGTAAGGTCAGACAAAGCTTTTACTATAGATATTAGAACAATGACAGCATCCTTTCTAAAGAGACTCATTCAATCTCCCCTTCCTCACTCCTGCCTCTTTAAGGCTTGGTTTCAAACAGAGAGCATAGCAGGATGATCCTGTCTTTAGCAGACATAATTACTGTGCTCCTTAATCAAACTGTTAGCAAGTCTAAGTATGAAAGTTGCTAAAAAAAGTAAGAAGGCATGACAAACTACTTGCTAAAAAAAGAGCTTAATGTCTTTTAAGAAATGTAATTAAGGCAACATGTAGTCAGATTCATCTGTTGCTCAAACATGCTAATTTGCAGCTTCCTTAAAATGCAAGAACTAATTTGGTGAATTATGCTATTGCAACAACTAGACCAGAAATAGATAATTACTCCATGGTGTGTGTGGTTGTTGTGAGATAATTCTAACCACTCTCTTGTAGAATATGATGAAACAATGTCCTTCAACTTCTCCCTAGAGAGAACATCCCAAAATATATGCTTTGATGCTGCAAACTTCAGCCAGGTCATTACTTATTAAAAGCCTTAAGTACCATCAGTCCTCCTTGAGGAGAAAACTCACACAGCTAACAGAAGGAAAACTTAAGATTTGTGCTGTGCAGAGAAGGAATTGCCAGTGTTTAACAAATAGGGCCAGCAGAACCATATATACTTGCTACTGTCCTGAAACTCCTTCTGAGTATCCCAGCACACACCAGATTTAACAAAGATGGGAAATCAAAATACCTTGTTGAAGAGAATCAATTTATGGCCATCCTTTACTCCTTCCCTTTCATTTTCAGTGTCCTCACTATGTTAGGGGCACTATTTCCCAGGTTTTCTTTCCACAGATACTTCCTTGCTTTTCAGTTGTACAGCCTCTACCATTCACTTTTGTCTTTGCATAAACAAAGTTGTTTTAAAAATATGTATAGCAAACCAAAAGCAATTTAAAAGAAAACAGAGCTATCCTTAAATATGTAAGCTGACACTTAAACCACAGATGTAAAGTGAAATTCTTTAAAAACAATAAACTTTCACTTTATCGTCTCAGCTAGCTATGGCAAGAGTCATATATTTTATTGCTCTTTCTCCCCAAATGGGTAGGTGTTTTAAACTTGTATAAGACTTTGATGAATAGCAGGGTTTTTTGTTTTAGATTTCTTTAAGATCAAACACAGCTGCCAGTAAAAGTCAAATACATGCAGGATTAGACACAATATTGCAATAACAACAGTAAGTAATAAAAAACAATATTCAAATAACTGGCTTGATCTGTCTTTAGTTGTTCATATCCAGTTAATAATTCCCTACATTTGTGACACTGCTTTCTCACCCATACATCTGCTGCATCAGATGTTTGGAAAATAAACATCTCAAGTTCCCCAGCCTTCAGCTGACAGGTCTGTGGTTTCCACAAGTGTGTGGCAAACTGCAAAGTTTCGTCTTTTCTCAGAAGATCAAAAGTGGGACTCAAATTCAGCCTTTTCACCTCAACTGTTCTGCTGCATGCAAGGATAATAGATTCCCCTGCTATGTTAGTGGCAACAAGGGCTGGAAGCTGCTGTCTGAGATTCCTGCCCAGCTGAGGGGGAGATCAAATTCTGAGGAGCCTTTTCTTACCAGTTCAGTGGGGCAATCTCTAGGCAGCAGAGAATGAACCTCTGCCAGCACTGTCTTTCAGAAACTGAACAAATCTTAGTACAGGAGAACAAAGGATGGATTTGAAAAGAAATGTTCTTTTTTAGAGAAAAACACATCATAAGAAACGTTAGTTGAAGATGCTATTTTCTCAGAAAATATTACCAAGTGCAACAAAAGAGAGGAAAATGGGGGGGGAATCAAAAGCATGTTGTTTCTCCCACAGAGCTGACACCTGTTTTTATATGATTGTTCATTTAATATGTTCCTTTTCCAAAACATATTTTCAAAAGCTTTACCTTAGCAATTTACATGGTAGGTAATGGTTAAACTGAACTTATGTTCTGTGGAATATTAAAAGAAGTTTGGTTTGGGGTCTCAGGTAGCAGAAGTCAGTGACCTATATTTGAAGTAAATTACCACAGGGAAACACTGAAACTGCATTCAGGCAGGGTTTTTCCTCACTCCTCTCTCTGTCCAGTGTTTTTGCCCTTCCTTAAATGCATTTTCCTAGAGGTGCCATCATCTTAGCTGGGCAGCTCAGCTGTGCCCTGCCTGGATAGCAGAACTTGCTTCTGAAGGTGTCCAGTCAGGTCTTCTCCAAAGACAGTGGCATGTGCCAAGCCAAGACTGCCTGAACTACAGCCTCCTCAAACTTGCCTTTGAAAGCTTTCACAGAGCTGAGCTCCTTAACAAACTGATAGTTCTGAGCAATATGGTTACTATATTATGAAATATTGCAGCATTTTCAAATGGTTGTTTGAGAAGGTGTAATACACACACATACAGAGACCATAAGTACATTTTTATGTTCAGTACTTGGAATTCACAAAGCTTTCTAGCTGGAAAAAAATTCTATATGAGCTGTGTTTATAATCCCTGAAAACATTTGGAATTTTGAATTATCCTGTAAAAGCTCAACAGAATTAATAATTACAGCTAGAACTGTGTGAAAAACTGTAATAAGGCTTTTTCTAAATAACAGTAATAAAAATACTCCATAGAAATCAGTAGCCTTGCTACTAGATGTGGCAATCATTTTTTTGGAAAGCATATCTAAAAACCAGCCACATCCCATAGTTTTCTATAAATCCACATTAACTTTCTGTTCTAGTTTAGTGCTCTGTTACTCAATGTGTGAATTGGTATACAAATGGAAAGTTATTTAAGTGTACTTTATATCACACTGTTTATCTTTTCTCTCTTAGCTATTATTAAAGATCAGTAATTTTCAGACAAGGCAAGCAGAATAACAAAGAGGAGTAAAGACACTGACAACATGTCTTATCCTTCAGATCTGTGATCATTTCAGAACATCAAGATGTTAAGTCTTCCTGCTCACTGAAGACAGAATAATTTAGCCTACTGGACACTCAAGAACCCCATGTAATTGTCAATGAGTTTAAAAATATTCTTAAATCATTTAAGCCATTTTTTAGTCAAAGTCCAAAAGTAGAAAATCTGAAGTAATCCTTTTGAAATTACAAATATAGCCTCCAATTTGTCCACAGCTTATTCCCCCATTCCTTCAAGCCTCTTTAAGGTGACTATGAGAGTCCTATTTTCCAGTCCAACTGGCTCCACAGCCAAGATGATTTATGAGCCACTCTCCTGGACCTTTCAGGATGTTTTAGATCTAACATTAATTCCTTCTTGAAATACTTAACTGACTGTAACTAGCTATGTAAAAAAAAAAAAGAAGCCCTAAATTTTTTTCAGGTGTTTTCAAACACTCCAGAGATCAAGACCTTTATTAATCCTCATTCCCTGTCTTTCAGAAAGTAGATCCTGGTTTTGGATGGCATCCCTTTTCCATATCCTATTAGCTACTACAGATGCTGGAGAAATGGTAGTTCCCAGAAATCTTACACGTTGAACAAAAATATTCTTTTCTACATTATAATGCCCATAAAGAGGCAATCACTTAAATTGATTCACAAATAAAAAAATACAACCAAACCGCCACACACACACAAAAAAAAAAACCCAAAGAAAAACCTGAAAGAAACAAACAATCCATCCCCACACTATGGACTTCCAAACTACCTCTAAGGACTCAATCAGCTTCAGTGGAACTTACTCCTCTTCATCACTGTATGATCTAGGAACTAGCAAAGTTTCCCAGTCAAGTGCAGGATTGATCTGCTTTGCCTCTCAGCCATTACAGGTACCCAGCAGAAGAAATGGAAGGAATAATTACTTCTCCTAGTAAGTAAAAGCAAGTTTTGCAGATTATTCTCTTTACCAGCTACTGCAAATGAAAAGCAAAGGGGAAGGAAAACCAAAACAAACCAACCAACCAAAAGTTGCTACAGAGAATTACAAACCTATGGTCACTGTGTTTGCTTCTCCTTTGCATGCTTGCCCCTGAATTCAGATGAAACTACAAGGGAACACTCTTCACACATCAAAGAGGAGCTAGATCTACCTGTCTAGTAAAATGCTAACCCAAAGCCAAAAGCACCATCAGCTCCAAAAACATTTTGTAAACATCTGATGAGCTAAACAGGAGAACAAGCAAAATTTAGATCCTTCCAAGGTGTAAGTAACAGCAGAAGACAAAAATCACAATTTGTTATTGAAATGCTGAGGAATTTGGGAGAAAAGTAAAATCCACCTATTGCTCCAGCTTCATTTATACCATTTTTTTCCTGCACATTATAAAAAAAAATATACCCACAAAAGCTCATTTCAGGATTTTTTATGACTACTTAGAGAGAGTAAGAGTCAAATTGAACTAGAAGATATTAAAAAACAACTAAACCATGAAGTAGCAAATTCTATTCCCTCATAAAACACAATAAATCTGAGTGGACTGCAACAAGAAACAGTCAGAAACTTTTCAATTCACAGAAGATTAATCTAAACAAACATTAAGCACTGAGAACACTAAGTGTTAAACAAATTAATCAAACTTGAAATTTCCCCCAGAAAATGAAGACAAATTCTAATAGTCTGAAGGGCACTGTCAAGAATTTTTATAAACCTATGTAATGAAATGAGAAGTGGCAGCTCCTCCATAAATGTTTCTTTCATCAAGCAGTTTTGTATGGTGTGGATGCACCATGAGAGACAGTCTAAGCTTTTTTGGTGCATTTCCTTTCCATATCTTCTCTGCAGCTTCCTTAAAATTCCATCTGGATACATCTACTATCAATATGTCTATGACTGGCTTATAAGATATTTAAAAGTTGCCAAATTAACAGATTTTTGTACAGCAAATCTTGTTTTATTGCAACACATTAACTTGCAAAATGAAGCAAAATGGCAAGATAAAACAGCACAGCAAAGCACAATATAGTAACAAGAGACATTAAAAAAATAATCACAGCTATGCTATGGAAGTGAATGCATTTTTAATGGATCCTATATATAGTTCAGCATACCTGTGCAAGTGTTTGTCTTGTTCTGTGCCTCTGATACTGAGGAGATGCCTGGGTTTAGATATAACTAAGTAGACAGCTTGATTCTGGCACTGATTTGTAAGGTTCAGGAACTTCATTGCTCTTGGGAAGGAGGAGAAACAATGCCATAAGCCATCACTGGCCCACAGATAACCTCATCTGGCAAAGGCATGAACAGCTAAGTTCAACAGAAAGAATTTTTTTTTTTAAGGACTTATATAATCAGCTGGAAGTTCCACATAGGATTCATTAAACAGACAGAGATCTAACAATTGGTAATTTGATAAAGAAAAGGAAATGTTTATTTGGAAGAGTGAATTTCATTTTCAAGACAAAGCATAGACTACCATGCCCTCATTCAACCAAATAGGATGCAGAAACTGCAAGCATCATATTAGAAGAGAAAGAGATAAATCAGTACTTTATCTACTCCACAAGATTGGATTTTAAAAGCCACAAAACCTGACAAGCTCCAGCAAAGCCTAGCCATTATTAAAGCAGAAAGCCAGATGGAGAGTGCTCAGTACTTCCAACATAAATCTCCTCTCTGGAAGGACTTGCTACCAAAGTCTGTTCTTGGTGAGGACAAACAACAGCATGACATGTTTCCAGAGACTAATATTCCAGTGTTTCCTTGAGAGCCTACCTGATGTAGAGGAGCACATAGAATAAGGGTTTGATGAGAGAGAAAGCACAAAGCCCCAGTGGGGCTGCAAAGGGCTTGCCAAGGGAAAAGCTGCCAAAAGCTTTTAGTCCTGGCCACTTCTCTTCAGGAGCCACAGGTGGAGGTCTGTGTTGGACCAGGAATTCATCCAGAGTTATGGTGACAGGTTTTGGAGAGAGCAAGTGCAGAACCCCAGTGTTTATGGGGCTGCAAAGGGGCTCCTAAAACCTCTCAGTCTTAGTCCCCCTTTTGTTGGAGCCACAGCTGCAGCTCTGTGCCCTCACTTCCATCTTCCCTATATAATGGCAAAAGCAGATCAAGACGGAAAAAATTACAGCTGTGTATCCTGTGCTTATGAAAGTTGCAATTCTGTTCACATATCACTATCATACCATTGCAGCTACTGCAACTAAAGCCAGTAACAGTGCCTCAACAAGCTGCTCAGACTCAATTAAATGAAAGTTTAAAGATTTCCATTGAACTGGGTCACCATTATCAGCAACCAGATTTTTTCCCACATGTTAACTTCACCTCCCTGGCTTTCAAATTCCTCAGACATTAGAATTACAATATTTGTTTTGCTATGCCTAGACTATTCCAACTCTGCTGCAAGGACTGGATCTGCTCCAAAGATCTGGTCTCCTACATGTTCATTAAATAACCAAGTTCCAGCTTGTGTTTCCCTCTATTAACCTTTTTGTACTTTGCCTTTTTTGGAAGGAAGGTTTTAGACAAATGCTTTGAGGCTTAATTTGAAGACACTGAGATCTGAAGAACAGCTCATATCCTTTAGAGTCTTATCCAGGTGCTCACACTTTAGTGATTTAGCTCAGATTAGGAGTCAGCTTTTGAAGATCTCCCAGTCATCATGAGTCACAACACACCAGTTTACATTGCAGAAAGGCCTTGAAGAGTACATTCTGTAGTCTTTCTCTCTGAAGTCATGCTAGAAAATGTGTTCTATTAGTGGATCTTCAGGACTTGAAACCTTAGGGGTTTTTTTGATCTTGTCTTTGCACCTGAGGGCTGCCACTTCAGAAATTTCAGACAAGATGGTCAAAGTTTCCCTCTCAAATACATAACTCAAGTTTCCTTTAAATATCACTTTCCTATCAAATATTAAAGACACTAGCACAGATTAAGTTTTGCACCTAGGAAAAGTAATAGCAAGAACCACTATTTGAATAACTCTTTTCATTATTATTTGACAGACACAAGAGCAAAACAAAACGCACATAATGCATTCTGAAGAGGAATGTGTTAATTGATCAGAGGATCTTTAACTTCTTACAACTATACTTCTCATGATAAAATAATGACACTGATTAAGACCAATTCTAGATGAAACAGAAATTATTCACAGGAACAGCAGAAAATCCAGCTAGTTTCCTGTAAACTTGTCAATTAAAATATTTCTGTTTACCCTTCAAGGGATGATTCAGATCACTGATTTTCCTGAATACTTCAGGATACTGTACAAATATGAGGACAAGGAGAGATGTGCTGGTTACTGAAGCAATGTGCCTCTCACAGCTACTGAGGAGAAGAGCTGTAATATACAGTATGATTAGGTTTGATCATTTGCTATCCCTTATTAACAGCAATACATCCTTAGGTCAGGCAAGCCACTTTTAAGACTGAGATGTTTCTGTTAAGATCTCTTTTCCCTTCAAGTTCCAGGTCCACAGAAGCCAGTGTTATTGGTTTATGTTCACTTAATGCATGGTCCAATAAAACAGCCCCTACACAGAATTCAAATCAGGCTGGCAGGAATACTCAGAAATCAGACAAATGTAGTGAGAGATACTAACAGTGCAAACTCTAAATTGAAATAAGAATGGAAATAATCAAGAATTCAAATAGAAAGTAATGATTTCTTCTTCCCTCATCACACAGTAGATATGCCCTTAGAAGGATGCTAAATGTTTATTTCACCACTGAACTCTTTCTGCACTGCTTATTCATTTGTTGTGTACTTTTCCCTATTGGAAGAACAGTCTCAGAGCAACTGTTCAGATCTGTAGGTGTTCACTCTATGGAGGAGTACAAGTCAGCTACAGGGCAGAGTCAGGAGAAATGCCTGCTATCAAGTCCTGTGGCAGCCAGAGAAGTTGTTCTTGGGCTCCTCTCCGATGCAGGTTCATGAGTTAGTTGAAAGAGCTGCAAAAAAGCCCACTCATCTGCTTGTCCTACCTTTTTTTCCCCTATTCTTAAACATGCAAGATCCTGCCATACCACACAGTTTATTGATTGATAGCCTGATGAGAGCAGAGAAAACTCCTTTTGTACTGGTGTTGCTGTTGTTAAATCTAATTTAGCTCTTCAGGTCTAAATTACAGGATGTTGAGCAAAGAATAAAGAACAACTCACAGGAGATTGCAGTCAGTCTCTCAACATATATACTCTCTAGTGATACTTAGTACAATACACACTGATGGACTCTGACTCCTTTTTATTCCATTTATTTTCTCTATTGATTAATGGTTTTGGCCAGACCCATTACACAAGAGATTATAGTCATGATTTCCCCATGATGCATCAAGGAAATCAAAACAAGGAATACTTACTAAAAGGTAATTTATATTACTTTAACTGGGAAAATTAGCTCACTTCTGTGCCCAAGGTAAGATGCAGCTTTTTAAAAAAGTCCTAACAGGGAAGTCAGCAGTAACTCAAAGAACAAAGCCCACAAAAACTGAAATGGAACAAGCAAAGGGAATAAAGAAAAGGCTTTCAGTTCTAAAACACTCAGCATTTTAGAATAGTCAGGAAGATAAGTTAATGAACTAAGCCATGAAACACAACAGAAACGGTACAAGACATTTTTGTCCAGAAAGGGCTCATGCAGGATAAGGACATTAAATTTTATCTTTTGCCATTATGTGTATAATTTAGGGAAATTGAATGGATTTCATATATATATGTTGGGGTTTTTTGTCTGGCAGCTAATGCACTTATTATATTCTGCTTAATATATAGTGGTATTCCCACAGTACAAAAATACCATGACACACAGTATCTACCTATATGGATATTGTCAGGTGCCAGCTTGACACACACACTAAGACATTCTTGTTCAATTGGAGTACTCCAGCAGAAGTGGCCAATAAGGGCAAAACACAAAACATTTTACAAGAAAAGCATTATTAAGTAACAGAGCAACTCTCCTGCTACTTGTTTTCCTGTTTATCCCAGTTTTACTTCCCTCCCTACAGGCACAGAGTGATACTATTTATGTAGAGAGCATGCTTGCAGTACAGCCTTAAAGATCAAAGATAATAAAGCAATCTCCTTTATTATGTTTTCAGTATATATATTTAGAAAAGTATGTTCCATGCTTTTAGCGATTTCCAGTTTAAACAATTACATTGTAGGGAAGAGATATGAGCACAGATGCAGGAGCCTTTCTTCATGCAAGCATGAGATACAAGTAAAAACATATTCTAGAGATTTCAGCACATTAGACTGTAGGTGCATTACAGCTGGATTGAATATTTCAAGCCATTTCTGAACACACTCCATTTCTCAGCAGCATGAAAAATTGAAACATTAACACTAAATTCATTATTTTTTTTATAAATACACAACAGAAGTGATTTTAGGATATGAATGAAAAATTTCAGAGGTGACCTGTCTTATCAAGCTTCTCATCACAAAATCTTCCATAACCCTCACAGCAAAAAAAAATACATGTCACAGAAGACAACCATAGTCTAGAGTTGCATTACAAGAAATATTACACATAGAATTCCAGCTGTAAAGACACTGCAGATGATTAGCTGTCTGTCCCACTTACCCAGCTGTCTGTTTTTCCCTCTAAGATCTGCTAATATTAGCTAATTTGCATAGATGTTTGAAAGTTAGTAACTATTTATAGTCCTCACTAATCTTTTGTGAACTAACTACCCAGCTGTTAAGTATTTCACCTGTGGAATTTCCATGCCATCAGAAAGGAAATACAAAGTCAACAACAGACACCTTCTGCCTCTTCACCCCACATATATGAAGGTTACATATACTCATGACAAGACACACTTTGCCTCTCTGCCATTGATATTTGCACTGCTTTTATACATTATGAGTTCGAGGACAGAACTTTTTAAATTAATATATTCAGATAATCTGCATTTCTGAATCTTCTGAGAGTAATAATTTTCTGAAAAGTAATCTTTAAACTTTCTGACTGTCACAGTACTAATACAAAAGAAAGTTTGGGGGTTTTCCCTCCTGGAACAAAAATAACATCTTTAAATAATGCGCAAGCAGGTTTGGGGAAATTACATTAGTGTTCAGGTTTAGTCCAAAATATATACATTTATATCCTGAGAAAACAACTTTTAAACTTAAAAACCCTATTATTTTAACATTTACTCCTTAACAGTTCCTTCCAATTTCCTAGCACTTGTGAAAGGATAAAGAACACTGACAAGGAAAGCTCCACTCACTACTTCCCCTGACACTTACAGACAGACACATGGCACACACGTATTCCTAAAAGGCACAAAAGCACCATGCTCAGGCCCACTCTGCCTATTCCATACAGCCAGCCAGGTTACATCTACTGGAGCTCCCAGTATGTGCTCATTTTGTCTTCCTTGCAGATAGTAACAAAATGGGTGGCTGGAGGGAGAAGACAGAATTTCAGCCAGTCCGAGTAATGCTGTATTACTGAGCCTGCAAGCCCCACAATATCACCCCATCAAGCCCCAGAGCATCACCCCAGTCCTGTCTTCTACAGTCCACCCTCCTTCCCCACCACACTCCTTTCTGCTCCCACCACTCCAGCTCATCACCAAACCCCACTCCCCACTTCAGTCTCCCACCTCAGAGGGACCAAATAGAGAGAGGTCACTACAGTAGGATCTCAAGACAAGGGAAAAAAGATCCAGGTGCCTTGTGGGACTGGAGACAAGGAGAACAAAAGATCAAAGTACAATTGTGAGAGGGTCAGGAAACTTTTCACTCTGGAAAGAGATATACTAATCACACAGGAAAATATTAAAGAAGTCTTATTCCAGGTGTTTGTTGTCAGATTAATTCTTTAGTTCATACACACTACTTGTATAGAGCACCAAGTGAGACAATATCCTGTTTCTTTTTTAAAATCCACCATGTAATGAAAGGCTGATGCACACACATGAAAGTCCAGGCACCATCTTAGCCATTTTCAAACACAAAGAACAGTAACATAGCTGTTTTCTTGAGCTGTGCTCTTGATTGATGGGCTGCATGGACTAACAGTCTATTCTCTGTCTCTGGAAATAGAAATGTTTATTTTGGAGTGACTGTGGTTTCTAGCCCTCTCAGTTGAAGACAAAGTGTGGTGCTTGCCCCAAATCAAATGTGTCTATTTCTTCCACTCAAATTTCTCATTTTACAGTTCTGTAAAACTTTATTATTCCCTGCCACGTTGAGGAAAGATGATGGCAAAATATTTATAAAATGGATTATACATAGCAAGATGCAAGATAAAGATTCTTTCCAAATAGTCTAAGCATTCATGTGTTAAGTGCTTACCACAGCTCTAGAGATTTCACATAGGACTCTTTTCAGTAGTTTACTGGTTTTACTGTCACATAAGGTTTAGAACTGACAAAAAGAACAGACCTCTAGCTAACACATGAACAATCCTGTAAAAGCATCAATGCAGTGTTAAGTAGTCACACTCAATCAATAACAGACATTTCAAAGTGTAAACATGAGACAAATCCAAATTATTTTTCCCCTAAAAGCTTTTTCTGCTATATTTTAACAGACTCCACTGCTCAGCAAAATATAACATCAAGTAACAAGTGTTTCTAATGAGTTAGTGTGTCATTTTAATTAGACCTCTAAACATACATTCAGCAGTGACCTGAACCCTTCTAAGTTGCCACAAGTACAGCTGGTTGCATAGAAACCAAAACTCTCATAGTCCTGATCTTCAGCTATTCTGTCCCAGTCAAAAAAACCCACCTGTATATACAACCTTGAGTTGGTATTCAGATAGAAGGTTCTGGTTTGGAGAAATGATTCTTTCTGGTGATTGATCCCATCCAAAGCTCTGACACACCAATCTAACTGCACAACCATTTATACACACTACCCAGTTTCCATTTAAACAAAAACAACAAAGAGATATGGTGATAATGGACTATTTCAAGATGCAGAAGGAAAGAAGAAACAAAATCAAAAAATAAACCCCACTTAGTTTAACTGTATTTAGAAACCAATTTAAAGCTATGTATCTTGTAAAACTCAACAATTTTTTAGCATTATGGGATCTTTGATATAGGCTATAGCATAAATGAGAGTTGTCAGAAAGATTTCTAACTGCCTACACATTCTTCCAAATATTTTGTTGTATCAGTCTTTTAAAATTAACATTCTTATGGTTGTGGAGGCACCTAGTGGCAAACTAAACATGTTTATGTATAAAGTAGCAGATTGTCAGTTATCAGAAACCTCTATCCTTTACTTTCAGATAACTCCTCTTAATTGCATAACAAACACTTATCTGCGCAAGATGATTGTCAATAAAAAAACACCACCAAGAAATAAGAACTGAATAGAACACCTTGGCAATTCCAGTGACTCCCACTTCCTCTTCTCCCTGCCCTAGACTGTCTACAGGGGCTGAAAAACAGACTTTGGAAATACACCCCCCCACCCTTTTTATCCTTTATACCTTGTCAGAGTCCATTACTCTCAGAGCAGTCTCTATTTGAACTATTTCATGTTACACTGTATTTTGATTTAGCAAAGGGATATGACAACGCAGTAAAATCACAACACAGCAATTCAACAAACAGAGCACGACACAAATATGATTTCTATTAGAGGTCTTTATATGTTCACTACCATGGCACTGGGTATCCCCAGTCACCAAAAGGGAATAGTTAAGTTGAATTCACCTCAAGCCCATTGTTGTAATCAAAGTTCATTCCTGTTGGCTGGTCAGTTTTTATACTCTATTGAGCAATTTAGACACTTGCTCCATGCTGGTCTGGCTAGCTCAGAAAAACATTCATGTTCTTGATTAATTCACAAAGAATAAAAGTTAAAAGAAATCAATTACACAACTAGTCAATCCAGTCTACTGATACAACCAGCTGACCTAAAATAAAGCCTATCCTACAGGCCCTTTACATGAACCTAAATTCAACTTTCTTTGCAATAGCTGTGATCACTCCTTGTTTTCCTCCCTAAGCTGCACAAGCCAATTGCCTGTGTCCACCTGTAAAGGGTTAGAGCTAGGCCAACCACCAACTCAGTAACAGATATTCTCTAGTATCCCCTTTTCCCCACTCCAGGGAGGAAAAGGGGAAATTGACAGAGAGAGAGACTTGCAAATTGGAAATGAAACTTAAACTACTTTAATGAAAACAACAACAGGAAAATGAAGCATATGTATACACACACACAGAAAACCAGAACCAAACCTACCTTGATGGCAACTACATCACCACTGATGCTGTAACAGGAGGACTTCAGCAGCAGCTGGGACTCAGGAACTCTCGAACTGAGATGAAAGGCAGAACAGAGGCAGTCCTGTAGAAACAGAGCTGAGCTTCTGATCTTCACAAGGCTCAGGTGCTCAACCATCCTAAAAAGTAGAAGCAGGGACCACTCCTTATATATACATACACACACAATGTTAATTAGCTGCTAATTAGCTCAATTAAGCACCTCTTTTGCATGACTCTTAGGCCTAATGCCAGACCCCAAGGCCCATGCTTGATATCAAAGCCTCAAGGACTGAATATGACCTATATGGCATAGAATACCTTATTTTGACTCAGATTAGGACTAGGACACCACCTCTTCTGAGCAGCGTTCCACAGTGATGGGGTTGTTGATCAGTTTACACTACCATCTCTTTTTCCTTGCTTCCATCAGAGAGGGACCACAAAGGAACAGATTGCCAACTACATCAAAGCTATGCTCAGACACAGTGAGGAGGAGACCACCTGGAAAACAGTTTTTTCTCCTTCATCCCAATCTCTGCAATATAATATATGCAGGAGGATAGTGTTTCATTTGCAAAAGCTTCCTAAAAAGGAGCACCTTGACTATAACAGGAAAAAAAATGGGTTTTCAGCATAAACTACTTTTAGTGCTCCCATGTGATGAAGAACCCCTTGCTGGTTAGAAGAGAACCCATTTTGAGTATCCTGGGCAATACAAAGGACCTCTGTCTGCATTTCAGGTAGTTGGTTTTTTTTGTCCTCCTCTTACTGACATTATTAAAAGTAGCTTCTTCTGCCAGCCCAGCACTATTTCCTTATTTCAAAAATTTAATGCTTTATATGAAAAGCAAATGCCACTCTGTGGGTTTTATGTTTTGTTTCTTCTATTCAAACTCTACATGCAGTTTTCCAATAAGACTCCTAAATTTCATTCCTTAAGGCTTTCTTCTAGACCAGCTACCCAGATTCTTCTGCCAGATTGTCTTTCCTTTCCTTGTTTCTGCCCAAGGCCCATATGAAGAAAAAACATACAAGGTTTCTTCAGGCAAGCAGTCTGGCTAAGCCTTCATTCTCCAGAGCAAAATCCCAATATTGCCCAGGGAGGCACCATTTAAGAATGTTTTAGATTTTTTTACTTGCTCATCAGAGAGCCCTTGGCACTAAATTTTGGCCTGCAGATTATTTGGTGGCAAATTCTGGGTGCCAAGGACAATGACACTTTCAATTTATTAACATTTAACCAACACCTCTCCAGTTGCTCAGAAGCCTCATGCTCTAGCCAAATCAGTAAAGCACTACATGATGAATGCCAGCCTAAGTAGGCTTTGGGGCTTTCTTTGTTTGTTTGTTTGTTTATTTTGCTTAGATATATCCAGCAGCAAGTCATATGTCCACTCCACTGGGCTGTGCAGATCCTAAACAGATTCTTCAAGGCTGGTAATATGCACTGCAACTGCTCTCTAGGGAACTGGAGAAAAAAACAACAATAAAACCAAAACAACAGCAACATTTTTCTGTGGGATTACAGTACAGTTTTATCATGCTTAGGAACAAAAAACAACAAGATAAATTTACAGTCTCAATCCAACTATATATCTCTCATATGGTCCTGTGCTGACAGCTCCAGGGATCCACCTCTAAAAGCCAGAGGCTTCCCAGGACTCAATAACCACCTCACAGCTGCCACAGGTATCTGGCCACTCAACCTGCTCCTTGCAAGCAATAAGGAGCACTAATCCTAGCAGCCTCAATTACTTCATGGAGCTCAGTCACCAACATAGTTTTGACTAACAGCTCTTATCAGCCGGATCTCATCAGCAGCTACATGGAGAGTTCACTGAACTCATTACAGAGAGCAGATAGGAATCACTTGTTCCTCTTTATGTCAGGATACAGAAATTTTGTGCAACTATGCTGTTGCATTGCAAGTTTATCCCTCCATAAAACTGCATGTTTCATATGTTTTTCTTAAGCTTGCTCTCTCAAAGAAGCCTTTTTATCAAAGAGCTAGCACCATTTATTTGTGTATAGAAATTATTGATTCATTAGTCCAAATGATTCTATCAAAACTGCCTCTCACCATTATGGTGAAGCACTATGGAGTAGCTATGAATCAATCAGGAGAGAACTGCCCTCTGAATCTCTGGTGTGGTCTTGCAGCTAGGACCATTCTAGAAAAGCTAACAATGCTCAAGACTGCTTAAAATTGCAAAGTCAATCTTCTCCAGCCCACATTATGATAGCATAATTGAGTAAACCTATTAACATAAACAAACACAGGAAGAGATTAGTCAATTACTCAACCTGACTTTCACTGCTTATACAGCTGCAAGGCAATAATTTCCACGCATGGATGAAATAACTAAGATATGCTCACCTCAAGAGAGATAGACAAAGTACAAAATACAAATATTTGTATGAAGATTTCACTTTGGTTTAGATGTATAAAGACACTGCATTGCTTCATCTGTGGCAATTAAATTCTAGTGTCAAAGTGAAAGTGACCTGAAAAATACTTGTTGTACATTTGAAGTATTGCAATTAATTCTTTCTCAGATTATTTGCATCAGAGAAGATATCCCTTCACAATGGCAACTGAAATGGGAAGGATCATTTTTATCTACAATAAGGCACAAGTGGAATCTCACAGGAAATGAAAAGTGTAAAACAAATGGACAAATTCAGAAAATTTAATTGCATACTGCAGAAATTTCACACGTATCCACAGGATCTCTATCCAGTATTGCTAAAGAGTATTTTCTCATTGTTCTCTTTTCATCTTTCCTTGATCATATCTAGATACCTTCTCTCTGTTTAAGTGGCATATTGCGTGCATGCTATAGTCTTATTGTAGTACAGAAAATACACAAGACAATGCTGATTTTCATCACCCAATACTAGGATGCTATGAGTTAGGAAGATCACAGAGCAAGAAGGAGTCCTGTTTAAACTTGTTTTCAGAACTAAGGAACTATTCTGGTGCATTCATTCACAGCAAATAAGATGAGATCTCAGATTTTTAGGGGTTCAAGGGACCTCTGGAGATCCTCTAGTCCAACCCCCCTGCCAGAGAAGGAGAACCTAGAGCAGGTTACACCATCTGTCTCCAGAGGTGGAGACTCCAGCACCTCCCTGAGCAGCCTGGGCCAGGGCTCCACCACCCTCAAAGTAAGTAAGTTCCTCCTCATGTTAAGATGGAACTTCCTGTGTGCTATTTTTTCCCTATTGCCTCTAGTCCTGTCACTGGGTACCACGGAAAAAACTTAGCCCCTTCCTCCTGATAACTACCCTTTTGGTAAGTATTGATAAGATCCCCTCTCAGTCGTCTTTCCCCAGGCTAACCAGCCCCAGCTCTCTCAGCCTTTCCACATAAGAGAGGTGCTCAAGTCCCCTAATCATTTTAGTTGCCCTTCTCCGTACCCTCTCCAGAAGTTCCCTACCTCTATAAAACAGGGAAGACTAGAACTGAACACAGCACTCCAGATGTTGCCTCACCAGGACAGAGCAGAGGGGAAGGAGAACCTCCCTCGACCTGCTGGCCACACTCTTCTTGATGCACCCCCGTGTGGGACACAGCACGGATTACCTTATTGTTCTCTCCCGCGCGCGGGAACTGCAAGGTTTCTAGGGGCGGCATC